>CM055273.1:7537180-7715026 GCA_029237695.1 Conchocele bisecta
TTTTATTATCATCCATATTTTAATTTCACAACCCAGCATGCACCCTCCCTCCCCCTGGGCATCGGTCAATGTCATATAACTCTGAAATTCCCACTTCAGTACATTCATTCTGCTACAAGCTCTTTACTATATGAGTGATTCACTTGAAACTTCATATGCATCTTTGTCCTTATTCATATTACCTTTCAATAGATGCATGCGCATTCCCCAATTCTCCTATAACTCCTATATCTTACCGTAGTAATGTGCATGTTTGTGATCAGCCACCACGGCGATGGGATACGTGCCGTTGGTGTCGTTCTTGTCATTAGATTTGTATTATGAACTAATGGCAAATAAATACTATTAGTAAGACCCATTTTTGTCAAACAGCCGTCCACTTGCATGTACATGTATATGTACAAAGTACATGTATTCGTATGCGATATGTATGTGTGCATTGAATCCGAACTGTAATCGAAAACACTGCAATGGCATTCGCGTGACAATTACCTACTTTTCGCAAACTATGGGTCAATTCCAATGGTTTGATATCTAACAGTATAGCCACTATGCAGCACAATAGCCTGAGTCAGTGATCAGAAACGAATGACCTTCCATTAGCACGACCTTGCTCTTTTCGACTGTCGCAAGATCGCTGAAACACTTGGCCATCTATTTACATTGAAACGTTCGTAAGAATTTATCCATTTAACCCTTTCAACACCACAGGCCTGTATAGTGGTATTGGCAAAACGTGTAGATCCAGATGAGCCGTCTCATCAGGGTCTGCACTTTTTGCAAGTAATTTTCATATTTTTGACAACAAAAACATCCCCTTTTCATAAATGGACTATTCTGACAATTGGATTAGTTGCAAAATTAACATATCAAAAAACATTCCAGTTACTTAGGGGTGAAATACAAACATAATCTCCATAGTTTGGCCTGGTAATTTCATGGTGCGTGTATTATATAATAAGTATGTAGTTATATAAACTTAACAGCATTATCCCATTACATTGCTGAATTATTTTTTGTTGTCTGCTGTTTATTTTCTAATTTTCATATGTCTCCTCAAAAACATTCTTTGGCAGTACTTGGGAATCAATTTTTCAATGTAAACTAGATTTGGCAGTAAGCGATGCTTACGGAATACCCCCGCATGGGCCCAGGTGCCCCTAAATGTGATTTGTAGTATGTGGGTCTGTGATTTTGACCCTGGGCTTAGCGGGGGCGACACGGTCATGGATTTTTCATAGCATGATTTCTCCGATGTTAAGTTTTAGAGGAATGCATGTGTGAAATATTAAGAATTTTCGATGAAGGAAATAAAGGTTATAACAGATTTCACCGATGTTAAGTTGTGTGAAGAGACTAAGTATGTGACCTTGACCTTAGGATCAGCAGGAGTTGGACGGTCGTGGATTTGTAGACCCTTAGAGTAATGCATGCGTGAAATATTAAGAATGTTCTATGAAGGAAATGGAAGTTAGAATATATTTCTCTGATGTTAAGTTTAGTGACGGACGGACAGACAGACAGACAACCTGAATTCAGCCCAGCCCCCCCCCCCCCCCCCCACATTACACAGCTTGTTGCGGAGGTATACTGATTTCTAAAGTGCTGACAAACCATGGATTTACTGATAAAGAAGAAAATATATAGAACAGCAGCAGACGACAATTTTCGTTTCCTGCATTTGAAGGGTTAAAGCAATGCAAATACATGGCTTTTGACTTTTATTCCTGCATATATTATGATAATACTGAAATACTTGAAACAACATTATGTCAGATAGCCAGAAATGGCAAACACAAAAACCCTGCCACCTCTCTCCTAGAGTATGCAGATATACTAGCGAAACAGGGATTGGTCTATGCTGGCAGCATTAGAACACAGAAACGAGCAACAATATCCCCCCCCACCACCACCCCACCCCAAACGCCTATGCTTTAGGGCAATTTGACTACATTGATCGGTTCATTTGATTGGTATGGAATATATTTAAGCCAATTTCCATTGTTAAATATTTGATGGTATAATACAGTGGAACCTCTCTAAACCGGACACCCTGGGAGGTCCCCAGCGTGTCCGGCTTAGAGGGGTTTCACTATAAATCGGACATTTGATCATTCTGAGCCATAGTTGCGTGCTATGCGATCACGAACAGACATTATCACCTCAGATAAATTACAAAAAAACTCATAAAAACTAAGATCACATGTGGTTCTTGGTGTCCGGTTTAGAGAGGTTCAACTGTGCTCTGGTGCAATAGTAAACGTTGTATGTGCTGGCTATCAGAAGAATGACTTGCTTGGTACAGCCACAAACCAGATGGCTTTTCAGATAGCCATTACAGGTGGCATGTCCAGTCTGTTGGGGTCCATTCACACTAATTAACTACTATTATAACGGTTTACCTAAGGAGTGTCAGATCGTAATCACCCCCGTCCTGCAGTTAAACCCATGCATACTGATAATGTTCCCTAAATGTTTCAGCAGTGCTGTTTAATTCAAGAATAATGATGCCCCAAGATATGTATTGAGTATTTTCAGCCACGGCCTTTAACATGTTTAACATACAAAACTTGTGCATGATTAACAAAACTAACCGAATCTAACAATACGAGAACTGAATGTTATCGCTGGCGTAGCCGATGATGTAGTTTTCAATCATGTGACCACAATCGGATAGGACTGCTATATTTAGCAAAACTGGCTTTGCAACGCTAGTTATTTTTTTCAATAATATTTTTTTTATTATTACTTTAAGTTTTTTCAGGTCATATACGTATATGTTCCGAAATACAAATATACCGTAAAATGTTATTTCACTAACTGTTTTGCTCACAGTTCATTCACCCAGGGCCTTTAATAATTACAATGATGAATGAAATGTCGTCTGCTGATTATTATTTTGTTTTCCTCATCAAAAGCATGCTCTCACTTTATAATTATTTCCATTTAATTGCTGCCTGGTCGGATGACATTTCAAACCGAGATCCCGTCCCTACATGACCATAGCTGTTGCTGGGACATATAACCCACCGACTTTTACTTCCTCAGTTTCTGAAATGCTGCCATGGTTTATTGACAGAAAACAACTTATATAACAACAGCAGACGATAATTTTGGTTCCCTGATTCTAAGGGTTAAAATATACACTAGGTTCCATGCAATTTTGAATAAAAGTATCAAAGAGGCTGGATCTCAAGTACGCATCAGGCGACACATTTAATTAGTATAAATAATTAAAAAATATAATATCTCATTTGCATATGAAAATAGCCGGATACCACAGTGCGTCACTATCAACAAAATAAATATTACTAAATTATTTTATCTGTATAGCGGGCACTCGTAATTTTTAAAACTGGTGGAATAGTGACACAAGTATACACTTATTTAATTCCTATAAAGAACATTTTGTGCCTACTGAGTGGGCATGTACCTTTAAAGTCTCATCCGACAGACCAGTGGGATGGACATGATGGAAATAATATGAACGTATGTTTTAATGCCCTAAAACGAGGCTAAGTTCATATTGTATTTCATATACATAACCGTTCACATTGACCGTTGGCATGAGGGATTTATACGCATTTCGACGTTTTTCCCGCCAAGTGGGCGGGATGGGATGACTGGCGAAATAACGGTAATTACAGGGACACACCTGGGGAATTAGACAGCAAAATAATCCGAGCAAACGGAATTGGACAGAAAATCAAAATCCTAGCATGGGTTGGCTGGCAGGCTGGCTGGCACAACATTCGGACCTCATGCGGATTCATTTATTTTGCATACTCTATAATATGTATAATCTGCTCCATGGAAGAGACATTTGGTGTAAAACTGACCTAATGTTAAATTAATGAGTTCAATATATTCCCAAGAATGAACAGCGCGCAAAATAATATCTGCCAACAACATCATGCTAACAACAGGGAACAGTCATTTTATCATGTTTATGGGCCCCTAGTGACTCACAACTGTATCTCCACTTGTGAGAGAGAGGGACCCTGAACTCAACGTCTGAGAGGGGTCAGTGGTTTTATCCGATTTATCAGATTATCAGCATGATAATGATGTATTATAGTTACAGGATAGCATGATGTTTTCAATAATCTATTTTATGGCCGTGTCATCTGTCTTACTCAACACGTTTATAATGTTTTCACACTGGATTAATGGGTTACAAAACATGATATTATAAACATAAAATATCACAATGATAGCATGCAGTTAATGGCAAGCTTTCCAAACAATTTGTTTCCGTTGGACACCACTGTATAAAACACTGATTGCAACCTACAGGACCTACGCAGACCCATATTAGTTTGCAAATGCAAAAAGTTTGATAAGAACATACATTCAAAGGAGTTACCGTGTTGTTGGTGAAAACCGGTAGTGTTCACATTTCTCAACACGACTGATCACATGCTGTCACGACAGAGATACACATTACCATGATTACTGGCATAGGTTATTTTTGAAAAATAACCATGCTAACAGGAAATGTGTTGAATATCGACATAACTAGGAAGTTATTTAAAATAGCTGGCACGGTTATCCTAGCCATGTAAGTGTATCGTGTCCGATATATGTATATATAGTATAATTATGGAGAGTGCATGAACCACATAATGAACACAGTGAAACTTGCGTACATGTTATATGCATATGTGAAACACAGTGTAGTATCCATGATCATGATGGTACCTCTTAGATTTTGGTTACTCGACTGACGCTAGTCAACATGGTCGTTTTGGTTGTTGTTCTCATTATAATTTGAGGACGTGATTACACATAACTGGCATCGATTATGTTTGTCCAAAACAAACAAAAAATGTGTTGAATGTCAACATAACTTGAGGAAGTTATTCAAAATAACTGACACGCGTTATCCGAGCCCTGAAAATATAATGTGGCCGCAATCAAACTTTTCATGGTATATGACAATTGCATGTATAACATCATAAAGATAACGAGACCTGTGTATGATGTGTATATCTACATGTTAGGTACATATATGAAACCGAGCTATGGGTTGTTTTTCAAGATAACGTGAGACAGTTATTACACATAACTGGTATAGGTTATGTTTGTCAAAAACAAATACGAACTGTGTTGAATGTCTACATAACTAGAGGAAGCTATTCGAAATAAGTGCCACGGGTTATTCTAATATAGTGCATGCCTGCCATGGTATATGGAAATTGCATGTACACCATCATGAAGATAACTTGACATGTGTGTCAGTCATGTGTATATCTGCATGGTATGCACATATGTGAAACCCAGCTGTGGGTTATCTTTCAAGATAACGTGAGACAGTTATTACACATAACTGGTATTGGTTATGTTTGTCAAAAACAAATACGACCTTTGTTGAATGTCAACATAACTTGAGGAAGTTATTCGAAATAACTGTCACGGGTTATTCTAATATAGTGCATGCCTGCCACATTATATATGGTAATTGGGAATATTTAAATGTAAGTAATTTTTCACCAATAACAAAAAAAGTCACCTTCCCCAAAATGTTTAGTTTGATGAAATTCCATCAAATATTCAAATTTTGATTTTACAGCGAACAAATTATTTCATAGGGGGGGGGGGGGTGAGGTTGGGGGGGGGAGTAGGGGTGGGGGAGATGTGGAAGCAGTGGGGGGAGGAGTTAAAAAAAAAACGAAACTAAAAATGGAAATTGACTCCGAAACCTGGCTGGATAGCTTGGAAATGATGTAAATAAGAAAACAATAGTTAGAATTTGAAAATCGATCCACAAATAAAACAATATGTAAATCAAATCTATTTGTAGCCCCCATGTTAAATTCTCATAGGAAAGTCGTTTTTTCGCAATAAAATAAATATTTGATGGAATTTCTTCAAATAATTTTTTTGGCGATGTTGACTTCTTTATTAATCATGTTAATGATGAAAAACTACTTACATTTATATATTTTTAAGATTTAGTGTGTTTAATGGCCAATACTTTGTCGGCAGCAAAACGTGGAACAGAGAATAGATGTGTATCGTTTATATTTTATCTAAATACCCTATTATGATGTATGTATTCACGTAAATTATCATGATCATGGTATTAGTCGTAATATATAATGCAAATGAGGAAACATGCCAGATATTTTTGAGTGAAACATCGATGAACATGTCGTAGAGTGAGAATACTTGTTTTCTTTGTAGATGTTGTAGCAGTGAGAGACACAGTTAAACCAATTCAATGAACATCCCAACATTTCAACATGTTGAACATGTCGTCGAATTATACGGATAAAACAGCATACAATTCACCATCGCTGTCATGATTATCACGGTTATGGCAAAAATGGTATCAAAATGAACAAGGGAATTAACACCACGCGTACTATAGTTAAGCTAACACTTGATTTTGTGTTACCTCCCTTTTAAAGTGTGTAGAAATGATAGATACTGAAAATAACTGATACAGGTTATCTACAATTTGATAACGGAAGGGAGACAACTCTCACACAACTAGAAGAAATAACTGTATCAGGTTATTTCGAACTTAACTGAAATCAGTTACACCCCTGACTGATAACACTGGTTGAAATTGAAGGCCAGTTTGGTTAGTAACTAGGAGTCCCGGAGCTCACCATCAGCTGCGTATTGGCGTATTTACGCGTTTATTTTAGCAGAATACGCATTGGTTATATAACGTGAGAGTACAAAATACTTACAGCAATGTGTAAATACGCATTGATTTTAAAATTGAGTAGTGAACATACAGTATTAACGTTGAAAATGTACTTAGTTAAACTGCAAAAAGCAAACTCAAATAAGTGAATTTTTAAATTTGTTTTTATTTTTTCATAGAACACCTAAATTCTCAGGAAGAGGTGTTGTATGCGTTCTATAATTACAACGGCTCCAGGTGCAGAATGGGTTTCGCTGCGGGAAACTTCGTAAAATGAAAGTGTGCCAATACCAATAAGCTACATGTTCGTTCAATATTGAAACATTCTAACACCTGTAAACATTCGATATGTTTCATTAAAATAATAATACGCATGTGATTCTGTCCACTTTGGCAATTAAAATTCGCAAAAAATAGCTTTCCAATGAAATTTAGTTTAAATAGATTACCCGTGAGGAGCCTCATTCAGATCGCCTTGTACCGATATAGGAAATATTTGAATTTTTTTTACTAAGAGCCATAGTGTCATGTGTTCAATTCAATTTATTGGACATAGGACACTTTTTTAATGTAATATACCAACCAATAACAAATTTACGTTTAACAAGTCTGCTATTTTATTTACATTTGTGAAGTCAAAAATTGTTCTGTGTTCGTTATACATGTATAATATAAGAAAGTGTGTTTTGTCATTATGTATTTTTTGCTTGATTTATTTAATTTTACCTGTCAAACGCGTAATAATACTATGTTGATAGGTCAGGTGAGCGAATGAACTGAATCCATCTGTACAATATACTTGTTGTTGTCTTCTTTGTTGATCAGATCTAAAATACGGAAATACAGACATATTGTTGGTCCTGATTGTGCACCCAACGATTTGTGAAAGGTACAGACGTACATTTCTACAAAGTTCCTAAGCTTGAGAGGAAAATACGGCGACAAATGACTCCAAGACGCATTGCCCTACATAACAAGAAGTGTGTGCCAGCCGGTCTCACTAAACAGCGACCTGTCAGGTAGGAATTATTTCTTTATTTATTGTATTACTGTTGACCAATATTTGAATGGTGCTGACTTGGACAGAACCTTCAACAATCATGAGTGTGTCCAAAAAACAATTTATTGAACAGTTGTGCGCAGCGTTATAGTAGAGCTGACCATTTTGGTGTACAATTAGGGTACACTTGTTGTTTAATGCCAATAATGGTGCATCTGTGCGTTGGTGTGTCCTTGTTACTTGTAGATTCACTTTGAATATATGTTTTCATTCCAACAATTCAATAAAAACATATCTTTTATCAACTCCCATTGACATTGTTCTGTCAATATTGTCTATTTAGCCACTAGATTTTCAACCCCACCGCCCTCCTCCCCCCCCCCCCCCCCCCCCACACACACATACCACAACCGTCCTCCGCCCCCACCCACCTCTTTCTGTCTGCGGTCATTTGTTTTGTTGGAAAATCCTCTTGAGACCAGTAACTAATTGGATCTAGTATGGTGTTAGTATTCAGGAAAGTGTCTACTTTTTTCAACAAAGGGCGGGGTGTGTGAGGATGGAGTATTTCTATTAAAGAAAGTGTACCCGGCTTCGCACAGTGTATGTGGCTTTGCACACACCAATATGTTATATGTCTGATTATTCATGCAGTTTTCTTAAGACAAGCGTTTTCAGAAAGTCAAATGTGTTTACACGATTTAGAAAACTGTAACAACAATGATCAAACAAATACAAAATCGAGGTGTGTGCATCCGGGTACACTATGTACACTGTGCACTGTGTGGACTCTTTGCTTCATTGCGGTGACCTCACGAATATGGGCGGGGGTGTGGACTGTATGTTGTTGGGATTACAATTGTGTCTGTTAATTATGCGCACCTACTAATAACTATCGTTAAAATGTCCATATTCAGTCCGAATTCCCTGAACATTCAAGGCAGTTCTTAGCCGAGATAATCACGGCTAAACGGATGTTTTTCACTATTTAATTTGTCTTCTATTTTCTGTATCCGTCTAGCGGAGACCCAGCCAAATTTGGTCACAATAACAGTCAATTCTGTCCCTGCGTTTTGCGAATAATACGGGAATAAAATGATAATCAATGTCAAAGTAGGTATATTTGCATGTGTATTATTGGTTTAAGAAATTTTTTTTTAACAGGACTGTTGTTGATCTATTAATTTAGTAAGCAAGACCGCTATTCCATCAATGGTGATGAACGAGTTTACAGATTTTGACCTTGTTCTGAATAACCTTTTACAAAACTATCGGAATGGGATACAATTGTGACGTACCATAGCGTTTAATCAGCTGGTTTATTCCAAAATTAACATCATTTATTCTGACGTAAGCTGGGCAAAACTGTACGTGAAATGTGCCTTAGCCGGTGCGCAGAATTAGCCGAAATGACAGTATATTGTATGCAGATCAGAATGTCAGTTTTCATCGGTTTGATACAGATATATATGTCTCATTATTATTGAGCCATGTTATTGTAGTTGTGAACAGTGACTCTTGCAATCTACTCCCGTACCGGCTGTGGCAGAGTTACGATTACATTCATACATGTAGACTTACTTTGCAGAATAGCTAATCAGATCTGATTCACACTTTAGTTGTTAATTGTGCCATAATTTATATATTTTCCAACTGAAAAAACTATTAGTATTATAAAAGTAATACAAGATAATATTTCTGAAAAAAATTGTATCATTGTAGAAGGATCTAAAAAAATAGAGTGTGCCTTTCCAGAAAATAGACCACATCTTAACTCTACATGTTCAATTACACTGCCGTTGACTGGGTCACTGGTTGTTTTTAGCTTAAATTTACTTTATCGGGTCATCTACATATCTGCATATGTAAGTTTATGTCATATTTACTGGAATATGTTATTTTCATAATGTTAACAATTATTTCGTTAAAAATATAGAAAATCTTTCACAATTAAACCTAGAATCCCACATTCCAGGTTATAATATAGGAAGACATATTTGTTTTGTCCATTCTTCAGATATAACATTTTTCGGGCAAATGAACATTCATTCACCACTACTCGACATATTAATTGGCATTATTATTCTATTTATATGAAACGTGAATTTCGACACTGATATCAGGGGCGATAACCGTGTTTCCTTGAAAGTTTAATACAAAATACTATTTTCTCAACTTTATTTTTGATGTGCAATAATCGTACTTTATAATGCGTCGATTTTTCAGGTGATGCATTTAATTAGTATAAATAATTTAAAAATGCCCTGCCTCATTTGCATATCAAATTAGTCTGATACCACCGTCAGTCACTATCAGTAAAATAAAGATTACTAAATGATTATATCTGTATAGCGGGCACTCGTAATTTTTTAAAACTCGTGGAATACATGTAGTTACACAAGTATACACTTACTTATTTATTATAGACAAAATGTTATGCCTAATAGATGGGAACCCAACTTTGACTGCTACATGTAATTTGCGAATCAGATCGGATTCACTATTCTGCAGAGGAAGCCTATGAATGGAATCATAACTCTGATACGGACAGTACGGTAGTATATTTCAAGAGTTACTGTTCACACCTATGAACAATGTGACCGACTAGCTTACCACATGTACCCATGTGTTGTGAATTGGATCCCCGGGTAAGATGTAGATCTCTGAGCACTGTTTCATGTTGGAAAGTTGCGGGGTCACTTGCGGAGAAATGGTGAATACTGGTATGGAATTCAATAACAGGCTATCCATGTACATACTAGTGTTTGGTTGTTTATTTCATGGAAGCTATCTACAAATCTTAGCCATCTAGATTATTTGTCGAGCCTTTTCAACTTCACCCTGATAAGGCGGAAATTGGTTCTCATTCCGCTGTTGAAGGACAAAGACCACCAGAAGACACTACTCCAACTGGGCAACAACTTGCCAAACATTCGCGAAATGGGAACTGATCCAGTTCCCGTCCTACACCAAGCAAACTATAGTGTCACTGAAACAAACCGCCAGTGGACGGGTTACAATATATTTGCAATGTAATGTCCCTGTAGATGCGGGGTAATTTTGTTAGAAAAAAGTACTAACATTGGGGAAAAAGATAAAAACTAACGGCAAGACAGTGCGTCCTTCGGGCCCGCGCAATATTTAAAATTGCGCCATTTCAATTAAAATGCGTAACAAGTTGGCCAGTATTATCCCCTCGCCGATAGGCAAGAGGGGATATAGCGTTAGTCCAGGTACGTACGTACGTGCATTCGTACGCACGTTAGCAACACATTTTATTTAACGAATTTTATAATATTTGGCCACAATGTGTGTCTTGGGATGGTGCTTTGTATTGCATACGACCCACGTCCCATCGCCCAAGGTCAAGGTCACTGAGCAGTTATATTTTTTATGTTTTATTATCAAGGCTGCCAGCGAGGGAATTATCTTCGTTTAATGATGTCAGTTCTTGCATTATTGTAAAGTTTGCTTTAATCTGATAATCCTCTGGTTTTGACGAATCGGTTACCGTGTATGTGAATAAACATCTAAAGCACGTGAATGTAAGAAATAAACGGTACTCGATTCTTCATAATAGTTATACATTGTAGGTACTGAACGCGACACATCGTCCCATCATGGCAAACATTTGTGGTAAATCATTTGAAAATCCATTCTTTGGTTTACAAGATGTACGGTGTATACGAAAGCTTATGGGCATTTGTTTTATCTTTGTATTTTGACCTCTAAATGTGACATTAACCTTGTATGTACACATGTTGGTCTTACACGCGACACGTCTCATCACGGCAAACATTTGTGCTAAATCGTTTGAAAATCCATTTAGAAGATATACAGCGGAAATGAAATTCCCAACAAACCGACCGACATATTAACTCCTATATACACCCCCACACACCAAACACTTCGTGTTATTGTTTTAATTGTCATGTTCAGAGGTTATCATGGATATCTTAACGTTTTCATGTAAATTTAAACTCACATCAGCGACGTTTTGTGCAGTATTGCGATTGTAGAAAGTATCCCCGTCTGTTCTACCAGTGATGGCATTTTCATACCTCTGGTGGTCGTTGAGCACGACTGTCATTTTACCGCTGTGCACACGCTGTGTATTCTGGCATCGAGTGTGCACATTTTACATCGCATTCCGCTAAGGCCGGTGCTAGTAGGCGTTTGTGTCAATGTCTGTGGCAATACTGACGTGGTCTTTAGCACATATGAAGGTGCAATACAATCGCACTGGCAATGTATATTTTACTGGTACTCATGTTCGGCAGTTACCATGGATCTCTCGACGTTATCTTGTAACGTTAAAGGTTCATGCCCACTCTCCCCAATGTTGTGTATATGAGAGACATCACCTGATACATTTTCAGGCAAAATAAACATTCATTCACCATTACCCCACGTATTGATTGGCAGTATTATACATTTTATATTTGACGTAAATTTCCACAATGATATCAGGGGTGATAACCGTGTTTTCTTAAAATGTTAAAGGACATTACTATTTATTATATTGGTTTATTTTTTGATGTGCAATGATCATACGCTATAATCTGTCGAAACTATTATTTTGTTCAGGTGACGCATTTAATTAGAATAAATAATAAAAAGAATATCATGCCTCATTAGCATATGAAAATAGCCCGATACCACCGCGCGTCACTATCAGTAAAATAAACATTACTAAATGATTATATCTGCATAGCGGGCACTCTTAATTTTTAGAACTGGAGGAATTTTGACACGAATTATACACTTATTTAATTCACATAAAGAACAATTTGTTCCTACTGAGTGGGCATGTACCTTTAATAAGCAAACGTGTAGTGACAACGACCATTCAGTGTGACAAATGGTATTTCCAATAATATCTACTTTCGCTATCAACTAAGTTTGGCAATAATTATAAGTAGTGTGGTGTCATTGTGTCCTAGTAGTGCATCTTATCACGGTCAGATTTGAATTGACATAATTGGCATACACCATAAATAATTATACGGTCATGGGTCGTATGTATATTTTAATAATTCAAGCAGTAAAAGAAACAAAAACATACAAACTTCCTTACCTTTCGTCTTTCTGCTCCCCAGAAATATTAATGACTAAATGTGTTACACTCAGATAACAGCTGCTGCAGTCGGTCGATAAACACATGTGCTTACGAACGTTAAGGACCCGTTCTTTACATGACCATTGTTTACTTCAAAGATAATTGCTTCGTAAATGTGATAGAATATATGTATAACTTATATGTGAATACTGCCTCGTTACTGTATCATATACGGCAAATGGAGTGGCCAAAGTAGGCCATAGTTTGTGTTCCAGCCATCAGCCAGTTTCACCTGTTCTGCAGTTTGACAAAGAACTCAACATGTGAAGTAGAACATATCATATAATGTAGCTAATCACATGTAGAAAAGCCAGGAGATCGGACTCCTATAAATTAGAATATATCAAACTGTAAAATATGTCAATTTTCTGGACAGGTTTGTGCCTGTGTTTTTTACAAAATGAACCACCATTATAAATAGCTCATACACAGACAATCGACCAATGTATCACTTTTACCTGGCAAACCACACGACACATACCATATATACCCACTGCTGTACTCTGTTATTGTTATATGTTATCTCCCTGAGATAACATATTGTGCCACGCAGATTTCTACGGGGGCAGCCATTGTTGAGTAGTATATGTTCTACCAATACTGGCACACCTCTTCTTCAGAGTGGAACTCGGTATTCGGTGAGGCAATCCTTTCCCGGAATCAACAGTTTATGGTACAGTATTTACAATGCACACTCTATTAAAATGTTCGTTTCACAGGCTATTTACAGGCTAAGAAGAGGCTCGAAACTGGCGGGTGGTGACGGGTGCTCTTGATATTTGATTTGTTTGTCTTTGTTTTCACTTTCTTCCGCGGTATAATGGAGTCTTTTGTATCATTCCGTATGTAATTGGTGGCACAATCGGCGGGTATGAAAGTTGATGTATTTCTGATGTTGGATTACAAGTTAAGGCACTACTGTCTAGCATTGCCTGTATACGTGAATATTTGTCGGTAGTGTCGATATGTATAGTGTCGTGCTACGCCTAAATGGTGAGTACGACCAAGAAAATAATGCCCAGTGCCAACTTATCCTATGGCGTTTTGGTTTGCCTTGCTTTGTATCTAAAACTCTACATATATGCATTATAATAATTCACTATAGTTTTAACAGTTTTGTGCTCAGTTTATCAGTTAAATTCTGGAATATATGAAGCAAGACATTTCGTACGTATGCATACAACATCTAAAATATCTTTAGGTCTCACGGGACAGTACGGAGCTAGCAGTAAAAGGGGGTGGACGATTTTCTATATATTTCTGTACTGACCCTGCAAGTTACACTAGTGTGTTTTACAAAGTTAACTTACCCCACACACCGATCAGTTTGTGTGGAGATAACATATTTCAGTACTTTGAATCAAGTTGTCGCCATTGTTGTTGGTGTTGTTGGTGTTGTTGGTGTTGTTGGTGTTGTTGGTGTTAATCGTTCCGTCCTTCATAGTACAACCTCTTGAAGAGTAGGGAAGAGCAGTATAATTTTGCGAATCCATCACCAAGGAATCAGTTGTAACCACTACACGTTTAACACCATCACCGTTGTACTGAACGACTAGTATATAATTTTCTTACCCTTATCGTGTGTCATACCACCTAAGTTTTCGTCTAGAGGCAATTTAACTTCTAGCATTTTGTAACGTGCAGTATGGATGAAGTAGCAAGATATATGAGTGTGAAATTCAAGCAGGGATATACTGATCATTGTGGTTAATGTCTAGACGCTTGCTAAGTGAAGTTCTATCTAATATGATCCTAAGTTTGGTTATTGTATCAAGATTGTCTAAGCGTTCACTACAGATATCATGCAAAGATGCATCAACGTCACCGACTATAGATTCTCGTATATATTACAAAGCACTACATTCTAGCAAGACGTGTTTGACATTTTTATCCTGTTCTCTGCATAGTTTACAAGTGGGATCTACTTCAGTATGGTCAAAGGCTGCAAGGTCATATGAGGGTCATCAATATACATCAGTTTGCACTGAATAGCATAAGACTATACATGTGTTCATTGAATGAACACGGACGTCCCACTTACAGCTTTGTTAATAACCAATCGTAAGATTCCCAAAATACAAGCTGCAACAAAACCTTTAACCAAGGGAAATAACTATGTAAATATGGCAATTGTACGTCAACGTCATACGGAAGTCACGTGTTTCACAATTGTTTGCGGTATACATCACCGGTTCATGATAGTGTGCAAGTATGGAGGCCTAATACTATTGAAGATACAAACTCAAGCAAACACTTACGGTGAAACCCAATATGCAACGCCATCTTTTTATGTACAAGCCATCGCACAGTTTCACCACTTCGTGCGTTTGACACATACAGCAAATAATATGACAGTAAACCAAATACAATTTGATGCAATACATAATAGACGGATATATGACAACGGCAAGCTATAAATATTAGGCCGGCAAACTATACAAAAAACAGATATCTGAGCATTTCTCTCATCAATCTCAAAATAAAGTTTAATGTGTAAACTATTCAATCTCATGCACAACCTATTTTACTGTACACGTTACCCATATGCAAAGCCATATTTACTCGCATAATAGAAGAGTAGACACCAGGGCCGATACACTCAGGTAACTGCTTACATTTCACTGGATTTGATAGCTAATAATAGCACACAGTAGTTGGTATATATGGTATATGACATCTTTTTTGGCGTCATATAATTGGAAGGAGTCGGGTCTCCTGGCTTTTCTACATGTGATTAGCTACATTATATCATAATTTTACTTCACATTTTGAGTTCTTTGTCGCACGGCAGAACAGGTGAAACTGGCCGATTGTTGTAACACACAAAGATGGCCGACTTGGCCACTCCATGTGCCGTATAGGATACAGTAACGAGGCAGTATTCACAAATATGTTATTCATATATTTTATCACATTTACGAAGCAATTATATTTGATTCAAACGATGATCATGTATAGAACGGGCATTGAATTAAGATCAGCCTGCCTATTTGATCAGAAGCTACACTAGTCACAAATCCAATAAGCCTCATTTATCCAGTCACAGCCACAAACTTACCATTCGCAGGTTTCCAACCAGCACCCATATAAGGCCTAACAATAAAGGTATGTTCTTGTTACGGTCGGTTGGTCGGTCGGATTTTTATTTTTTATGTATTTCAGTACTGCGATATGTCGATATTGTCTTGAAATAATTGTTCATGATGTTGCTGTGGTTGTTGGAGTTATTTCTGGTACCATTTTCCGGAACCAAAATCCCGGAACCATAAAAATACTTCGTGTTCCAAACAATAAGTTCGAGGGTAAACAATGATATATATTATATTAATCAGTGGAACCCGTCTAAACAGGACACCAAGAAAACACCTGTAATCTTAGATTTGATGAGTTTCTTGGACATTATCTCAGGTGATAATGTATGTTCGTGATCGCATAGTTCACAGCTATGTCTCAGAATGATCAAATGCATGATTTACAGTGGAACCTCCCAGGGTGTCCGGTTTATATAGGTTACAATGTATTAGAGGAAACACACCTATTGTTTTAGGCCTACATGACATAAATCAATCTAACCTCGTGTCTTGCAGACTGCGGACAGCTGGGAACATGTCTTCATCATCGGCAGCTGCGTTCATTTAGCGGGCGTCGCCTTCTACGCCATGTTCGCGTCGGGTGAGAAACAGAGCTGGGCGGACCCGCCGAGGGAGGACGATTGGAAGCCGGAGGACACGTTAAAACCAGCCGACAAGCTCAATTCCTACGGGAGCATGAAGGAGAACTTTGCGCACAATAACGGGACGGTGAAGGAGGCGGGCGCCGGGAATGGGATCATAATCAGCGACCCGGTGTACGGGTATGACGGGCCGGTCAACTGCAACACGGAGTACTTCACAAACTACGACCAACTGACGTACGAGACGCGGGAGGAATTCATACAGAAAGAGAACCGAGTTCGAGATTATTACTCGGACGAGAATAACGATATACGAAACTAGTACTCTGACGAGAATAAAGGTCTCACGGGACAGTGGTTGGCTAGCTTTAAAAAGCGGATGGACGATTTTCTCTATACTTCACTACCGACCCTGCAAGTTACACTAGTGTGTCCAGAAAAATAGGTTTATAAATATTTCTTGACTTTGGGAGGCTTGACTAGGTGTATTTTCTACGAAACTGAATGTTAGCTCCGGTTGATTTTGACATCTTGGAAAATGGCGCATGCTATGCTGTCTCGCCGGTACGGTTTCGCGTCAGAATTTAAGGTATTTTTCGGGCATTTGTAGCGAAATTTTGAGGTTGTTATGACCCCGCTTTGGAATCATTTTCAGGAAATGGTGTTGTGTTACAAGTGATAGAACAAGACATAACAAAGTCTCTGTGCGTCATGTTTTCATGAAAACAATTCCGACAAATTCAGTCGTGTTTAAATTTCTGGCCAAAAATAGGTGGGTGGGGTAACTTTGTAAATATTAATTAAAC
Organism: Conchocele bisecta; assembly: GCA_029237695.1. NCBI lineage: Eukaryota > Metazoa > Mollusca > Bivalvia > Lucinida > Thyasiridae > Conchocele > Conchocele bisecta. Next base: position 7,554,437 of record CM055273.1, read on the forward strand.
ATATCTGATGCGGTTACTGCATTTTTATTGTAACGCGCGATTTGTACTTCATTTGCGAGTATTTTTCAATATTTGTCGCAAGAGCGTCCTTAACTGATTGTGAGAGGCGGTGATTTTTATAAGTCACCCGCCGCCCTCAGAAAAGCAGTCAATTTTGGCTATTTTCAACCGTCCCGTGATGCCAAAGATATAAGAAACTAGGACTCGGACGAGAAGAGAATAACGATATACGAAGCTAGGACTGGGACGAGAATAACGATATACGAAACTATTACTCGGACGAGAATAACGATTACGAAACTAGGACTCGGATGAGAATAACGATATACGAAAGTAGGACTCGGACGAGAATAACGATATACGAAACTAGGACTCGGACGAGAATAACGATATACAAAACTGGGACTCGGACGAGAATAACGATATAAGAAACTGGGACTCGGACGAGAATAACGATATACGAAACTAAGACCCGGACGAAAATAGGAAACTAGAAATTGGAGTTAAATAGTAACTTAGAATTCGGACGAACCTATGAAACTATAACTCGCCGAAAATAGGAAACTAGACAGCTCGGAGGAAAATAATTGAGACAAAGATGTGCGATATTTCATGATTTTATTTTACAAAATGTACGATATTTTAGGTACATGACGACGAAACTTGACGAAATGTGAGACAAATGCAGAATAAAATTCTAAATTTGCTACGATAATTTCGTCACCTTTCGACGTCATTTGCACAAAATATCACCGTTTCTGTAAATATCACACATGAAAAATAACACGTCGTTTTAGGGATAAAATCAGATATACTGCACATAGCCTGTTTCCTATGAAACTAGAAATGGTAGGAAAATAATAATACAAGAAACTAGAACTCGGACGAGAATTACGATTTATGAAACTAGAACGCGCATGTATAGAAGCGTCCTGGTGCCAATGTTAAATATAGTTTTCTCCTAATTTGGTGATAGTAACTCCTAATTAGGAGATAATATGTCCTACAGGAGATAAAACATTTTTTAGCATTGACACAAATTAGGAGATACTAACACCTAATTAGGAGATAATAAGTCCTAATTAGGATATACTAAGTCCTAATTAGGAGATACTAAGTCCTACTTAGTAGATAATAAGTTCTAATTATAAGATAATAACTCCTAATTAGGAGATAATATCTACTAATTAGGAGTTACTATCTCCAAATTAGGACTTAGTGTCCTAATTAGTAGTTAGGAGATCAAAATATTTTAGCATTGGCACCAGGACGCTTCCACTCGCAGGAAAGTAACGAGTAAGAAGCTAGAACTTAACTAGAAAATAACGATTTATGAAAGTAGAACTTGGAGCAAATAACAATATATGAAATTTGGACTGGACAAAAATATGAAGCTGGAATTTGGGCGAAAATAACTATCGACGAAACTAGAATCATGATTAAAATATGAAAATAGAACTCGGTGGCAATGAACGATTTATTAAAGTATACGGCCACAAATAATGATTATATGGAACGATTGCTCTGACAAACATAATATAGAGATATATCTAAGTTCCACTTGCCTTGAAGTGAAACTACGTGTTCAAAACACTGCCCCAATTACGACGTATTTTCATCATGTTACCATGGTTACACACATACTGTCTGATTCATGAAACCTGCCCAAAATGGTCTGCTATATCCACAATGAAAAAACAATAAAACAAACAGATATTAATAAATATTAGCAAAGAATGATCCTTCTTTACATTTTGTGAAATTTAGTTAAATATTGATTTTGTTACGAAAATAAGATTTCTCAGTGGGAATATAACATTCGGGAACAGGAGCTGGAGAACCCGAGGCGGAGTCGAAAAAACAAAAACAAAATGGAAATTTGCTCCGAAACGACTAAATGAGACGAGACAATCAAGTGATTTAGTTCCTTAAACTAGATGCGCCCGGCCCGGGTGTCGCGCCAGCCGCGGCTTTGATAGTACACCGAAAAACTTTAACAATAAACTTTAACCAAGAACCGTAACCAAAACGTTTAACCAAAAACTTTAACCGGACGTACGTACGTACGTACGTACGTACGTACAGACGTACGTACGCAAATGTGCCGACTATATCGCGCTGTCCGCAAGCGGGCGCGACAAAAATGTGAGAGTTTTTATGAAAACTATTTACACTGTGATATTCTCCGTAAATGTCGTCAAAAGTTGACGAAATGTTCAGAGCAAATTCCGCAATTGCTATGAAAATTCATCAACTTTCGACGTTATTGACGAAAAAATTGTTTTGTAAACAGTTTCCATAAATAATCGAACATCGTCTAGCTTAAAGGTACAATCACACGGCTTGTCTCAAATAGATTGGAAATTACTCTAAGAATTAAATTGTGAAAATCGACGCACTATTGTCAAATATAGAAATGGTTTGACATTTTCTCCATGTTAAATCCGATAATCATCGCCCATGTGAAGATGAAATATAGGATTTAACATAGATAATTTGGTATTTCGTAATAATGTAAATAATTTACAAAATTTTACGAAAATAGGCTCATTTTGGTAAAAGGTAATTGTAGTGAAAAAGATAACTTTTGTAACCTTCATTATGCCATACGAAATCACAGGTTGAAGTAACGGACCGAGGTCTATAAAAACATTAAATGTGCCTAAAACCATCAATAAATGAAAAATAAATAAGCTAAACAATTATTTTTTACTCCCTATATACATATAGACATATATATGTCTATATATAGGGAGTAAAAAAATAGTTTCTAGCTTATTTTTTTTCTTCATTTATTGATGCTTTTAGGTATATTTAATGTATTTATAGACCTCGGTCCGTTACTTCAACCTGTGTACGAAATGGGCAGGTTTACCCAGAAATCATGAAATCGGAGCCCAGCTTCGTCGAGTCACACTACAGTGGAACCTCTCTAAACCGGGCATCCTGAGAGGCCTCCAGGTTGTCCCCCGGTTTAGAGATGTTCCGCTGTAAATCAGACATATGACTATGTCAAGGCATGCGGATGTGCTTTGCGAACTTGAACAGGTAGATGACAATGTATGCACTTAAGTATACAAAAACTGCCTGCGTGTCCGGTTTAGAGAGGTTCTACTGTATAACTAGACATTATAGCGTATGCGTTATTTATCAGGTAACCAGTAGGTATTGACCGAATACACGATACCTGATAACACATGTGTGTACACTGTATGGACTCGCTACGTATATCCGGGTAACATCTATGCGGATACAAAAACTGCCTGAGTGTCCGGTTTAGAGAGGTTCTACTGTATAACTAGGCGTTATAGCATATGCGATATTTATCAGGTAACCAGTAGGCATTTACGGAGCCGCGCAGGGGACATAGAATTATTTTATTTATTAATTCGTTCCCACGAAATAACAATTCGTTCCCACGAAATAACAATTCGTTCCCTCAATTTAACAATTCGTTGCTACGAATTAACAATTCGTTCCCACGAATTAACAATTCGTTCCCTCAATTTAACATTTCGTTCCCACGAAATAACAATTCGTTCCCACGGGAACGAATTGTTAATTCGTGGGAACGAATTGTTATATCGTGGGAACGCATGGTTAATTCGAGGGAACGAATTATTATATTGAGGGAACGAATTGTCATTTCGTGGGAACGGATTGTTAATTCGAGTGAACGAATTGTTGTATTGTGGGAACGAATTGTTAATTCGTGGCAAACGAATTGTTAAATTGAGGGAACGAATAGTTATTAATATTATCGAATTAATAAATACAAATGCATGTCCGCTGCTGGGCTCCGTGGGCATTGACCGAATACACGATAGACAGCACATTCGTGTACCATGTATCGACTCGCTACGTATATCTGGGTCACATCTACTTTCTCTAACGTCTTATTGGACGAACGGTGTCACATGACGTTACCAGAACAGAACAGAACAAATCGTTTATTTATACAAAGAGTTTCAGTCCCCACGCAGGTGGAATACGAAACAAGCAAGGCATGTATGATAACTACTAAGCAAGGTGACGTCTATAAAGCTCATGTAGGCAGGCAATGCGCCACGACGAGACGGGGTCCACAATATGTGAATGCAGGTTATTATTATAATAATAATAGTAATAATCTGACCCAAAACACAGGTCGTGCATGTGATCAGTAGTGATACATTTCGGACTACACAGATGTCAGTCAGGTCTGGATCCGCATAGGTCACGAATGCATGTGAAAAAATAATTTATAATGAACAAAGCCCAAACACCCTCATGAAAGAGCATCAGCTCAATTAAATTAAATTAATGGTAGAATAATCACGGCCCCCATGTCCTCGTGGTACACCATACCCGCCCGAAAATCTTTTGACACATACGTGCAGGTGAAAAGTGACAAGTGAACCAGCATGTAGATATATATTTGCTATAAATGTTAGCATATGCAAAGTTGCTTTAGTATAAATAGCATGTGTCTACCAAATGAAGCTTACAGTTTAGAGATGCATCATACGTAACACTTATTTATCAAATAAGACATAGTTAGTGTATGACCCACAGTGTGAGCTATGCAAAGAAAGAAATTGGAAAGCGCAAAATAAATACGCATAGGAAAACAGCCCGATATCACCACGACTCACACACTGTCAGTAAAACAAATATTACTAAATGATTATATCTGTATAGTGGGCACTCGTAATATTTAGAACTGGTGGACTAGTAACACATTTGTACACTAATTTTATTCCTATAAAGAACATTTTCTGCCTACTGAGTGGGCATATACCTTTAATGGTGGAATTATACAACTCAAAAATAATTTTGAGCGCCGTTACCTAGGTGCATGATCACGTGGTTACAACAACAATTACTGAAACTTCCAGAAGCGCCTTCGAAGAGTACGTCTTGTGTTATATTGTCCTTATTATGTAACGTAGGGCATCAAACGCGTCTTATTAATCTGCATTTGGTGGTCTCAGTACATTGATCCAAACTTCTGTCGTTTGTGCGAATAATCCTGTGTTATACAGACAGACATGGACATCGAATATTCGCAAAAACGACATAAGTATGTGCCGAAGTCCCGAGACCACCATTGCAGGCCATGAAGACACGTTTGCTGCGCCATATTTCATCAAAATCCGTTGCATATTAAGGAAACTATCACATAATATTTACTTTGGAGTGGGCGCGTTTTCAACACTTTCATACATTGTTGTTGTTGTGCTAACCACGTGATGATGAACCTTGGTTACTGAGATTGGGAAACAGATTTAAATGTATTTAATAATTATATGTTAACAACCGATACATTGTGTCGCACAATAAGAGCATTTTATGTTACGTTGTATACATGTACGTGGCTGTGGCTGGAGAAATGGGGCGTATCGGATCTGTGACCAATGGAGCTCCCGATCAAATACCACACCCCTGTACATGGCACCGGGCGGCCGTTTTACTAAACTCCCAGACAATCATAATTTTTGCACTTACGAACATTTTAGAGTCGTACGAAGTTTAGTGAAACGGCCCACAGGTCATGTTATTCTAATTAAAAATTACAGACTATTCTAAATCTGCACTTACGAGCATTTTAGTCGTACGAAGTTTAGTGAAACGGTCCCCAGGTGTTTCATTGATGGAATGGCAAGCAGTGCAGATCCGGACGCACAGGCTGCTCTGGATCTACACTGGTCGCAAAACCCACACGCCCCATTTCTGCAGTCACACCCACACATTAGTATTGTAAATAACAATTAGTCAACAGTGGTTACATGTATACATGTTTGTTATTGTAAATAATACTTATAGTGAATTATTCATTTAACGAGTATCATGATTAAAGTAAAATAATCTCATCTACGTGGTACCATATTATATTTCTTGTTTCAGACATGATTTCCATAATTCGGTATATATCTGTATCAAAGGAAATAGACGAACTACATTCATTGATGGAATGACGAACAGTGTATATCCTGATCAAATAGCACACCCCTCTACCCTGATAACGATATATATCGCTTGTTAGAAGCATGACCGGTGTTTCATTGATGGAATGACGAACAGTGTATATCCTGATCAAATAGCACACCCATGTAGCCTGATAACGATATACATGTGTATCGGTTGTTAGAATCATGGCGGGTGTTTCATTGATGGAATGACGAACAGTGCAGATCCTGCTCAGACCGTGTGTATGTACAGGCTGGTCTGTATCTACACTGCTCGCAAAACCCATAAGCCCAATTTTTTCCAATCACAGCTACATTTAACTTTGATAATTTCTGCACAATATGCATTCGTTCGATAATAAATTCAACACAATATAAAATCCGAGAAACACCTCGTCCGGCTGCCAAAAGCCGACGTTGGGCTTAACTTTGTTTTGAATAACTTGGGTTTTTTAGTACTGATTTTGTATGACCATCTTGTTTTGGAATCCGACTGATGACAAGCTGTTGTGCTTGAACGTTTTGAGAAAGTTGCATAAGCTTAATATGACTGCCAAATATATATAGTGTGCCAGTAGTATAGAGGGAGTCAAAATGATACCACCTAACGGTGGCATCATTTCTCCACCCTCTATACTACTCCACCACCCCCAAAAAATCAAAAAAATAGTTAACGATGAAATTGTCTCCCACCAACCACGAAATATTCAAAATTGGTGTCATAAATACATCATGTTTTTTTTCACGTCCAATTGAACATATAAATTTAATAGGTTATAATAAAATATTATAACAAAATGGATAATAAAATACACAACGAATTGGACGTTTATAATGATTTGGATGAAGGATTTTACGCTGTTGTTTCTACAGTATTAAAACACGGTAAAATGACAATACTATGTGATATCGAATACATGAAATATCAGCGTAATTTATTACGCTGCGATAAAAACGTTGCATTTACAATATTAAACCGGCAATTATGTCGCCGGTATAAGTATCAAATTTATATAATGAAGCGACTAAATAGGATCGGAGAAACACTACCGAAACATTATCAAACTAATTTTATAAAACAGTTTAAAATCAAAGATTCGTTTACGGATATGCGTTTCTACAATATCGCTTTTAACGAAGAAATTGGAAAATTATTAGAAGAAATTGAAAATTATTGAACAGAACTAATTTATGTTATAATCACACCAAGCAGACGACAATGTTCCAATTACACGTGTTATGAACATGTAAATTAGGTGTCCATTTTATAGAGAGATTACACGATTAGGTCTATCGCGTATAAAGATATTAATAATTTGTAAAAATTAAAAAAAAAAAATAGCAAAAGCCTCCACTCGTGCACAACACCCCCAGCGACTGGGCAGATTTCTAGCCGGCACCCAGTCACTGGGGTGTTGGGACCTTTCTTAAGCCCACGCATCTGTTGGCTCACATTCTGGGTCGCCTTGAACCCCATTGCCAATTCCTCTATTAAGAGAAACCAGCGAAGTAAGACGAGCCTATGTGTGAATTTGGTTTCCGAAATTGCAAAGCTCTTAGGCAGAAATCTTTTAGGCCGGCACCTTTGAGCTACACAATTACATCGCCAAATACACACATATGCATAGACTGCTACCATTAAACAGACGAGACGGACGTCATACCGGATCAACAACATAGCACACACGAGATGAGACCAATTGTTGTAAGGTCAACAAACATATATATACTCATCAGTTTCCTATACAACATACAAATGGTGTGCATATTATAATTATTTATTAATACCTATTGGCGAAAGAAAACATGTGATGGTTCGTTATTTTGTTAATTTTATAATTAATTTTATATTTTTTTTTAATAATTTAAAGCTGAACACTCCCTATTATTACATAGTAATTAATTTATGTTGTAACGACAATGTTTCAATTACACGGGTTATGGCCCATGCGTAAATTGATAGCCGAGGTAAACAGAGCCGATAATTCTCAGTGAAAAACACATGTTGTATAGGTATGTAAATTTGTTTACTGCACCAATATAATTTTGAAAAAATTAGGAAAATTAAGAATTTTTTTTTTTTTAAATTATTATTTTTATTTTATTTATTTTAATTAATTATTTTTAGTAGTATAGAGGGTGGTATCATTTTGACTCCCTCTATACTACTTTTTTTTAAATTTTTTTTAATTATTTTATAATGGTGCTGTAACATTTCCTCCGACTTTATTTCCAAGTTTTACCCTAAATTTATCCCAATCAGTACACTCAATTTTTGGCATGGTGGCGCGCGCCTTGATCCTTATATCATTTTTTAATTCTTCATATCTCCCCATTTCTTCCACCACGGATTCAAACTCTAAATTTGATATTTTCTTATCGGCCAACGCTTTGGACACCATAACGTCGATGCTATTTTTCTTAGACCTAGCGAGAACGGATATTCTATCATGTTTTCTACTTTTTTTCTCGAGTTTTCCACCCGCCGCCCTAATTACCATACAAAGTGTTCCAGATAAAACGGTAATTCCACTCAAAACCCCTGCAAGTGGAATCATTACAATTGTAGATAGCGTTGCAGCAGTCCCCGCCCCACACAACACAGAAACACTTGCCAGAACCGTACTAGATGCTTCAGCTATGTTTGCCGCGCGCCTATATTTATTAGAGTGTCTTTTTCTATTTGCACATTCTCTAACTAAAATATCCTGCATAGCGACGATATTATTCAACCTAAAATCTGAACTTTTTTCGTTAATTGAATACAGTGTTGGTGGAGTTGAATACAGTGTTGGTGGAGTGGTATTGAGAGTTGGATACAGTGTTGGTGGATCGGTATTGACAATTGGAAGCGGTGATTCGTTCATAGTTAAATTTATTTCAATATATTAGTATTTACACAATAAGTTCAATTAACAATGAACAATAGTGGAAGAACTCTCTGAGTCACCGATTTTCGTAACAAAGTTAATAACACTACCTTGGGAAAGTCTAATTCGATCATCACCGGAGAACGAAACCACCGTCGAACTATCTCAGAGATTTTAGTGACTCCAACCCCCCGTTCTTCCCCATCTACTACAATATTTATCGCGACCCGCGCCCACTAGGTTTACCATTAGCATTAACCGAGCAGACCGCCATTTGGATAACTTCACCTGCAGCTGTCATAGTGTATCCCCATATTTATTACTCGCTTTGGCACCGAACGAATATTCATAGTGCCCCACAACCAATGGGCCCCGCTTCTCAGCCCAAACTGTTATGACACGTTTTGGTGTTTTCATTGTTCGCACTATTCCGGCAAGCGCATTGTTTGCGTTATATGCCTCAGTACGAACTCGATTTACTTTATCATCAACCGCAACAAGTGATTCATCAATGGCGCGGATAGATTCAACCACTCGGGTTCCTAATCCCGCAATCCCCGTCCGATCCTCTGAGCGCAACACCCTATAAGCCTCCGTAAGGGCCGCCTGGTGGTCTTCTCGGACTTTCTCAATAACCGTTCGGGTCTCTTCCCGAAATTCTGTTATTTTTTTTTCTCCTAGTTCATAAGTGCTGCTTCTCCGTTGGGAGAGTCCTCTGAGCGCAACACCCTATAAGCCTCCGTAATGTCCGCCTGGTGGTCTTTTCGGGCTTTCTCAATACCCGTTCGGACTCTATCAAGATCCAACCGGGTCTCTTTTTAAATTCGGTTATTTTTTCATATAGGTCAGTAAGTGCCGCTTCTCTGTTGAGAGAGTTCTCTGAGCGTAACGCCCCATAAGCCTCCGCAATGGCCTCTTTGTGGTCTTCACGGACCCCCTCAACCCCAGACCTGGTCTCTTTTATAAATTCGGCTATTTTTTCATCTAGTTCGGTAAGTGTCGATTCTTTACTGTGAGAGTTCTCTAAGCGCAACGCATCATAAGCCTCCGCAATGGCCTCTGCAAGGTTAGACTGGTGGTCTTCTCGGACTTTATCAATACCCGACCGGGTCTCTTTTCGAAATTTGGTTATTTTTTTATCTAGTTCAGTAAGTGCCGCTTCTCTGATGAGAGAGTCCTCTGAGCGCAAACACCTCATAAGCCTTCATAAGGTCCGCCTGGTGGTCTTCTCGTGCTTTCTCAATACCCGACGTGGCCTCATTTCGAAAATCGATTATTTTCCCGTCTAATTCAGCAAGTGTGCTTCTTTGCTGAGAGAGTCTTCTAAGCGCAACGCATCATAAACCTCCGTAATTTCAGCCTTACGGTCTTCTCGGACTTTATCAATCCCCAACCGGGTCTCTTTTCTAAATTTGGTTATTTTTTTACCTAGTTCGTTTAGTTCCGTATGCGTTTCTTCACGACTTTGTGTATTCACAGCCAGGGCATATTCTCTAAGTTGTGATAGTAGACTCTTGTGAATCTCGTCCGTGGCCCTCGATATAGTTCTATTAATCAAGGCCTTTGTTTTTTGGGTAGTTAAAAAGTCGCCCTCTGTCGGGATGAATCCCCCTTCTGCAGGTTCCAAATTATTTGAATTTGTCACCCAATCGGAAGAACTACCTTGGTCCGTATATACTCATAATGTTGATAATATATATTACGAACATGCGTTTAATTCTAATTTTCTTAAAATTAATTAATTTGAAATTTCTAGGACGACCGAAATCGGGTAATCGTTCTTCAACTCTCGCCCTTTATCATCAAGAATATAAATCTTCAACTCGTGGATGTGTCCCGATTCCAAAACTTTCATCTCTGGGTGTGGGAAGTCTAACGTTACAGTCTCGCCATAGAAACAATCGCTGGCGGGCACAGTTTTCAGTAATGTGCTGGGGGATCCGTCTATCGTGTTGTACGATGTGTTCACCGATCCAGGTGCACCCTGAGAGTTTTCGTGAAGGTGAAGTCCACCGGTTTATCACCGACGTACTCACCCGGGGTAAACACTCCTTTGTTTGAGGAGTATGTCTCTCTAAAAACCGAGTTGAATACCCAACCCCGGGGAGACCACTACCTTATTATCACTGCTGATGGTCATTGTTGCGAGCCCGGTAGCATTCGATACTGTGAGGTTGATTATACCGTCAAGCTCTGAGTTGACAAAATCTTTGAGCTGTCTTATTCCCCACAGTCCGTGAGGCAGCTTTACTTCTAATTGTAGTCCATCCTTCACATAGTAAAACCATTCGCTCTTCCCCACATTCTGCCATCCAACCGTGAAGGTGATTGATCTAAGGCCTACCCGGCGTTTTTCCGCAGCAGTTGTCTATTAATTTTTGAAGTTCACAACTCCTTTTTGAACATTAGTTTATAGTAGCAAACATAATAATATCTTTCAATGGATACCAAAGCATTTAGCTTTAACTCTAATGTAAAGTACGCGGTCGGAGGTAAATACACACAAAAAGACGTTGTTAACCGCCTTGTACACCCAACCGTAACGGTTAGACCGGACAGTGGCTTTGCCACCAACTTCCCTAACATCTTTGAACAATATAGGTTGCCCAAGATTACTACGATGGAGGTGGTAAACGGCTGGAAAGCAACACCGATGCAGTTTTGGCAGAACCAAATAAATTTCGCTGTATGGTGCGCAACAGCCGGGTGTGGAGTTTCATATAAAGACCATCTGACATCCAAGAATGTCATGCTCCGAAGTGTCTACAACTTTCACGTGTATTATACTATTAGGAGGATTCTCAAAGAACTAGGTATTTCACTACCTCAAGACGACGCCTGGGATCCCATTTCCATCACATATAACCGTATGGCCTTTGAAAGACTGTGTAACGAATTTTACGTTTCAAAAGACGCGGACTGGAGACAGAAAGCATTTCTACCAGCACCGGCCTCGGGACGTTCTCATTCACGGCCAGTCCGGGAATTGGACACAGACTGATTTTAGACACGATCACTCCGGTGACCACATCGTCAGTCGGAACGCCGGGAATTTTGACCCCGCGACTATGACTTTCGGGACGGAAGTGTCTGGAGGTCGACACTGTGGCGTGTTTTCTTGTAAAATGTTACCTCCGAAACTGGCTCACGTCGATTACATACAGCAGGCTGCTGAGGTTCAGAACGCGTGGGGTACATTTATGTTAGATACGGGTCTAGGGTTCACGCAGGCCGGGGTTACTCGCGTCAACGACTCCATTCGCACGTACGTCTGGCCATTCTCGGCGCACAGAAGCAAACTCGCAGTTCTATACTGGGCATGGGAACAGCGTTTGATGCACAAAAACAATTTTTTGGCACTTGTAGAGGACGCCATCTCAGCTAGGGTGGACCTGGAGAAGGCGATCCAGAATTATCAAGACGTTTTACAGAATGCCAGCACCCCAGTAGACTATGTATTTGGAATAGGTCTTTATATGGCGCCGAGAACAATATGATACTACGAGACGACCCGGGTTGACGGTTACAATAATCATATCGTAATCGCCACCGCCAATCAAAAAATCGGCCACAACGGTAACGTGAACACGGATATCATCAAGCGCACCCCCAACAGTGGAACCGATTTCATAAAACACAAAATGGATACACCTCCCCCAATTCGTAAATCGAACCCAGTACCCCCAATTCGTAAATTGGATGCACCATCGAGTTCCATCAACAGACCAATCGCGATTGGAGAAACACCAATCATCAACAATGTTGAAATTGGAAGCAAGCAACACACGAGGAGGAGAAATTGGGTCTCGTCATCGCCCTCGTGGCGATCGGATTATTTACGCTTTGGTTGTAGGAACTCTCTGACAGAGAATAATAGGAGACCGGCGATTGCCACGATTAAAGCCCAGGTATTTTTGGCTAGCCATCCGGCCGTTTTTGATAATATAGATAGCAAGTAAGAAACGATACTTCCGATCAGTCCAGGTAGTGCGGCAGCCGCCTTTCCAGCTAATTTAGCTAGAAGACTGGCGAGGGCTTTTAGTTGTTTTTTTATCCACTCCTTGGCTCCACCGGATGGAGAGGGTGCTGGTGCTGGTGCTGGAGCGGGTGGTAGCGCCGCACCACCAGTGAAAGTTAGAACTATGGTCGATATAGTCATGCCGATAGCAACGAGGATGCTTGCTATCGTGACGCCCTGCTCTCTGAACAGAGTGCGAAGACGCTCACCGAGTGTCGTCTCCTCGTGCAGGACCCTCGAGATTGATTCGCGGATCCGACTTATTTGTGTGCGGAGAGCCTCACGGTTAGCCGAGGCGGCCTCCAAGCGAGCTTCTCTTTCATCCCGCAAAGACCGCAGGAGTTTGTTGATCCGCTCGGTAGATTCTCTATCGTCACCGGCTTCCTCCAGTTTTCTTTCTTCTAGCGCGATATGTTCATCCAGCGCCGTGAGTTTGGAGAGGTTAAGGACCAGTTCGCCCCGGACCGTTTGTAGAGCCTTATCGAGTCCACGGAGTTACTCGAAGAGGTAACGGTGGGTCATCGTTGAGTATTTTTCCCAATTGCGATTGGACGCTGAACGTGGTCTCCATAGTGTTAATAACGTCGGTGGCTATTTGAGGGACCTCGCTGAGCTCGACCGTTTCTATCGCGGTGGCCGTCTTCGCTATAGTTTCGTCGGTAGACTTTAGGGCCTCTACAGCGCGGGCCGGTATAATTGTTTTACCCCTCTTCCAATCCGTGAAGCCTAGTTCGTCCCTTATGAGTTGGCCACCGCCCCGGTTTCCTGCAATGGTGTTTAGTGATAGTGGTTTTCCGGTCCTCCCGTTAACTAATTGGACAGTTAGTGCTGCTCTTAGTCGCAATTTACCGCTCATAAATTTGAACTTGGAGTAGTGCGACGACGACAGAGGGGACCAGACCTTTTTCTGCTGCCAAATTGTTGTAGTAGTCGTTTACAGCTCCCTCAAGTAATTCCTGACTTTGACTAGTGGTAGCGTCACCCAATTGTGATTGGATTGGAACTGGAGTTTCTATGGTGGGTGTCGTGAGGGAATCCTCGAAGTTATCATCATCACCATCGAGGTAATCTTCTCGGTCGCCCGTAGTGCGATCGAATTCGTCCATGTAATCAGCCATATTTATAATTTTCTTAAAATTAATTATGTATTAAAGACAAAACCATACGGGTTTAATAGTTTCAATAATTTTGAAAAAATTAATTATGTCTTCGAGTCAATACGGTCGCAAACTCAATCCATACCGCAGACTGCGTGAGCCCCTCGGGGCAAAAGGCGTGAGACAGAGTTGTCGTTATTACGAACAACCCATCGACGATCGACCAGAACCAGCAGCTCTTAGTCCGCTTCCCCAACCTCGGAGCTAACGACGTCATTGTTCCGGGTACTGTTCGCCTCGCTTTCACTATTTCGCTAACGTCGACGGACGCGGACCGAACCGTCGTTCAGAACTTGGGTCGCGCCATAGTCAAGAAGACTATGATAAAGATTTCTGGTAATGAGGTGATGTCGATCGATGACAGCGACGTCTACCATTGCTATCAGGACCTGTGGAAGACGTCACACGAGCTTGAAAACGCTGTCTATCAAGGTATTGACACCAGCAAAAATAAGAACGTAACCAAACTTAGAATCGGGGCTGCTAACAAGGCAGATAACAACGCGAGTGACAACGCGGTCGCGGGCGCTTACGGCAACCGCTTCTACATCCCGCTCGACTTTGAGTTGCTGGAGAGTCACATGCCCTACTATCAGAGCGCTTTGGCTGACCGCCTCGAATACGAACTAACGTTCAACGACTACGGCCGAGTTATCATAGCCACCGACCAGTTATCTCTGCCGATTTCATCCATGTTAACATCGTAATCAGCCATCTTTATAATTTTCTTAAAATTAATTATGTATTAAAGACAAAACCATACGAGTTTAATAGAGATATTTAGTTTCACTGAAAATATGTCTTCGACTCAATACGGTCAATCCATACCGCAGACTGCGTGAGCCCCTCGGGGCAAAAGGCGTGAGACAGAGCGTCGTTATTACGAACAACCCATCGACGATCGACCAGAACCAGCAGCTCTTAGTCCGCTTCCCCAACCTCGGAACTCACGACGTAATTGTGCCGGGTACTGTTCGCCTCGCTTTCACTATTTCGCTAACGTCGACAGACGTGAACCGAACCGTCGTTCAGAACCTGGGTCGCGCCATAGTCAAGAAGACCATGATAAAGATTTCTGGTAATGAGGTGATGTCGATCGACGACAGCGACGTCTACCATTGCTACCAGGACCTGTGGAAGACGGCGCAAGAGCGCGAAAACGCGGTCTATCAGGGTATTGAAACCAGCCGAAATAAGAACGTAACCAAACTTAGAATCGGGGCTGATGACAAGGCAGATAACGTCGCGAGCGACAACGCGATAGCGGCCGCTTACGGCAACCGCTTCTACATCCCGCTCGACTTTGAGTTTCTGGAGAGTCACATGCCATACTATCAGAGCGCTTTGGCGGACCGCCTCGAATACGAACTAACATTCAACGACTACGGCCGAGCTCTCATAGCCACCGACATGTTATCGACGTATACGATCGACAATGTTTCGCTTGAGTACGACATGGTCACGATGCCCGAACTCGCGCGATTGATCAGAACCCAGTACGCCGGGCGCGTTGCCATACTTTACGACCGAGTTCTTCGCCATCTCAAGATGACGAAAGACAAAAGCGACACATTGTGGAATATTAATGTCAACGTCCCTGCCCGCTCGATGAAAGGTATACTGATTCTGTTCGAGCATGCTCGGTTCGCGTTCGGTGCTAGAAAAAACGACAAATTCTATAACCCCAAAATCACGAAGGTAGAGGTGACGATCGAGGGAGTTCCCAATCAATTCTACAGCGCGGGCCTTCGCGCGCACCAGCAGTGGGACGAAGTCAGAAAGCAGTTTGCTGCCGGCTCTAAACGCTCCCCGGAGGTTGCCGCGGTTGCCAAAGACCTGCAGCTCTCGGACGTCTCCCTCGCGCAGTTCCTGACTACCAAATACGCGTTATGGCTAGACATGCGAGTCAGCGACGACGACCAAATGCACGGTAGCGGACGCCAAGTTGAGAACGCTAGCGAGGGTGTGACGATCCAGATAACCAAAGAGGCGGATGGAAATGGGCCATTGAACGTGTACTTATATATAATTACAGACGCACAACTCAACATCGAAGATAGTCGATACGTCTCAGCACTCTACTGATTTTAAGAAAATTAGAAATCAATCCCAATTCACGATTGGAGATGCCCAATCCGCCATAATATGTGGGCAGACAGGATGCGGAAAAACGGTATTTATCCTCGACTTGCTCGAGGGGTCCTACCGCGATGCCTTTCGTCACATTGTGATACTATGTCCCACTGTGCGGCACAACGATACTTATCAGCGGCGCCCGTGGATATGGACCGACCATCAGGTATACGTCATTGATCCCGGCGACAGGCTTCACGATTGGTTGCGCGGCTTCTACCAAATATTTCAGGGTGAGCCCACCCTATACGTGATTGACGATTGCTCGGCCAAGGCGGCGATGACTAAAAAGAAGGACATGCTCTCCGAGCTCGCATTTTCTGGCCGCCATGCGAGGCAAAGCGTATGGATGGATCTCCATCAAAAGTACAACGCCGTCCTCAAGGATCTGCGTGAGCAAACGAAATGGGTCGCCCTCTTTCACTGCAAGGACCGAGACTCGTTCGATGACTGTCTTCGAGAGAACGACGTTATCCCAACGCGCGAGGAGCGCCTGGAGGTTCGACAGATACTTTCGGAAACTAAGCACGCCAAGCTTCTGCTAAAGACCGATCAACCAACTGCTTATAAAGTTATCAATTAGCAATTGTGTTTAATTCAATAATATTGCTTAGCAATTGCCGAACAATGCTGAACAATTGCTGTAGAAATGCTGAGCAATTGTTGAACAGATGCTGAACAATGGTTAACAATGTTAACAATTTGGTGCTCCGCTGCGAGCTTTGTTGCGAGCATAACGGTGATCATAAGTATCGGGTGGTGCGCTTGGCAATATGTTAGACTTATGAGACTTGTCAGAATAGTTAAATTAATTTTAAGAAAATTAGCAATAATGAACTGCGACGAACTTCTCGATCAACTAATGGAAGAAACACTCGTCAATCGCGAATTGGGAGGAACTGAAACCTCAACCCAATCGGAGTTGGAGCAATCGGGTTCAACTTCAATCCCGAGTGCAACGACTCAAAATGAAAACGCGGCGCGACGCGAGCGGCTAGCTGCGCTGGTTGCTGGGGGACAATCGGAACATTATCTCGGTAGGCGTCTCTCAGTTTGTCAGGTGGATAAGATGTCAGATGCCGAGATTTATAAAATGTATGAGCGATACGAATCCAATTTGGGGGCAGAGATAAAAAA
Source organism: Conchocele bisecta (assembly GCA_029237695.1). Classification (NCBI taxonomy): domain Eukaryota; kingdom Metazoa; phylum Mollusca; class Bivalvia; order Lucinida; family Thyasiridae; genus Conchocele; species Conchocele bisecta. The sequence continues at coordinate 7,571,700 of CM055273.1, forward strand.
AACTCTTGGATCGGCGGCTATTCATTTGTACGCTACCACCGTTAGTATACTTCTCCCTATACCAAACACCGCGGGGTTGATTCGCGATCTAGAGACTGACCCTTTTATAGGACACACTCTTAGAACAGCCTGCTACTCAATTTACCACAAGTTTGGAATGTACTTAGCTCCGCTGACAACCGCGTTGACCACGGGTAAACACTGTCAATTTGGACATATATGCCCACGAACTATAAGCTCAGAAAATGATGACACAAGACACACCCGCGAGAGTGACGGAACCACAATCGAAATTGGAGTTGAACCCGATTGCTCCAACTCCGATTGATCCTCCAACCCAATACCAACAGCCGTTGGAGTTGGGGTTGGGGGTTGCACGACATAAAAACCCAAAAAGACAGGCAGCTGGGCGGACGGCGGCTGCCACCCGAAAAGTTAAACAAGATAAAATACTCGCCGAGCTTCGGGAGGCCAAACAGTCGTTGCAATCGAAATTGGAGTTGAACCCGATTGCTGTTTCAACAGCAAAACACCCGATGACTTCTGTTTCTCCCCCAATCGCGATTGGATTGGAACAGGAGAGGCAGCAATTCCCGATTGATGTAGCTCCTTACATAAAAATCATCCCGTGGGTTGTTGGTGGTGGTCTGGCCGTTGTGGGCACCCTGAGTGCGCTGAACTACCTTCAATCCCGATTGGAAAAACAACCACCAACAGTTCAGAAGAAAGTTACGAAACCGATTGCACCCCATTTAAACATTGATCGCGATCCCTTTTATATGCAATAATTATAACAATGGCTGAAAACGATGGTAAAATGATAGTGAATGCGCTTTATCACGCCGTGGTGATATCGGGTTTCAGTATCGGGTATGCTCGACTATCAAAGATGGCCCTAGGAGGGTCCGCTCCCAAATTGGACTTTACTGTGAGAGACGTAGGGCTCGCGACCTTAGATGTAGCGGCCGCAGTTTGGACCCGAGATTATCTAATTAAAGTTGGAATTCTACCTGTTTATATATGGAAATAAATGGCTTCAATCACAGTAATAGTAGGTGGTGCAGTCGTGAGCGCATTGGCGTTCAGCGGTAGCAACTTTCTATTCTCTAAACTACAAAACTCGGACGCGCATGAGGAGCGCAAGCGTCACGATTTAGCTGTAGAACAACTCAATAGCGCAAAGGAAGCATGGTCGAAAAAACGAACCGCCCATCTGGACTGGGTCAACGAAGAGCTTCGCCGCGAAAATCACGCCGCGCAAACTTTTCAGAACGTTGAAGAAGCCAACCGCGCTGGCATATCCACATAAAAGTCTTGATCCATTGGATCGCGAGCCCCAACTTTCAGATTTCTATGTACCGTCAGAGTCCCAAAAAGACCGCGAGATCGCGTTCATCGTCGTGGGAATGGGTGTCGTGGGTCTCGTCAGCTACTATATATTCAATCCAGATTGAAATAAGCAATAATTATTTAAAAAAAAAAAAAAAAATTATAAATATATATATAGAACGATGATAGTTGACGAACTTTGTTTTGCTATGATCGATGTAGGCTACACTGCCCTTAAACACCGTATAGCTGGCGCAAAGGGTATGATTCGTCTGGCCCAAGATTCTCTCGAGACGTGGCACGAGGACGAAAAAGCGGCCACCCTTTTCGCAAAGCGGATGTTAGATTCCTCCCCAACTCCAATCGATGAATTAGATTCCTCCGAGTTCCTTCAGAACTTAACCTCCAAATGTGATTGTACTTCCAACAAAGGTTTATTATTAACGACGCAGTTACCGGACGATCTGGCGAGGGCATGTTGGAGATTGTCCGATATATTAGAATACTTCGCATACGATGAACACGCGCAAACTTGATAGCAAACTATCGGTTCGCCTAGCTTGCAAGCTATCGAATACATACTATAGCCCCCGCGGCTACTGGAAGGGACTCGCGGCCATCAAGAACCTCGCGGCGGCGACCAAGGTTTCCGAAAACGCCACCAAGGAATGGCTCAAGAAGCAGGCCCTCTGGTAGATCTATTTACCCGCGCCTCACAATATTCCGCGGCCGAAATTCGATGTGCCGGTGCCGAACCAAGTTCACCAAGCGGATCTCCTGTTTCTCCCTCACGATCGCGTCTGTGGCAAAACGTACAAGTACGCACTGACAGTCGTTGACGTAGCGAGTCGCTATAAGGGGGCTGAGCCGCTGGCCACTAAAGAGTCTAAGGAGGTGGCCGAGGCTCTTTCCCGAATATATAAGAGGAGTTCTCTCAATTGGCCGAATCTTCTCCAGGTCGATCCCGGCCGCGAGTTCATGGGCGCGGTCTCTCATCTATTGTCTAAACACAACGTTTCTGTCAGACGCGGCCGCGTCAACATTCACCGAGACCAGGGAATCGTGGAGCGGTTCAATCGAACCCTGGCTGAGAGACTGTTCGGTCACCAATATGCCAAAGAGCTGCTGCTTGGGCAGCGGGACCCTCATACGCGATCGACCGAGTGGGTGGCCAGGCTGCCCGCCGTGGTCTCCGCTCTGAACGGAGAGGTGACCAGATTGATCAATAAGAAGCCCGTAGATGCCATCAAGTCTAAAAGGGTGACGAGCAAGCCCTCTGCCGTCTCGCGCGGGCGACCCGTTGGTTTAGCGGAGCAGCAATCGCCGATTGCACTTCCATCGGATGTTGACGTCCGGTACCTCTATCAACCGGGAGAGCTCGAAGGTGGCAGCCGCCGCGCGACTGATCCCGTGTGGTCTCTCAATGTATATCATCATGATCGATCTATTACCAAACCCGATGAGCCCGTGCTCTATTATTTGGCTGATGGGCCATCTCGCGGTGTGTTCGCGAAGAACTTCTTATGGTGCCCTCTGACACCCAGCTACCCCCGGATCGTTAGATTGCTTAAATCAAGAGAGGTTCTGTATGTATTCCGTCTGGTAACACGCTTCTTTTATCGTAGTACGCCGAGAGTCCTAATTTTTGTTGACGGTACGTTTTCATAACGCCGTCTTTCATTTTAAATCCTCTATTTTGTGCTACATCTATAATGTGTTTTCCATCTTCTGTAGTTTCACTTAGTACTCGTTTATATCTATCCCAATTTAAATTGTTAGTTCTCTTGGACATTCCTTTCGCGGAGTTTTTATTAATTTTAATTTGTTCCAAATTATCTTTAGTGGAATTAAATTTTTCTACGAAATAACACTTACTAGATAACGCTATCGCCCTATCTCCGCTAAATTCCATTTTGAAAAGTCCTGGCTCTCTTTCACTCCATTTATCCCAAGCCAACAATTTCTTTTTTTCTTTTTCAAACTCGTCTAGTAAGTTTGGTCTAATCAATTCCTCTATCGTTTTTCCACTAACTCCTATATACATACTATCCGTGTCCATCTGTATTAATTCAAAGTCTTCTCTTTTTACGTATTTGTCTAGAAATTCGTAGTAAAATTCCAACATTCTCAATGTAGCTAGTTGGTAAACCGCTATTCCACAATGGAATGGGCTCTTTACTGCACACCGGGGTTTTCGGGAAGATATTTCGTACGCATCTCCTATCTCTTCCAAATCGTCAAAGAATGCAGATCTTAATGCTTTGTCAACACAGGTTTCGTCTTGCGTATATGTCGTATTTAAATGTCTCTCTTTTGCCTCTATCATTTTTCCACAACACGAATTGCCTAATAATTTCATTATATCAGCAACCGGTTTCTTATTTGGTTCTACATCGCCTGTTCGTCTTGCGGCTGTAACTTCTTTTGCGAACCATTCGAAGGGTTTACCACTAATATAATCTATAATACGATAAACTCCAGTTATTTCTAGGCCGTGGTTTAAATACCATTTCAATAGTGGCGCGTACAGCAGTACTTTGGTGGCCGACATAGATCCCACCAATTGTCTTCCATTTCCTCTAGTTCTTCCAGTATCTCTCATATATTTTATCATGTGTTCTGGAACCTCATCAACATCTACTTCTCGGTCTATAAAAAGTGGAGACATTTCAGAAAACTTATCCACCAGGTTAAAATCAGAGATTTTGGGAACTTCTATATCCACCTCCGCAAACCCAAACCAGTCTCCAGATAAAACCCTTTTACAAAACTTTTTAATAACTTTAGGATTATGTGGGGAATCTATATGATGTATAGTTTCTTTTCCGCACGGCATATCTTTATTTAACGTAGATAAATATAATGCGTTTGCATCATACCCCAAAATAGCCTTGCAAGGTTTGGAACCCACTCTAATATTTGAAACACCGGCTTCTGCATAGCGTGTAAATACGATTGATGGACCCCGACTAAAGCGTCTTTCATCATTTCGTATGTTTCTTCTTATGGCGCATATAGAGCCCCCTCCGGTATAACCACCTTTGTAGATTTTTGTTCTTTAATGGTTCCTCGCAATAAATATTGTATAGCCACACCTGGTAGTGTTACCGCGTCTTTGAAAATATCTACACCCCTGTGTTTATAAATTCACACTTTTTCCCTCACACTTCTAGGAATGGTGCCACATCCAAATTGCTATAATATTTCAGCCAATCTCTGAAAGTTTTCATATTCTCTTCTTCGAAAATTCTACGACATTTGCTTAATTCTGTTTCGTCTAGTAACATTTTCCCAGATAGTTTGGAATACCAATTCTCTATATCAGGCAGTCCTGGGTAATCCAGTTTATCTGGAGAATCGAACCAATCGTAAGGGAAGAACGATTTCTGGTCTTTACAGTCGTAGGCTTTTATCCAATTAGCGTAACTTACACGACGTCCTGGGTGAAGTATTACATCAAGAAATCGAAACTCCGGAGTAAATAGAAATATTGTTGCGTTTGCCCTTTTTCCAAACCATTACTTTCTTTGTTGTTGATGACAGTTCACCTACTAGATATTTCTTTATTAAGTTTATATCGTATTTACTACTATTGAAACCTAGAACAGGTACTTGCTCTATCCACTGTTCGATCTGAGAAACCCGCTTTTTATGTAAATGTTCTGTATTAAACCCATATCTTAACCACACTTCTTCTCTTATAGCTTTTCCCCTGACTTTCAAATCTTCTACGAATGTTTCTATAAGTTTTGCAGGATCTTTATCACAAATATGAGTTACTGTTCCTGAAAAATTATCTCCTATACTAACACTTACCGGAACGTGCTCAGCTTCGTACTCTAAACTATTACCTAGCGTTTTAAATTCTGGGTTGAGATACGTCATTTTCATATACTATCTGATATGGATAAAGAGTAGTGTCGCAACCGATCTTTATATCTTTACCCGTTCTTTGAAATTCGCATTCCCACATAACTACTAGGTTGAATTCTTTGCTAATAAATGTATCTCTTCTCATAGTGGATGCGCGTTCTTTTTTTCTATGCTTTGCATGAATCTCGCACCCGTGCCAGTAACAGCCGTGATATTGATATACGGTATTGTTTTCTTGGCAGTATCCATCTACTGGAGCTCCTAAAATCCATCTTTCACCCCCATGTCCGCACTGTTCGTGGTGAATGTTAATTCCCTCCCGCTTTTCCACAGAGTACATCCAATCGATCGCCCCATAACTGTTAGAACTGTTTGGGTAAAACGCTTTCTCGAACGACGAACGCGGGCGCTCTAAATAATTACCATCACGTATTACTTTTGTCTCACCTTTCATACATTTTGGTCCGTGTCTCTTCATATTACTCGCTTTCGTGAATTTCTGTTTGTAATTATCGCAGGCGTAAATTTTATATAGGTTTTTAAGGTTTTTTATCAGAAATGCGTGATTATTAAACAGTCCTATTGTCATTGGTTTATTACCTAGTGCATCATAGTGCGCTGGTACCTTTTTCAACCACCATACGTCACATTCGGTGGGTTGATATACTTCTATACCGATTTTAAAAAACTCTTCAACCTTTTTCAGATACAAAAAACCACATTACTACCGAAATATTGCTTACTAAATTCTTTCGCCTTGTCCGTACATCTGTCGGGTATTTTACCTGTCATATGCATCGCTAAACATCTGAACAGCCAAAGGTCGTCATTATACTTATCTAAAGAATACATACCTTTTTTATTCTTCAACCATTCTGGAAGTTCTCCTCCCGCTGCTTCTTTGGATTGTAGTCCCAAATCTATTCCACTATTGCCCTGTATTAACTTTACGAAAACCTCCACCCATCTTACAAACTTCCACTTTGTATTCGGTCTGTCTATTTTATCCGACATTATTCGTGTTTGCTCCTTATCTGACAGCCATTTTAACGGTTTTCATTGATGATAGTGGTTCGCTACCGAGATTTTTGTGCATTATTATAGTTACAGGTTTTCCATTTTTAGTTTCCTCCATATGTTCTAGCTTGTAAGAATATGAATATCTCAAATAAAAATGTATTGTTAGATACGGAGCGAGTTTATCGGACATGCGTTCAGACTCGTTGATGTCAATGTTTTTACGAAAATATAATGTAACTACCCGTCTTCCATTTTCTACCTTTTCCAACGTTTCATCATGAGCCCCCAATATTTCTTCACCTTTTTCCACTATCGAGCGAACGATAGATTTTTTCTTATTATTTTGTATTGGGTCACCTGTGCGTTTAATTTGGGACAAATTATTGGTGCTTGAAGGTTTTATTACACTAGCCCTTAACCCCGCAATACTTTCTTTTTGAATTATGTTACCAACTTCCTCCGCTAGTGAGAGGTCTTTAAAGGCTCCTCGTTTGTGGGCGCGGGTAAATCGCTTCATAAACGCCTCATTCTTTGTGGTGTTTATCAGCTTTGTCAACCCCCTAACTGTCAACCGTTTACTATAAGTAATCCCTAGAGATTCGGCTTCTCTTCTCAAACTTTCTATTTCTGGCGTTATCATATTTTCTATTGTTATAACCTATGAAATTTATCTGTGCAATTGGACCCCTTTTAACTTATGTATTTATGACACCAATTGAACATTTATATCTCATAGTATAAATGGAGTGTGTTATATGTTGTAAGACGTTTACGCGTAAAGAATATCTACGAAGGCATCTATCGAGACGTAGAAAAATTCCTTGTGTCGCCCCGCAATTTCAATGCCACAGATGCCCTTGTAAATTCGTTAGTGCCCAAACTCTTTGTAGACATAAGCAACTACGCTGTCAGGTGGCTAAAGGTGAACGTGGTAGACTAGAGCTGGTGGAATTAGTTGCTGATCTACGAAATCAATTAGCTATATTGGAGGAGAAAAATGGGGTGTTGGAATATAAACTATCGCGCGAGGACGCATATTAATGATTTCGACTTTTCTCCAAAATTCATAAATTTGCTGTCGGGAGACAATTTCCTCGTTAACCAATTTTTGATTTTTCGGGGGTGGTGGGGATAGTATAGAGGGTTATAAATGATATCACCGTAGGTGGTATCAGTTTGACTCCCTCTATACTAAAAATGTTACTTTTTGTGGGTGCTGATACACACTTTTGTTTATTGAATTTTAAATTCGAAATTTCGAATAAATTTCGAATTTAAATTTGAAAAAAATCCGATATATTTACCCCGTACTGTAGTTAGCTTTTTTCACATTTTTGTGTTGGTGACCAGTTTGTGCTATTGGACAAAAACACCGTTTTCGATACTGTTGGGAGCTGTAACGGGTATCAATAACGCTCCCACCTTTGGTGGTATCATTTTGACTCCCTCTGTACTAAAGTGCATTTTATATAGTAGATTTTGTAGGTGTTGGTACATACTTTTATTTCTTTGTTCAAAATTGGTAATTTTAAACAAATTATAAACGGGTACCCCTTGTTGCTTGAAAAAACGAATTTATAATTTGGATAACATATATTTCACTGTTTGGTAGAAGTGTTATTGTGACCTAACAACGAGACTATGTTTGGTGGTATCATTTTAAATACCCCTATTTTATAATGACCTAACAACAAGACGAAATATAATTCTTATTTTTGCTTGGTTGTTGGCACATACTTAGTTAAAACCAACGAAAAACACGTTTTTCGGGGGTTAGGGAAGGGTTACTGGGTAATATAGACGCTACCACCTTTGGTGGTATCATTTTGACTCCCTCTATACTACTCTCTTGTTTACGTTGTGTCTATACACTGACGGTATTCGGTGACGTCATGTGACGCCATTCGATCAATGAAACGTCAGTGAAAGCAGAAATAAATCCGCTGTGACCCGGGCGTGCGTATCTCGTCGATGCAGGAGACGACCATTTATTATCAATGCGTTTGTTTTAGATCAATGCAAATCTCGTTGCCTGATAATCATAGCTAGCACAATCAATCGTGTTCTCGTGTTGTATACAATGAGCATGGCACAATGCATGTGATCGATCGCCAGGAAAGGCTTCGGTCCATGGTAAATGGAATTAGGTCATAAAAAGATACACATGGCTTCAATGATAATTGCTTCATAATATACAGATATGACAACGGCGTGCTATACATATTGTGCCAGCAAACTATACTAAAAAACGAGATATCTGAGAATTTCTCCCATCAATATCAAAATAAACTAAAACCCTGAAGATCTGTCATTGTCTGTGGAGTAAACATTTCAATCTGATGCACAACCTATGTTAGTGTACACGTTACCCATATGTAAATCCATATTTACTCGCATAGTAGATGAGTACTGAGACATCAGGGACAATACACCCAGGTAACTGCTCACATGTTACTGGATTTGGAAGCTAATAACAGAGTACAGTAGTGGGTATATCTGGTATGTGTTGTTATTGTTCGCCAGGTAAAACTGATACACTGTGCGATTTTCTGTGTATGAGGCTATTTATAATGGTGGTTCATGTTGTTAAAAACACAGGCACAAACCTGTCCAGGAAACTGACATAATTTATTACAGTTTTGTGTAATATAATTGATAGGAGTCCTTTCTCCTGGCTTTTATACATGTGATTAGCTACATTATATCATATATTCTACTTCACACTTTGGGTTCTTTGTGAAACGGCAGAACAGGTGAAACTGACTGATGTCTGGAACACACACAGATGGCCGACTTGGCCACTCCATTTGCCGTATAGGATATAGTAGCGAGGCAGTGTTGACATATATGTTATACATATATTCCATCAAATTTGCGAAGCAATTATACTTGAATCAAACGATGATCAGATATAGAACGGATCCTTAATGCTTTATCACTCTATTCGACAAGTCATGCACATGTAAGAATCACAATGTGACCCATAGGGGTCCAAATTCATGCTGCACGAATAACTCGGCCTGGGACAAAACGGCACCTACACACACAGTATCGCACGGTAACTTAAAAGGGATTTTAATTCTCGTTCCCTCGAGATAGCATCTCGTTCCCACGACATATGTAACCAATGAAAATGCAGCATAAAACCGCCATATTTAGTCTACCAGCCAAATGGTGATCCTAAAAATGTCGAATATCGCAAAGTTTTAAAGTGGAAATGTAATATATAGGTCCGAAGGACTCAGAAACTGCCGGATGCCCATTTGCATATGTGTAGCATTTTTCTTAATTTACCTAATTAGCGTATTAATTAGGTCACATCACAACATCAGGAATAGCTCCTTTAATAAGTCACATAGAGACTTCGTTTTTATGTGTATTTCCATGTTTTCGATACCAAGGAATATATCTAATAACATGTCAGTGACGTAATCCCATTCAATGAGGGCATATCTAAAATGGCCGTATATGAGGCAGTGAGTCCTAAAATCGTCATAAGTTGAAAATAGTCTTCTGTTTATGTCTGCATATGATATCAGAAGCATGCAAAGCATATCTTACAATTTCAGTCATATAGAGCCATTCCAACTACATAATGAAAAACATGTGATTGTTTACGAGATACCATTCGATATGCCTAGCTAGAGTTTAATCTCTCACCCGGTGTAAATAAAACAACAGCACAAACGTATCCGTGTTCAAATTCAAAATTTTATCCCATCTATTTAATTCAAAGTGACTAGAAAGTCAGCGGTATTGGTGATCTTTTTTTTTGGTGCGCAAATATAAATTGACGGGTTATTGCAAGACAAACAGTGAAACCTTGACCTTGACAATTTCTTGGACAAAAAAAATGTCGTCACTACCGTTCCGAATATCAAGAACAAATTAATAGACACCACCATGCTCACAATATATTTATTTTCATATAAAATCAAATTATAATGTGTGGTCTACGGTATAATATGGCAAAACTAAGCACCAATTTAGCGTTTTGTTTCCTTTTTCGTCGGTATCAAATTACGTTTTCCTATTCTGTTAACATTGTTTCGACGCGATCCTATAGTCGACATGACAATTTCTGAGATCAACACAACTTTTCATAATGTCTTTCAATTTCAAGCTGCAAGGAGACTGTGAATTGCATATTAACCATACTAACATGGTGAACATATTGATAATAATTTTAAAAGAAAAGCATATTTTAATTTTCGAAACCTGATCATAAAAAAAAAATTAAACAATTATTTTGGAATTAGATTTCTATTACTGCAAACGTTCTGCTCTGGTTGTTGATTTCTATTGGCCGGAATGAAATTTTGTGAAGATAATATTTATACCGGTGATAGCCATTTCTTTAAAACAAAACGGTTTACTTGTGTCACAGAGTGAGAAAGATGCATACCAGCCCGGAATCGAACCGGGGACCTCATGTTTACCGTACCATGCCCATGCTCTACCGAGCAAGCTAACAAGGCACAGATCATACACACTTCATCCCCATAGTCAGTTGCGTACCGTGACATTCTTCCTCGCCAAATTGAAATTCGTCCTTGAATTCCATGTTTAATGTTGTCTCCGAATTCCATATGTTTGGGTACGATTTTGGGAGTATTTATCAGTTACGGTCCTTCGTTGGGCAACAATTCTCACTGGGGAGAAATATGTCCACCCTGAATTCCATATTGTGGAACAATTCTTCATCAGTCACGACTCCGCGTTAGGAGTAATAGCGGCAAGTAACTGCAGAATACTCAATTATCGTCCGAACCCAGAGTTAAGGTGCTCCATAGGTTTTTCCTGCAGAGTACCGAATCGGATCTCATTCGCGCTTTAGCTGTTAATTGTGACATATTTTTCTGTATTTATTCCACAGAAATGAATGTAAATATAATACTGACATTTCTTTCAATTGAAAAATACAGAAAATATGTCGCAATTAACAGTTGAAGTGCAAATCAGATGTGATTTAGTACTTTGCAGAGGAAACCTACGGAGAGCACCATAACTCTTGGTACGGACGATACGGGAGTATTCTGCAGAGTTACTTCCCGCAACTACGTTGAGCGCTAAATGTCACAGGGTGAGAAAGATGCGCACCAGCCCGGAATCAAACCGGTAATCTCTGGTTTACCACACCATAGCTCTACCTATTTAGCAAACCGGGCACAGATACACACTTATTTATTTCATTCAACCAAAAATTCACAAGCTAGAAGTTATGCCAAATTATTAAAGTCGACGTCACAGATTATGTTTTTGGCGACATTAGCGGACACAAATTTGTCCTATAATTTGATTAAATAAACAACGTAATCTGACAGATAACACTACGACGGCGCATGAAAACATAATTATTCTGGTACTTGGAATCAAAATGGTGGATATGAAGATCAATATGTGAGGCGCTGACAGAACCTTTAACATTTTTTATCACGATAGCAGCTACAGGAATTGTTGGACGCATTTATTTAGAGAAACAAGAAATTACAACCCGCATTGGATAATAGACTAAGTGACATTGTGTTCTAATATACACCAACATAGAGGGTTAAATTTGCGACAATGTTGGATTCTGGATTTTGTGGACAGGTGACAGAAATCGGAGCTGGATAAGAACCGACAGACGTGATTCTGAATATGCGTGCTTAGTCTGTGGTTATTCTTCCAGATCATGTCATGCATGTTTTAATTTCACGTCATGTCAACATGACAGCAGCACTATTGAACATAATGAATAACTTTAATATTCTACAAATGGTGTGGTGAGAATTAAAGTTCATTCAGCGTCTTATGTGTAATTGATGAATTAAGGGAAGTTACTTGTATATTGTTAAACCGTAATAGCTACAGACCTGAAACTTGGTACTTGTATGTTTGATTCGACCCCATGGTCATGGATTATCTCCCCCTTTTCAAGTTAGAATTTTCCAATTTTCGCTTGTAGCTCGTAAAACTTTTAAACCCTAATAGCTACACACCTGAAACTTGGTATGTAGCTTCCTTATGATGAGTAGATTTGCGAAGTTTATTTTGATTCGACCCCCAGGTCATGGATTATCTCCCCTTTTTTGACTTAGAATTTGAAAATTTTACCTTGTAGCTCGTAAAGCTTTTGTAATAGCTACAACACTGAAATTTGATATATGTAGCTTCCTTATGATGAGTAGATGCGGAAAGTTTATTTCGATTTTTGATTCGAACCCCGTGTCATGGATTATCTCCCCCTTTTGGACACTGGAATTTTGCCTTGTTTACTATCAACGCGATATGTGGGGTATCCGTGTTCTATGAACACATTTTCTAGCTTAGTTATCTCCCTTTGTTATTTCGCGCACTGATTTGTACATAGCATAACGCGAAAACCCTTAGCAATATTGTGATGACACTTAACACATGCATAGGTCTCACGGGACAGTGCGGAGCAAGTATTAAAGGTACATGCCCACTTAGCATGCTCAGTAGACACACAATGTTCTCTATGTCAGAGACATCATCGGAGACATTTTCTGGCCAGATAAGCAATCATTTACCATTACCCACGTATTGTTTGGCATTATTATACATTTGATATCAGAAGAAAATTTCCACATTGATATCAGGGACGATAACCGTGTTTCCATAAAATGCTAACGGACATTACTATTTATTCTCTGTATTTATTTTTTGATGTGCAATGATCATTATGATCACACTTTATAATCTGTCGAATTTTTTGTCAGTTGACGCATTTAATTAGTATAAATAATTATAAAATAGCATGCCCCATTTGCATATGAAAATACCCTGATACCACCACGGGTCACTATCAGTAAAATAAATATTACCAAATGATTATATCTGTATAGCGGGCACTCATAATGTTTATAACTAGTGGAATAGTGACAATTATACACTTATTTAATTCCCATAAAGAGCATTTTTCGCCTACTGTGTGGGCATGCACCTTTAAAAAGGGGTTGGACAATTTTTGTCACGTCCGCTTGCGGACAGTGCGATATAGTTTGCGCATTGACGACCATCCGTAGTTTTTTTTACCGAGCCTGCTTGCGGAAAGCGAGACATGGTGATCACAATGACGTCCGTGCATCAGTCCGTGCGTCAGTCCGTCCGAAATCGGTGTATGACTTGAAACATCAAATGCTTATTAGTCATCATCCATATATTCATTCAGTTTCCCACTCATGCGGCCCCTGCGCCCCAAGGTCAAGGTCAAATGACTTTGAAATTTGTGTCAAAGTTTTTGCATACCTTATATCTCCACAACACTTACTCAGATTTGCTTCAAACTTCAGATAATTCTTTATTATCATCCATATTTTCATACTATAGCCCACGCATACGACCCACATGCCCAAGATCAATGTCAAATTACTTTCAAATTTGCGTTAAAGCTTTTACATACCTTAATTCAAACTTCAAATAAATATACTCTGAGACCATCAAATGCTTCGGTGGGCTCGACATGCGGGCCACGGCCATTTGGTTTTTATTTACCGTAGGTTAAAGTTTTTAAGAACACTATATCTCAGAAACCGCTTCGCCAATTCACTCGAAGCTTCACAGGTGTGTTTATCATCATCCATATGTTCATTCTATGCTCAACCCCTGCAACCCCTGTGCCCAATATCAGGTCAAATTACTTGAAATTTACCTAAAAGTTTTTGACATGCCTGCATGTGGAGAGTGCGATATAGATGTCACATTGGCCTACATACGTACGTACATCCATATGTACGTCACTTCGTGCGTCCGGTTAAATTTGTTTTGATTTAAGGTTAAAGTTTTTAAAGGTACATGCCCACTCAGTAGGCACACACTGTTCTTTATAGGAATTAAATAAGTGTATAATTGTGTCACTATTCCACCAGTTCTAAAAATTAAGTGTGCCCGCTATCCATATATAATCATTTAGTAATATTTATTTTACTGATAATGACTAGCGGTGGTATCAAGCTATTTTCATAGTCAAATGAGGCATGATACTTTTTAATTATTTATGCTAATTAAAGGTACATACCCACTCAGTAGGCACAACAATTAAAGTTATGTGTAGGAATTAAATAAGTGTATAATTTTGTCACTATTCCACCAGTTCTAAACATTACGAGTGCCCGTTTATATATGGATATAATCATTTAGTAATGTTTATTTCACTGATAGTGACACGCGGTGGTATCAGGCTATTTTCATAGGCAAATGGGGCATGATATTTTGTAATTACTTATACTAATTAAATGTGTCCCCTGAAAAAATAATGTTTTCGACAGATTATAAAATATGATCATTGCACATCAAAAAATAAATACAGATAATAAATAGTAATGTCTGGTAACATTTTAAGATAGCCCTGATAGCAGTGTGGAAATTTACGTCTGATATAAAATGTATACTAATACCAATAAATATGTGTATTAATGGTGAATTAATGTTTATTTTGCCCGAAAATGTCTCAGATGATGTCTCTGATATAAAGAACATTTTGTGCCTACTGAGTGGGCATGTACCTTTAAGAACACTATATCTCTCAAACAGCTTCACCAATTCTCTCGAAACTTCACATACTGTGTATTTGTCACCCACATTTTTATTATGATTTATATGTGCCCAATGTCAATGTCAAATTACTTTGAAATTTCCCTTAAAGTTTGTGTTGGGCCCGCTTGCAGACAGAGCGATATAGTCGGCACATTGGCGTGCATTCAGGATAAAGTTTTTGGTTAAAGTGTTGTTTTGGTTAATGTTTTTGGGTATACTATCAAAGCCTCGGCGGGTGCGGCACGTTTTTACGTCAACGGGCTAAAGCTTTGTTGCAATAAAGGTTTTTTTTGTACTGTCAAATGCAGGGCACAACATGCAGGCCATGGCCATCTGGTTATTATGGCATGCGATTTGATCAGTCGGCCATCGCACCAGGACTTGTTTAGCACTTGATCAGTCGGCCATTTCACCAGGATTAGTATAACACTTGATCAGTCGGCCATCGCTCCAGGACTAGTTTAGAACTTGATCAGTCGGCCATCGCACCAGGACTAGTTTAGCACTTGATCAGTCGACCATCTCACCAGGACTAGTATAGCACTTGATCAGTCGGCCATCGCACCAGGACTAGTTTAGCACTTGATAAGTCGGCCATTTCACCAGGACTAGTATAGCACTTGATCAGTCGGCCATCGCACCAGGACTAGTTTAGCACTTGATCAGTCGGCCATCGCACCAGGACTAGTTTAGAACTTGATCAGTCGGCCATCGCACCAGGACTAGTTTAGCACTTGATCAGTCGGCCATCTCACCAGGATTAGTACAGCATTTGATCAGTCGGCCATCGCTCCAGGACTAGTTTAGAACTTGATCAGTCAGCCATCGCACCAGGACTAGTTTAGCACTTGATCAGTCGGCCATCTCACCAGGACTAGTATAGCTCTTGATCAGTCGGCCATCGCACCAGGACTAGTTTAGCACTTGATCAGTCGGCCATTGCTCCAGGACTAGTTTAGAACTTGATCAGTCGGCCATCGCACAGGGACTAGTTTATCATTTGATCAGTCGGCCATCTCACCATGACTAGTATAGAACTTGATCAGTCGGCCATCGCTACAGGACTAGTTTAGCCCTTGATCAGTCGGCCATCGCACCAGGACTAGTGTAGCCCTTGATCAGTCGGACATCGCACCAGGACTAACTTAACCCTGACTCAGTCGGCCATCGCACCAGAACTAGTATAGAACTTGATCAGTCGGCCATCGCACCAGGACTAGTTTAGCCCTTGATCAGTCGGCCATCGCACCAGGACTAGTTTAGCCCTTAATCAGTCGGCCAGCGCACCAGGACTAGTAGAGCACTTGATCAGTCTGCCATCGCACCATGACTAGTATAGCGCTTGATCAGTCGGCCATTGCACCATGCCCAGTATAGCTCATGACCAGTAGGCCATCTCACCAGGCCCAGTATAGCTCGTGATCAGTCGGCCATGCCTAGTTTAGCACTTGATCAGTCGACCATCGCACCAGGACTAGTTTAGCACTTGATCAGTCGGCCATCTCGCACCATGACTCGTTTATCACTTGATCAGTCGGCCATCGCACCAGGACTAGTATAGTCCTTGATCAGTTGGCCATCGCACCGGGACTAGTTTAGCACTTGATCAGTCGGCCATCGCACCAGGACTAGATTAGCACTTGATCAGTCGGCCATCTCGCACAATGACTAGTTTATCACTTGATCCGTCGGCCATCGCACCAGGACTAGTATAGTCCTTGATCAGTCGGCCATCGCACCGTGACTAGTTTAGCACTTGATCAGTCGGCCATCGCACCGGGACTAGTATAGCACTTGATCAGTCGGCCATCTCACCAAGGCTAATTTAGCACTCGATCAGTCGGCAATCGCACCAGGACTATTTTATAACTTGATCAGTCGGCCATCGCACCAGGACTAGTATAGCACTTGATCAGTCGGCCATCTCGCACCATGACTAGTTTATTCCTTGATCAGTCGGCCATCTCACCAGGACTAATTTAGCACTTGATCAGTCGGCCATCGCACCAGGACTAGTTTAGAACTTGATCAGTCGGCCATCGAACCGGGACTAGTATAGCACTTGATCAGTCGGCCATCTCGCACCATGACTAGTTTATCACTTGATCAGTCGGCCATCTCACCGGGGCTAATTTAGCATTTGATCAGTCGGCCATCGCACCAGTATAGCACTTGATCAGTCGGCCATCTCACCAGGACTAATATAGCACTTGATCAGTCGGCCATCTCACCAGGACTAATTTAGCACTTGATCAGTCGGCCATCGCACCGGGACTAGTATAGCACTTGATCAGTCGGCCATCTCACCAGGACTAATTTAGCACTTGATCAGTCGGCCATCGCACCAGGACTAGTATAGCACTTGATCAGTCGGCCATCGCACCAGGACTAGTATAGCACTTGATCAGTCGGCCATCTCACCAGGACTAATTTAGTCCTTGATCAGTAGGTCATCGCACCAGGACTAGTATAGCACTTGATCAGTCGGCCATCTCGCACCATGACTAGTTTATCACTTGATCAGTCGGCCATCGCACCGGGACTAGTTTAGCCCTTGATCAGCCGGCCATCTCGCACCATGACTAGTTTAGAACTTGATTAGTCGGCCATCGCACCAGGACTAGTATAGCACTTGATCAGTCGGCCATCTTGCACCATGACTAGTTTATCACTTGATCAGTCGGCCATCGCACCGGGACTAGCTTAGCCCTTGATCAGCCGGCCATCTCGCATCATGACTAGTTTATCACTTGATCAGTCGGCCATCGCACCAGGACTAGTATAGCACTCGATCAGTCGGCCATCGCACCAGAACTAGTATAGCACTTGATCAGTCGGCCATCGTACCATGACTAGTTTAGAACTTGATCAGTCGGCCATCGCACCAGGACTAGTATAGCACTTGATCAGTCGGCCACCGGCATGACTAGTAGTCTGCCTGTAGCTGAAGTCATGCAAGTCATCCTGCGTTACAGACAGAAGTGGGGGTCGGGGGTGTAGTGTAGGCATAGACAAAAACTGGTGGTGGTGGTGATACACATTGTTCCCACTGTGGGATATAGACCGGAACTTTTAGGACGCCAAATGTAAATGGCTGGTGTTTGTGGGGAATCATTGTTTTGTGTCCCCGGCGGTGGTTCGGAGTACAATGATGAATTACTGATGAATTACTGTATTGAACACACATGTATAAGATGCACTGTTATACTTCGCAATCCTCAGTTTTAAATTGATTCTGTATCGTAAAACTGAACATTTATTCATTTTGAAAAACTTAAAATTGTGGCAGATAATCGAAATGAAAACCGGATGTTTACATGCGAAATGAGCCGGTGCATCGGTATATTTTAACCGCACGATGACCCCACTGTATATTCATACCATATCCGTACGTATATATCGTATATACGGACGGATATCGTATGTTTGTATAATATTCGTATTATAATGTAAACAAACTGTACTATACGATGATACGGTACAAACATACCAATATTATATGATCATACGATATGCTCATTAAATATACCAATACTATACGATTACGATATGTATACGATATTAGTATATACACATATGTAAGGAGCAGAAAATCGCTACTGTAGGCTAGCATATTAATTAGGTCAACTTGCAAAATCAGGAATAGCTCACTCAATAAGTCACATAGAGAACTCGTTTGGGTGTCTACACCCATGTTTTCGAGACCAAGGATTCTATCTAGCAGAATTTCAGTGCCGTAATTCTATTCACTGACAGTAAATACAATATGGCCGCCGGATATCAGCAACAAACGTCATAATTTGATAACCGTCTTCTTTTAGTATGTATCTGCATGTGGGTGTGATATCAGAAGCATGTAAAACATATATTACAATTTTACTCCAATAGTGCCACTCCAAGTGAATAAATCCAATATGGCAGCCGTGAAATTTTTATAATTTGATGTAAAAGCCAGTCAATTAATAGGCTAGCATATTAATTAGTTCAAACAGGACTAGCTCGCTTCATAATCACCTAGTGAATTTGGTTTCTACACCCATGTGTTCGATACCATTGAATATATATATTATAGTGTATTGTCCATAATGTTATTGAATGACGGTGAATCCAATATGGCCGCCTTACTATAGAATATAGTATATGGGGAAAAAGTTTTAAAATAGCCTGCCACAAGTTTGTTGCAGCGATCTTCTTTATGCAACGAAGTATGGCAACATCACACATTGAGAGCCATCAGATACATTCCTACTACGATGCATTAAGTCCATTATGGTTGCCCTAAAATTACTATGACATGTATTGTCCAGGCAAAATACCGATTGAATGTGAATTTTACATGTTTTTCGTTCAACATTGTTAACTTAATATACACAAACAATGTCTGCTCGAATCAATGGCAACAAAAACACCGCACACTATATATGGCCACTGCTAACAGTATCGCCCAATCACATGGGCGCGATTAACATTTCATTGTGAACTTGTAGTATTAGTAGTACATATAAGAACATGTATACTGAATCCGAAACCCACAAGTTACAATGTCAACTAAAAATGTTTGGCTGCTTTTGCCACCATTACTAGGAAGGTGATACATTCAGAATATAACAAAATAAAAGGACAATGAATGTGATAAAGACGACCCATCTTCATATGACTGTTAATATTTGTTTATATTTTGTCCATGAAACACACTTATATTGCTTCATGAAGCACATTCTTCGATTCAACAAGATGGCCACACACCACTATGTATACTTCTGAAACATATGTACACATATGGCATCACAACACATTGCATTTCACACTATTTATCTAAACGTGCCTTCTTTAGTCATACATGTACGTGCATATGCAATTTGATTATTAAAACACCATTATGTCGCTGCAACATACACTACTCTATACCTGAAGCATCTTCATTTTGTCATACAGCATCTTGTCCACGTCTATGATACACATACATATGACAGTCTGACACATTATGTCATTCCGAAACATAGGCATATGGCAACGCAACACAGAGCGTTAATTCATGTATGAGATACATGTATATTTTCACACAATGAGTAGTTTGGTAATTTAATAATAACTGACAGTGAAAGTGTATGTTTGACAACACAGCACAGGTCTCAACATGTGAAATATATACAAGTACATATGGGAATGGTACCCATTGGCTGATGTACATGGATTTATAATCCAAAGTTTGATATTTGCAATCATACATCGCCATACATCAATAATTTTA
The DNA here is from genome assembly GCA_029237695.1 of Conchocele bisecta. Lineage (NCBI taxonomy): Eukaryota > Metazoa > Mollusca > Bivalvia > Lucinida > Thyasiridae > Conchocele > Conchocele bisecta. Next base: position 7,591,711 of record CM055273.1, read on the forward strand.
GCGCCTACATGTTACCATGTAACGTTTTCCTGCATTTCTCACCTCATGACATATGTTTTCTGGTTTCTGAAATCATATACATATAGCATAGTTATTTGTCACCAAGCCGTATTCATAAGACTATGCCACATGTTGTTCAGTCGCTGACAAACGTTCAGGTGACCACTAAACATGTAAATTCGTCAATGCAACAGATTGCTATGATCGATCAACATGTTCCCCGATCTCACACATAATTAATTATTGTGTCGCACAATTAATTCACTGGTCAATGGAACCATACATATATCACCACGTATCTCATAGTATTGTCAGATCAATACATCGCCATGACCGGACAACACGTTTCCTTGTCGATTGAAACTTTAATATAGCGATTTATACGGCCATTTAACGTATGTTTTTGTTATAGCAGTATACGTTCTGTGGTGTCTGAAATACATACTGTTTGGCGAGATGACACTTTTTCACCGAGACGATACACGCTGCATGGCCATAGTGTATGGAACGGTCTCAATCATAAATACATGTATGCATTGCCTGACCATAGTATTCAATAGACTAAGGCACTGATTACGTGATAGAATGCAAAAGTTGTCGTCATAGGAATTAGTTTCATGTACAAATAAAGATGCGCCTAGTTAATGTACTTTTTTCATGAACAATGACACATGCTGCATGATCATATAATTACAGGCATGTGTGGTGATATATGATTTTGTAGAGCAATGAATGTGCACATGTATTGTGGTATAACAGAACTGAACAACTGAGATGTGATCAAAGAAATGCATTTCAAATAAATACAGGTCTAACGCAACACAGTGCATAACGATAAATGTATAATTGCTCGGCATCATACGTAATCATACGTAATTTTAGGGACTATGTGGCAACATATATGACTTTCTGAGACTGAGAAGTTTGTTGGTGCGACCAATGAATGTGATATACGACAATACAGATGTGTGTCATGGACAAAATGAAACAAATTCACAGACATGCGACGATATGACGATATGTTATAGCGACACGTACATTTTGTAGTGTCTATATCACTTATGTCTTATTCATTTTAATAGTTATCTTCCTGTCTTTTATGTATGGAAAAACCTGTCAATAAGTAGCTTTCCGCAGCTGTAGTGATGAATTTTTGTATTGTATGTACACGCAGAGTTTCACTTGATTACTCAGAAATACACCATTCTGACGTGACTAAATTTTTGTAAAGCATCTAAGTTTCGAATTCTGTTAATACATGTTCCTATCTGAAAATAATATATTTACACATGGAAATGTCAATAGTCCATACCATTGGCCGGTTATCGGCGGTCAGTATGAATTAATTGAGAGTATTTGTCTCCACTCGTGGTTTCAGGTGGATATTTATACCAGGTCGAAACATAATCAGGACGAAAACTATGTCCATAAATTAGTCCTAAAATCCTTAATGGCATACATATTTGTTTTCTGGTCTAAATGAAGGGATGCATTCTTTATACGGACAGGAAGTTTCTTCAACTTTTACTACGTTACGACGATTTAATTTTTTGTTTCGGTTCCCCTATTTGAATTTAATATTGTTAGTAGAATGTATATGTCTATTGTTACGGGTTTGATATTGGAAACAGATGACTTTCGTCAAAACTAACTGTTTCCTGAACGGCTGGCTACCTGTGAGAATTTTAATGTTTACTTCCTAATTTATGGCGACCATGTTAGATTTAGTCTCAACAGGCTGGCATTAAATTGTCAGCCTGTACGTTTGTTAGATAAATATCTTGCTTATGAACACCTGGGTGTAGAAAGACATATTAAAGGCGATGATTTGTCACCACCGCACAGTTTATATTGTCAACGCTTACTGGGATACTGAGATTGTATCATGATTATGTTAAAACATTAATTTACGAAGGCCACACTGTATATACTGCAGTTAGAATTGGCGTACATGGCTGGCACTACGCTATGCGCGTTTCCAGTTGTTGGAAACTTGCACATTGCCACCAAAACTAAATGAATAAAGCAACATTTTCCAAATTATGTCAATTTCAAGGTTTAATTCCTCACATAGGATTTATGTCCGTTAAAATGATTGTATGAGCTTGTGATTATGTTAGATAGATTAATTGGCTATGCAAACACAGGTGTAGACATTAACACGACGTCTCTATTTGATATATTAAGGAAGATTTTTAGTATTTTGTGATTTTACCTAATTAATATGCAAGCCTATATATACGCAGTGACTCATATATGGCGGCCATATTGGATTTGTCGTCATTGAATGGAATTACGCAGTAATATTGTGACATAGATTCCTTGGTATCGAAAACATGGGTATAGGCACCAAAACGAAGTCTCTAGGTGACTTATTAAGGGAGCTATTCCTGATTTTGTTTATTTTATTTTGTATTTAGCTTATATTTAAGGGTGGGAATTGGCTCGTAGACCTTCCATACCCGAAGTTCAAAAAGGCCAAATTTTGAAGTGTTATATGTGATATATGTCGGTGCAAGGCGGACAGATGTTTATAATTGTGTGCCGAAATGGGACACTGCTTATGTCCAATACGGTGTTCCGCGCAGTGTCCAGGTGCACGGGAGTTGCCCAGACATCACGGCCTAACGTGGCAGGGACATGAAAACCTCCGCTCCCCGTAGTGGCCACGTACCCCCATGTGTTAACACGTCGCCTGTCACACTGGTGCGAACTGGCCGCAGTACGACTACACACTTAATATGTAGATGGTACTGTTCATTTCCGATAACGTGGCGAGGGCGAGGGCAAAGGTCACAGCAGATTCCATATTGAACCATAATAGGTAAAGTAGGTGTGTTAAAATGCAAAACTCACATTAGCATGACGATGTAACATGCATGTCACCAATTGCTTCCTATTACGATCTAGATGACAGTGAAACAACAAAGTCAGACAAAAGAGGATTATTATTTTGCGCTGTGTGATCAGTTGTGTGCTACATACTATTATATGACTGTTAACAAACTATCAGATTATTAACCGTAGTTACCGACAAAACAAATCTGATTAACCGACCTTGCATAAGCACAGACGAATAATGCGACACTCAATGGCAAAATAGCCCAACATTTTATAAATAGGGCAAACCAGTATAGTAGTATATGGGAGTCAAAATGATACCACCTCCCTCTGGAAGCCCCCCGCTACGCGCGGTGACTCCCATCAGGAAGGTGGCTCTCACATACTACTTGGGTTTTCCCCCACTGTTCGCACGGTATGGATGAGAAGAGTGGAAAATGTAGTCACGAGAGATGTCATCGTATCGTTATTTACGAGTATTGCAAGCATCACCGGGCATTGGATGAGAAGAGGGTCCATTTGGCCTCGCCCATGTCGGCATTGCGGGGTAGGGACCAGATCCGAGTCACTGCTATGTCCACCATGCGGGGGCACTCAGGCTACTCATCGACTGGTTAGCAAGGAATTACGTGCGTGTAAGTATTATCGTTTAGTAATAATTCAAATCAGAAAGTCATTTAGAAAGATAGAACCGATCTGATGTGCAGTTTTGATAAACTTCACACGCTTCATAGACTATTTTTTAGAGCTTTCTTTCCAGCGAGAAATCTATCTTCTCGTGTATACCACCGCTATCATGCCGGTTGTTTACCTTGGCAATGGCGTTCCTACCCGACCGCTGGTTGCCTATAAAGTTTAACAGAGTGCGTACGATTACGGCGCTCAGTGAATAAACACGCCCGATATTTTCTCAATGTTAAACAGCGTTCCCATCCGACCGGCGTTGTCATGCCGGTTGTTTACATTAGCAATGGCGTTTCTATCCGACCGCTGCTTGCCTATAAAGTTTAACAGAGTGCGTACGATTACGGCGCTCAGTGAATAAACACACCCGATATTTTCTCAATGTTAAACAGCGTTCCCATCCAACCGGCGTTGTCATGCCGGTTGTTTGCATTAACAATGGCGTTCCTACCCGACCGCTGCTTGCCTATATAGGGCATCCACCAAAAACATGAAATAAAAAATATGCTGGGCATGTCTAACTGGACCATCTTTTTTTAATATATCAGCAGACGACAATGTTCCAATTACACGGGTTATGTGTATTTTACCTTATCGAGGCCACGTTGGTGTACTTGTTTCGTGTATTGATTTAATTTTAAACCACATGCGACAATCTATCGATATACGCCAGTTTGCGGTTGTAGAAATGTATGGTGGTCAGTGGGTGTCGTAACGGAACCCGAAAAAGTTTTATGTTTTACGGAACAGCTGGAATATATGGTGGAGGGATCTCCTGCCGTTGCAGACACGCGAATAAGTATATCAAGTCCCGAGACGGGTGAGGAGATTTTTTCTCTCGTCGGCCCTCCCCTCCGTGACGTGTTTGTTTGCGTCTTCGTCTGTGAGAGGTTCAACTTTGTTGAGGGCGCGCGCCTTAGTCCGAATAGTACTTTTTAAATCCTGATATCAACACATCTCCTCCACTACCAATTCAAATTCAGCGTCTGATATATTGTTATCGGCTAAAGCTTTAGACACGATAACGTCGATGCTGTTTTTCTTAGACCTCGCGAGAACCGCTATTCGATCGTGCTTTCTGCTCTTAGTTTCTAGTTTTCTACCCACTAATCTGGCAGTCATACAGAGCAGCCCAGTCACAGTGGCTACCCCGCTCAAAGCTCCAGCGACAGGCACAGCCACGACTGTCGACAACAAGGCCACGCTACCAGCCCCACCCATTATAGAAACGGACGATAGCAAGGTGCTCACCCCCTCCGCTATATTTGCAGCTCGTCTATATTTTTTAGCATTTACCCTCGACGATATTTTCCAACCTGAAGTTTGACGGGGTCAAACTCCTATCCCCCAATTCCAATGCTCGATTGGATGTTGAAACAGGATCGACAGGTTTTGGTTGTAGGTTCAACGGTATTAAATACAGTGGAAGAGCTCGCTGGGTCAGCGATTTTCGTAACAAAGTAACAAAGTTAATAACACTACCTTGAGAAACTCTAATTGGTTTGTCACCGGCGAACAAAACCATCGCTGACCTCTGTCCAGCGAGTTTAGTGACTCCAATCGCCCGTTCTTCCCCATCCAGTACGAGATGTACGCGGACAGCGGCCACAGAATTACCCTTAAAATTAACCGAGCAGACCGCCATTCGGAGAAGTGTACCTGGAGCTGTCATACGTACCCCCCCCCCATATTTATTGATCGCGTTGGCACCGAACGAATATTCATAGGCTTCATTTTCCAACGCACCCCTCTCCTCTGCCCAAACTGTTATGACACGTTTTTGTGGTTGCAATAGACGTACCTGCGCAACCAATGCACCCAATCCTTCACCAACTTGCGCAATCGCTGTATGGGCCTCAGCACGAACCTTTTCAGAGGTCTCATCAAGAGCTTTGTGAGCGTCTCTACGAACACGTTTCAGTTTATTGGAAACTTTCATAAGCTCTGTATGGGCTTCTTCCCGAAATTCGGTTATTTTTCTACCTGGTTCAGTAAGTGCTGCATGATCCTCTTCCCCAACTTGCATTATTTTTCCGCCGAGATCCTTAAGTCCTGTATGTGCCTCTTCGCGGACTTGTGCAGTCGCTGTCAGGACCTCTACTCAAAGCTGTGCTATACTCCTGTGAATCTCGGCCGCGGCCGCCGACATAGTTCTATTGATCAGTGGTATGTTTTTTCCGGTAGTTAAAAAATCACCTGTGGGGTTGGATCCGGAGTTCCCGTCGGGAACATCATTGTTACTCGGATGCTTTGAATTTATATCCGAAATTGTCAATAAATTGGAAGAACTACCTGGTCCGTATATACTCATAATGTTGGTTGTTATAAATTATATTACGAACTTGAGTCTAATTCTTTGAATTAATTTGAAATTTCTAGAACGACCGAAATCGGGTAATAGTTCTTCAACTCTCTCACTTGATCATCAAGAATAGAGACCGTAAATTCGTGGATATGTCCCGATTCTAAAACTTTCATCTCGGGGCGTGGGAAGTCTAAGGTCACAGTCTCCCCAAAGAAACAATCACTGGCTTGCACGGTTTTCAGTAATATGATGGGAGATCCGTCTACCGTGTTGTACGATGTGTTCACCCGATCCAGGTACACCCTGAGAGTTTTCGTGAAGGCGAAGTCCACCGGGTTATCACCGACGTACTCACCCAGGACAAACAATCCTTTATAGGCTGCGTATGTTTCTCTAAAACCGAGTCGCACGGCCAATGATGGTGTGATCGTTACCCGGTTGTTGGGTTCGATGGTAAAGGTCGCTAGTCCGGTGGCTTTCGAAATTGTGAGGCTGGCTCGTCCGTCAAGCTCAGACGCGGCAATACATTGTAGGGCTCTCGAACTCCAAAGGCAAGGGGGCAGCTTTACACCTACCTGGCGGCCGTCCTTCGAGTAGCCGACCCTTCATTCTCCCCCAAGTTTCGCCACCCAACCGTGAAGGTGATTGATCTGAGACCTACCCGGGGTTTTCCACAGCAGTTGTCGATTGACTTCTGAAGTTCACAACTCTCTTTTTGAACATTAGTGATAGTAGCAAACATAATAAACTCCAATTAAAATGTCGTTGGATACCAAGGAATTTAGCTTCAATTCAAAGGCAAAACACGCGGGGGTAGGTGTGTACTACTTAACGGTAGGAATCCACTACTTAATTAGAAAGCTAATAAGCCCAACAATAAGAGTAAACGAAGACACCGGATTTGATACAACTTTTTCAAACATATTTGATAATTATAGGCTGCCCGAAATTACTACCCAAGAAACCATAGACGCGTGGAAAACCTCCCCTATGCAGTTTTGGCAGAACCAGTTACATTTTGCTGTGTGGTGTGCCACAACCGGGTGTGGTGTCTCTTACATAAACCACATGGAGCATAATGTGAGCGCTTTCAGCGAAAGTGCTTATACTTTATACGTCTGCTACACGATCAGGAGAATCATACAAGAGATCAAAGTGAAACCATCCCAAGATGATAAATGGGACCCTCTATACAGCCTGTACGACCACAAAGCCTACGAAAGAATATGTGACGAATTTCAGATTTCTAAAAATACCGAATGGAAACAGAAAACAGTTAATAAAAATGGTCGGTTAGGTGATATATTTTTAAACAAGAATATCGTAACCCGCAATAGGGGAAGTTTCGATTCAAACACTATGACATCGGGTCGTCTTCAGATCCACCATTACACTGTAATTTTGCCGGGTGTAAATACCTTCCATCTGTCATACGTCACATCGACAACATAGAACAAAGCGAACATGCCGATATCGGCTGGGGGACTTTTATTTTGGATAGAGAGAAGGGGTCCACCAGGGCTGGGGTTACCCGCCTCAACGACTCCATTCGCACATACGTCTGGGCCATCCTCGGCGCACATGCGCAAGCGCGCAGTTCTATAATAGGAGCCGGGACGGCGTTTGACACTCAAAAACAGTTCTTAGCAAATTTCGAGGACGCCATCTCATCTCCGGTGGACCTCCCGGATGCGATCCAGCGGTATCAAGACGTTTTGCAGAATGCCCACACCCCAGTAGACTATGTATTTGGAATAGGTCTTTATATGGAGCCGAACAATATGATACTACGAGACGACCCGGTTGACGGTTACAATAATCAGATCGTAATCGCCACCGCCAAACAAAAGATCGGTCACAACGGGAACGTCAACGCGGGTATCATCAAGCTCACCCCCAACACGATCGGGAGCGGATTTGTAAGTAGAACCTATTTCATAAAACGGCAAGCACCCACCCCAGTACGAAGCACACCATCAAGTTCCTTAGGAACTAGTGTCACAACCCACGAGGAGGAGAAATTATGGCTCGTCGTCGCCCTCGTGGCGATCGGACTATTCGCGCTTTGGTCTTAGGAACTCTCGGGCGGAGAATAGTTGGAGACCGGCGATCGCCACGATTAAAGCCCAAGCATTCTCGGCGATCCATCCGACCGTTTTTGATAATATAGATAACAAGTAGGAGACGAGACCCCCGATCAACCCAGGCAGCGCGGCAGCCGCCAATCCGGCTAATTTAGCCAGGAGACTGGCGAGGGCTTTTATATCCTTTTTTACCCACTCCTTGGCTCCGCCGGATGGCGCGGGTGTTGGTGCGGGTACTGCCGCGGGTGCAGCCGCCGCACCGCCGGTGATAGCTAGAACTATGGTTGATATCGTCATGCCGAGAGCTGTGAGGATGCTTAATATTGTGACGCCCTGCTCTCTGAACAGAGTGCGAATACGCTCACCGAGTGTCGTCTCCTCGTGCAGAACCCTTGAGATTGTTTCGCGGATCCGACTTATTTGGGTGTGGAGAGCCTCACGGCAAGCCGATGCAGCCTCAAAGCCAGCTTCTCTTTCATCCCGCAACGACCGCAGGCGTTCGGTGATCTGCTCGGTAGATTCTCTATCGCCACGGGCTTCCCCAAGTTTTCCTTCTTCTAGCGCGATATGTTCATCCAGCGCCGAGAGTTTGGAGAGGTTAAGGACCAGTTCCCCACGCACTGTTTGTAGAGCCTTATCGAGTCCCCGCAAGTTCGCGAAAAGGTAACGTTGGGTCATCCATCGTGGTGAGTATTCCGTCTATCTCGCTTTCGCTGATCTCCGTTGTGCGTATAGCGTCGGTGGCTAGACGAGGAACCTCGTTGATCTCGATAGTTTCTATCGCGACGGCCGTCTTCGCCAGCGTTTCGTCGGTAGAATGTAGGGTTTTTACAGCGCGGAGGGCATAATTGTTTTACCCATCTTCCAATCTACGAATCCTAATTCGCTCCTTACGAGTTGGCCACCGCCCCGGTTTCCAGCAATGGTGCTCAGTGCTAGGGGTTTTCCGGTCCTCATGTTGATTGGGACATTTAATGCTTTTAATCGCAACCTACCACGCAGATCCAATTCGAATTTGGAGTAGTCGCGGCCGACAGATGGGACCGCACCATTTTCTGCCAAATTGTTGTAGTAGTCGTCTACAGATGACTTGAGTAATTCCTGGCTTAGACTAATGGTGTTGGTAGCGCCATCTATTTCCTCGCCGGGTAAATTCCCTATCGCGTATATGAAGGGAGCTTCGTCATCGTCGGCGAGTAAATCATCGAGGTCATCATCATCGAATGAGTCTCGGCCGCGATCGAATTCTTCAACGCCAATTTCGTAACCAGCCATCTTTAGCGATGTATAAAAGAAAAAACCATACGGGTTCAATAGAGTTACTAAATATGTCTTCGAGTCAATACGGCCGCAAACTCAATCCATACCGCAGACTGCGAAAGGTGTGAGACAGAGCGTCGCTATTACGAACAACCCATCGACGATCGACCAGAACCAGCAGCTCTTGGCCCGCTTCCCCAACATCGGAGCTAGCGACGTCATTGTGCCGGGGATTGTTCGCCTCGATTTCACTATTTCGCTGACGTCGACGGACGCGGACCGAACCGTCGTTCAGAACCTGGATCGCGCCATCGTGACGAAGACCATGATAATGATTTCTGGTAATGAGGTGATGTCGATCGACGACAGCGACGTCTACCATTGCTATCAGGACCTGTGGAAGACGGCACAAGAGCGCGAAAATGCGGTCTATCAGGGTATTGACACCAGCAAAAATAAGAAAGTAACCAGACTTAGAATCGGGGCTGGTAACAAGGTAGATAACAACGCGAGCGACAACGCGATCGCGGCCGCTTACGTCGACCGGTTCTACATCCCGCTCGACCTTGAGTTGCTGGAGAGTCACATGCCCTACTATCAGAGCGCTTTGGCTGACCGTCTCGAATACGAACTAACGTTCAACGACTACGGCCGAGTTCTCATAGCCACTGACATGGTATCGACGTATACGATCGACAATGTTTCGCTGGAGTACGACATGGTCACGATGCCCGAAATCGCGCGATTGATCAGAACCCAGTACGCCGGGCGCGTTGCCATACTTTACGACCGAGTTCTTCGCCACCGCAGCAAGATGACGAAAGACAAAAGCGACACATTGTGGAATATTAATGTCAACGTACCCGCCCGCTCGATGAAAGGTATACTGATGCTGTTCGAGGAGGCTCGGTTCGCGCTCGGGGTTAGAAAAACCGACAAATTCTATAACCCCAAAATCACAAAGGTCGATGTGACGATCGAGGGAGTCCACAATCAACTGTACAGCCAGGGCCTTCGCGCACACCAGCAGTGGGACGAAGCCAGAAAGCAGTTTGCTGCCGGCTCTAAGCGCTCCCCGGAGGTTGCCGCGGTTTCCAAAGACCTGCAGCTCTCGGACGTCTCCCTCGCACAGTTCCTGACTGCCAAATATGCGTTATGGCTAGACATGCGAGCCAACGACGACGACCAAATGCACGGTAGTGGACGCCAAGTTGACAACGCTAGCGAGGGTGTGACGATCCAGATAACTAAAGAGGCGGATGGAGCTGGGCCATTGAACGGGTACTTATACATAATCACAGACGCACAACTCAACATCGAAGATGGCCGATACGTCTCAGCACTCTACTGAAAATAAAAAAAAATACATCAAATAAAGTGTGTGATGCCCACTCTGCCATAATATGTGGGCAGACTGGATGCGGAAAAACGGTGTTCATCCTAGACTTGCTCGAGGGCTCCTACCGCGATGCCTTTCGTCACATTGTGATCATGTGTCTCACTGTGCGGCACAACGAGACTTATCAGCGGCGCCCGTGGATATGGACCGACCCTGAGGTATACGTCGTTGACCCCGGCGACAGGCTTCACGATTGGCTGCGTGGTTTATACCAAAGACTCCAAGGAGAGCCCACCCTATACGTGATTGACGACTGCTCGGCCAAGGCGGCGATGACCAAAAAGAAGGACATGCTCTCCGAGCTCGCATTTTCTGGCCGCCATGCGGGGCAAAGCGTATGGATCTCCACTCAAAAGTACAACGCCGTCCTCAAGGATCTACGCGAGCAAGCGAAATTGGTCGCCCTCTTTCACTGCAAGGACCGAGACTCATTCGATGACTGTCTTCGAGAGAACGACGTTATCGAAACGCTGCAGAACAACTTAAGAGCGCAGACGCAGCATGGTAAAAAAAACGAGCCGCCCGTATGGACTGGATCAACGAAGAGCTTCGCCGTGAGAATCACGCCGTGCAAACTTACCGGAACGTTGAAGAAGCCATGCACGAGTATGCGCTGGCATATCCGCAGAAAAGTCTCGCGCCGCTGGATCCCGAGCCCCAACTTTCAGATTTCTATGTACCGTCAGAGGCCCAAAAAGACCGCGAGATCGCGTTCGTCGTCGTGGGAATGGTTGCGACGGGTCTCGTCAGCTACTATATTGGAAAAGCAATAAGCAAAAGCAATAAGCAAAAGCAATAATTTTTTAAAAAATATATATAGAACGATGTTAGTTGACGAGCTTTTTTTCGCTCTGCTCGATGTAGGCTACACGGCGCAAAGGGTCTGATCCGTATGGCCCAAAAGTATCTAGAGACGTGGCGCGAGGTCGAACACTCGGCCACCCTTTTTGCAAAGCGGATGTTAGATTCCCCAGAGTTCCTTCAGAACTTAACCGGCAGCTGCAACGAAACTTCCAAAAAAGGTTTAGTATTGACGACGCAGTTACCGAACGATCTGGCGAGGACATGTTGGAGACTGTTCGATCTATTGGAATACCTCGCATATGATGGACACGCGCAAGCTTAATAGCAAACTTTCGGTTCGCCCAGCGCGCAAGCTAGCGAACACATACTACAGCCCCCGCGGCTACTGGAAGGGACTCGCGGCCATCAGGTACCTCGCGGCGGCGACCAAGGTTTCAGAAAACGCTGCCAAGGAATGGCTCAAGAAGCAGGCCATCTGACAGATCTATTTGCCCGCGCCTCACAATATACCGCGGCCGAAATTCGACGTGCCGGTGCCGAACGAAGTCCACCAAGCAGACCTCCTGTTTCTCCCTCACGATCGCGTCGGTTGCAAGACGTACAAGTACGCACTGACAATCGTTGACGTAACGAGTTGCTATAAGGGGGCTGAGCCGCTGGCTCAAGAGTCTAAGGAGGTGGCCGAGGCTCTTTCCCGAATATATAAGAGGAGTCCTCTCAAATGGCCGAATCTTCTCCAGGTCGATCCGGGCCGCGAGTTAATGGGCGCGGTCTCTCATATATTGGCTAAACACAACTTTTATGTCAGACGCGGCCGCGTCGACATCCACCGGGACCAGGGGATCGTGGAGCGGTTCAATCCTGGCTGAGAGGCTGTTCGGACACCAATATGCCAAAGAGCTTGTAGACCCTCATACGCGATCGACCGAGTGGGTGACCAGGCTGCCCGCCGTGGTCTCCGCACTGAACTTCGAGGTGACCAGATTGATCGGTAAGAAGCCCGTAGATGCCATCAAGGCGAAAACGTTGTCGCACAAACCATCTGCCGTCTCGCGCGGGCGACCCGTTGGTTTAGCGGAGAAACGACTTCCATCGGATGTTGCCGTCCGGTACCTCTATCAACCGGGAGAGCTCGAGGGTGGCCGCCGCCGCGCGACTGATCAGCGGCGACATTTCAGAGAACTTGTCTCGCAACGTTTCCGGGACCTCTATATCCAACTCTGCAAATCCGAACCGCTCGTCGCACCTGACCATCCTCACGAAACGGTCTATACTCGATTGTTCTTCCGGGTCGTTTCACGTCCATATCATCTCCTACCCGCACGGCATGTCCTTCGACATAGTAGACAGATACATCTCATTCGCGTCGTAACCCAGTAACGCCTTGAACATCTTTTCCTCCCGACTCCCCACCTGACCCATGATCGTCGACCTGCCAGCCTCGGCGTATCTGGAGAACACTATGGACGGACCACCGACCAACCCCTCCTTCATCATCGCGTAAGTATCATCCTTCGGCGACCACAGCTCGATTGTTATATATTCGATAATGAATTAGCTATTAAATAAATTAAGATGCGCCCACATGACCCTTCTAATTTTGGTTCCACAATGCAATATACATTCTACTACGGTAGCCGATGCTTTTTTCACTGGCGGCTAACTTGTTTATGCTAATTAGTGGGCTTAAGCTACTAATTTGAAATGTCTATCAGCGGAAATATATACAGTATATGTTTCTAAACACATTGGCACCAGAAATCTTTCGTGCGCTCGGATGGTACCGGCAATCCTAACGCGCCCAGGGCCTAATAATGCTTATGCTAGCTGGGCAATCAAAATAAATCAACTATCGAAACGTTTTACGATTACATGATTACAAATATGCCATTTATTGTGGTTTTCAATCGCCTGTTTCACCAGTGAACTAGTTTGTAATTTAAATGATCACCCAAGCTATAAGAAGCATGCATTTTCAAGCTATACATTGCTCCAGATAAGGATTAGATTCGGCCAGCTAAAATGGCTGCAAACGGCTACATCCCTAGAAAGTTATAAAAGACATAGTCCGCTGACCCGGTGACGTCACGTGCTCTTGTCAATTTATCGGAAACCAACAGTGTATATATATATATATATATATCACCCATGCGCATATTCAATCCAGAACCCTGTAATGGCCGCGGGATACACCCACATTTTTTCAATCCGCCAGACTTGTCCGCTATATCGGCAGCCAGGCAGAGCCACACGGGTGTCACCACAAACTAGTCCGAGTCCCAGAAGGACTACACGCATGGGTTGTGTTCTATAAGTGGCAGTCGGATGCACCAAGTAGTGAACTGCCCTACCGTCAAGTAGTCAACTGCCCTACCGTCAAGTAGTTAACTGCACAAGGTGCCACAATCAACAACCCTGAATAATAAGAACAAAATATGCCCTAGCAACTAGTCTAAATTAGCTCAATTCCAGCCGAAAAATCGCTCACCACAAGCCCACGCCAGCCCCGACCTACCTGTTCGCAAATCCAGAAGTAACAATCCAGTGAATAAGAATAAACACAATGGAAATGTAAGTTAATTTCCAAAAGTTAAAATGGCCGCCGCCGGTAACCTTGAGATAATTGTAGGCCGGTAAAAACACACGATCTGCTTTGTCCAGGGTGACAGTTCAAGTCATGAGGATCATGATTTTGTGATTTGACCTACATGTAATTAGTATGCTAATTATGTCAATTAAGAAAAATATACGCATATGCAAATGGCATCCGGCAGTTTCTGAGTCCTTCAGACCTATATATTACATTTTCACTTTAAAACTTTGCGGTACTCGATATTGTTAGGTTAACCATTTGGCTAGTAGAATAAATATGGCGGTATTGTGCTTCATTTTCATTGGCTACCTATGTCGTGGGAACGAGATGCTATCTCGAGGGAACGAGCTGCTATGTCGTGGTAACGAGATGCTATCTCGTGGGAACGAAATAAGTCGTGGGAACAATATCCTATCTAGTGGGAACGAGATGCTATGTCGTGGTAACGAGATGCAAACGACAGAGCTAACCGTGGTAACGAGATCTTATCTCGTGGGAACGAGATCCTATCTCGTGGGAACGAGATAGAAAAAAAATGCGCATGTACCTGGAAACGACATAGCTAAGTGGTGCTAACGAGATGCTATCTCGTGGGAATAAGATGCTATGTCGTGGGAACAATATAGAAAAAATTGCGCATGTCCCTGTTAAGCTGCCGTACTATACACTCAATGTGACTGGTTATGAGGTCGGGCCAACGCTGCGGTTGCATTGGGGGCGCCGTTTGATAGTCTGGGCGCGAGTGCCGACCTGCGACTCTGAGATTTAGGCTAAGTTCGGACAAAGTCACTATACGATCGATTGTGTGCCATAAGTTTGCAAACCTACGGTGCCCGTCTTAGAGAGGTTCCAGACCAGGTGGGCTTCAGGTTGTGATCACAAGAAGGTTACAAATTTGACAAATTTCAATTGAAAAATGGCCGCTTAGGCATCACGGGACGGTTGAAAATAGCCAAAATTTACTGCTTTTCTGAGGGCGGCGAGTAACTTATGACCGTCTCTCAGAATCAGTTAAGGAGGCTCTTGCGACAAGTATTAGAAAATACTCGCAAATGAAGTACAAATCGCGCACCACAATAAAAATGCAGTAATCCCATCAGATGTGTTTAATTAATTTTTCACAAAGTTACCCCACCCACCTATTTTTGGCCAGACATTTCAACAAGAGTGAATTAGTTGGAATTGTTCTCATGAAAATATGAGGCGCAGATACTTTGCTATGTCTTTTTCTATCACTTGTAACACCACTCCATTTCCTGAAAATGATTCCAAAGCGGGGTCATAACCACCTCAAATTTTCGCTACAAATGTCCGAAAAATACCTTAAATTCTGAAGCGAAACCGTACCAGCGAGACAGCATAGCATGCCCCATTTTCCAAGGTGTCAAAATCAACCGGAGCTAACATTTATTTCCGTAGAATTATGATACACCTAGTCAAGCCTCCCAAAGTCAAGAAATATTCCTAAACCTATTTTTCTAGACACACTGGTGTAACTTACAGGGTCGGTAGTGAAGTATATAGAAAATCGTCCACCCCTTTTTAAAGCTAGCCGCCCACTGTCCCGTGAGACCTTAGAAACAAACGATATCATTGTGTTCATTATCAAAGTACTGAACGTACTGAAACTATGTTAGCTCCACAAGATTGCTAACGAGAATATTTTATTTATATAATGATGCTTAATGCTTTATCATAAGTTAAAGTCATAGTCACTCTTTTCTTGCAGATACCGGTCAATTGGTGTGCTAATCTACTTCATGGGAATGTTACTGTATCATTTGCATCAGTTTCAAGCATATGCTTTGGGATTATTTTGTAAGTCGGAACATGTTTGTCACGTGAGGCGGTTTCAGTTCTATCCGCTGACCTTTTGCGCCACCACCAGGGTGGTCACAGAAGATTTAATTATCTTTTTCAACAATAATTAATCCTATATTTTAATTAGTGAATATCCAGAGCAGAATGGGTGCAGGTTATGGGAACCTAGGTCCCACAACATCCCTACGAAACATGAAAGTAGCAGATAATAGCAAAATGTGTGGTCATTGGTTAGTTTATAGGAACTAGAATAAGCATTCATAGAACACGGATGTCCCACATACCGCTTTGTAATAAACGAGGCCAAATTCCAAGTCCAAATTGGGAGATAATCCATGACCCGGGGGTCAAATAAAAAATCAAAATAAACTTTGCGCATCTACTCATCATAGGGAAGCTACATACCAAGTTACAGGTGTGTAGCTATTACGGTTTAAAAGGTTTACGACTTACAAGGCAACATTGTCAAATTCCCAGTCAAAAAGGGGGAGATAATCCATGACCCGGGTGTCAAATAACAAACGAAATGCACTTTGCGCATCTACTTATCATAAGGAAGCTACATACCAAGTTGCATGTGTGTAGCTATTACGGTTTAAAAGCTTTACTACTTACAAGGCAAAATTGGCAAATTTTAAGTCGAAAAGGGGGAGATAATCCATGACCCTGTGGTCGAATCCAAAATAGACATAAACTTTGAGCATTTACTCATAAGGAAGCTACATACCAAGTATGGACGGACGGACGGACGGACGGACGGACGGACGGACGGACGTTCCAACATGTTGGGTTTATGGGGTATTTCAATTGTTTGAAGAACAAAGAAAAGCCCCTAAACAACAATAGAGTTTATGAGCTTACGGAATATTACAAAGGAATATTTTGTTCCTAACCACGCCCCTAAGCTCTCAAACCCCCGGACGTTGGCCCGGACGGACGGACTAACATTTTTGGTTTATGGGCTATTTGTTCTTTAAAAGATCAAATAGATTATTGTAGTTTAGAGGCTAACGGAATAAATATATTGTATTATATTGTCTTAGGTTCCTCCCCCTAGCCCCTACACCCCCAATGTTAGCCCGGACGGACGGACGGACGGACGTTCTTATGAATCGCTGCTATGTTGAATATCTGGTGAGCGTTTATTAATTCATTGCAAATTAAATCACAAAATTTACACTTACAATCATTATAATTTTGATAAATTAATACAGCATAAGCTTTTATAGATGTTCTAAATATGGTTGATATGTCTAGATTGGATGGATGTTGTGGGATTTGACAATAATTGATGGATTTAGTGCAAATATGTTTAATTTATAAGTATATAAATAGGCCTAATGGGTTTCACATTAATGCAAATGTATGTTGTTGAAGTGTAGTCAGATCTATGCGATATAACTTCGGCAAATGTCTTGATCATTTTGTATTTTTCTTTATTTTGCAACAATAGCCTCGGTCTACAGTAATTTGAGTAAACACAGATGCGCGTGTATTGTGCGAGTATGCGGAGCTATCTATTACGGTCCCTTCTAAAAATAGACACATTATGGATATCGTACACGTGCTATAAACAGGTTGCTACGATTATGCCATGCAGAAATAGTTGGACATGTAGTATAGTCGTGCTACCCATATGCAAACAGTCACATTTTCTTTCAAAAGTTTCAATTTTACATGCATTTTAACATGTCGTTATGCCATAATCTTTACTATTTGTTGATATTATATTGAAAAGATAACAAACAAAATGGCCGCCATCGAGCAAACGTGGTCTTTTTAACACATTTGTAATGATGAAAATAGTTCCAATTACTTAATTATTTACTAAAAAGTAGTTGTAACTGTTATCTCACATTACGCAAACATTGTATTAGCGAGCCAACCTCACCATACCCCCGGTTACCTACGTAAACAGGGGGTTTGATGAGGTTGCCGCGCAATAGGTAATGCGGTCAAATAGGTCACGATGCAGTGACTATTTTCAATCAATAACTTATGTTGTAAGCGATTGTAATGTGTATTTTCAATATTTATATTATTAAAATGTATCATATCGGTACCCCTTTAAGTAATATTTGTATATTTTAAATTTAATGATGTTGTCATGAAGCGCATGAATATAAGTATTAATTAATCCAGTTTATATTGAGGCAAATCACACAGCCTAAAAACATAGTGCTGGAGTATAAACCATAGTATCGTATATTATTCATAAGTATATCACTATTAAACATTAATTACAATATGTATGCATATTATTAAAACAGTATATAGATGCTACCGCTGTTTCGCTGTATGTGATATATATAACAAAATATTTTTTTTATTCGTCCGCGTACGGATTTCTGTCACACAAAGCGCCATTTTCAGTTCATATTTTGACCTGTGCATATGAACCGGACTAAGTTTAAACAACGCTCGATTCCGTCCAATTCAGATTTCTCTGCAGAATGTTCAGACTAACTACATATTAAGTAATGTTGCTAAATAAGTGTTAACGGCTGGAACATGGTTATCACTAAAAGGAAGAAACCACAGTCGTATTATTGAAAAATAAGATTTACCTGAGACCTCATGGAGGCCGCCATTAATCCAGTGTAAACAATAGACCGTGTGATCCCATTTCCTGAGTAGCCCCCGCTTAGTGAAACGATTTTGCTAATCATGATATTATGTTCCCCAATAATTGGAAACGGTTTGAATTTCTCGGTAAAAACTACGAAAGTCATAAAAAAATAACGATGTATATTTAACATTGGATACGCTTAAACGGTATTACTCTCTCATCGGATCGTCAGTTGTCGTCGATAGCGATTTAACGTACTGATCTGGTCTTAATTTATTGTCAACTTTCAACGCCATTTACAGAATATATGGCTAATTTTGGAAATAAATAACGGCAAATTACGATGACGTCTGCTCTGAAATATCTGTCAACATGCGGACGTAATTTAAGGAAATCGATTATATTTTAAGGCTACATCTGTGACTAATTACGAATTTATGTATGGTCTTTGGCTACAACCGACACATTACACAGATCTAGTTGTAAATACACGTCGCTTTGTGTGGGGAAAAAAACTCGATAATGCGTAGTTGTGTGTGACGAGGTGTTGATCTGATGACACCACACAGCTGTGACCCTTAGGCAATGTTTTTTGAAAATGACGTTGTCGTTTTGATGTGTGCCGCAACACCTCACTGTCGGAGACAACATGGACAATTAACGATATACTCTCGAGTATACACAGATCTATTAGACGGCTGGTTATTTAAAATAAAGAGTAGTTCAGTACACCTTCGCCGATATTGTTTTTAGAAAATCAGTAATATTTTCCGGAAATGGTGTTGAAAAGTTGACAAAAATTCTATCACCGTATTTAGTTGTTCCGATATTGTTTTAAAAAATCATTAATTCTTTTCCGTAAATGGTGTTGAAAATTGACAAAATATATAGCCGCATTTCTCCGATATTCGTTTAGAAAATCACCAATATTTTCTGTAAATGGTGTTGACACAAAATGCAGCGTTCACGCGGAATTCAAATAAAATACAAAATAATAATTTAATAAATAGACGCCGATGGCTAATGTGTTTGCGGCCAGTGAATTCTGGTCGTGGTAGCCACAGGCGCAGTTCGAACAGTGTTGTGAGCAGATGGAGGACAATAATTATTTCAAATTCATAAAAAAATGTTTGCTGTACGAAAATTAATTAATTGTGACAGCAAAAAAAAAAGATTTTGGGACAGTAAAACATTATATGGTATAGACAGTACCTCAAACTTAAAAAAACAGTAACAAACTGTCTGTGTATATATTACTTAAGCTTAAAAAATCAGTAAACAAACTGTCCTGTGTATATTACTTAAAGACAGACACTTTAATTGTTGGTAAGTTCTATCAATTTATAGGTATTTTTATTAATTAAAATCATAAAATTGTGAAAATATTAAAAAATATTAAATCACAAAAATAATATATATGGAGAATTTTGTTTTATACCACGTCGATGTTGAACCACCGACCCTTCCGGGAAATAATCGGTAATTAAATCATTGAAGTCGGCGATCTTAACCTCACGACTGTTGCGCCATTTACGACAATCACAGTTATACAGAAGTGCTATCAGTATTACGCCACCATTTGAACGTAATAATTATTAAATTATTTGCAACTCCATCTACAACAATACCGTTACAGAGATACGCTATTGAAACAACATGTATTAGTACCCATAACATAACAAAATGTATCATTATATATCACAGGAGATATCTTAAAACTATATATACTAATTATAAACAGAACAATCCGCTTGGCTCGTATGAAAATAGTTCGCATGATATTGATTATCTCCCTTGCCGAAAGTAGTTCAGTGATTTATTATTAATTCCAAATAAGACATGTTTGCGTAATGCAAGTTAATAATAGCCAGGTGATTGCGTCTTTTAAGGGCCCTCACAGTCGGCTCCACTCTGAATGAGCGGCTTGACCAATCAGAATCCATGAAACATTTCCTTTCGGGGGACGCACCAGGACACCACCACCGTAGTTGATGTTCTTGGTGAGTCTGTATTTGGGGACCTCTGTAAATAACACCCTTACAAATAATTTGTTATTTTCTTTTGTTTCATGAAAAATGCCTAAACGCAAGGGGAAATCAAGGTCATCCGCTGAAGTGCCGCAGACCAGGCGGAGGTTGTACGGAACAGAAGTAGACGAGGGTCCTGTCGTTCAGCCAGATGATCCGGCCCCGGAGATATCCGAAGACCGCCCAACCGCCACAACCACAACAACATACCAGTTTTAACAATGTTAAAAATGACACGCAGCATTTTCTTGTACGGCGTCTGTTACAAGGTCTACATAGACTAAAGGGCACAAAAGATGTTCGGCTACCAATAACTGGAACTATGCTACAACAGATATTGTTCAGTCTGATACATGTGTGTGTGTCTGACTATGAAACAAAACTATTTTCATCTGCATACTCGTTAGCGTTTTGTGAACTTTTAAGGGTTAGTGAACTGGCTGTTTGCAATATCAAGTCTCTCCGTGACGTCATCGCAATACATGATATAACAGTTTGCAAAGATATGGTTTCTTTAACAGTGCGCCGATCAAAAACTGACCAAAATGGGAAAGGTGTACATATCCCCATCTCGATTACAAAATCTAATGTTTATTTGTATACTAATTTACAGAAATATCTGGAAGTACAGCCCAGAACTGATGGTCAGTTATTTTGCCATTACAATGGCGGACCATTGACGAAATTTCAGATTAGGTCTGTATTGAGGAAAGTTTTACAGTTCTGT
Organism: Conchocele bisecta; assembly: GCA_029237695.1. Taxonomy (NCBI): domain Eukaryota; kingdom Metazoa; phylum Mollusca; class Bivalvia; order Lucinida; family Thyasiridae; genus Conchocele; species Conchocele bisecta. The sequence goes on from CM055273.1 coordinate 7,612,825, forward strand.
GGCATTGATTCAACCCACGTCAAATCTCATTCACTGAGGATTGGTGGGGCCACAGAGTTGTATCGGCAAGGAAAGTCAGAACTTCATATCAGGTCGGTGGCGTTCGGATGCATACAAAGGCTACATACGCTAGTCTATAAATTGTATGACTGAAGATAATTTTAGGTACACCTTACACAGTCTGGATTATGGGTTCAACGATCATCCGAGATGCATATGACTGTTCTCTATAACGCCCTGAGGGGGGGACACCTGGGTCTAGGAAGATTAAAAGGGACTATGTATTGGCTGGCGAAACCGGGTATGCGCCTGCATGATATTAATGCTGCAGTTAGTGAGATGTTGAAACTACACACAAAATCTCCGGAGATATAGTCGTGCACTGTGCTGGTAATGATGTTGGTCAGATACCCATACATCAATTAAATGTCAATTTGAAAGCAGTATTCAGTACTCTCATGGTCAGGTTACCAAACACGCTCTTGGTTTGATCACATATACTTCTCAGAAAAAAATGGAGAAATGAAATAAACCATAAGCAATTGGAAAAATGTAGGCAAAGAACAAATAGTTACATTAGTAAATTCTTGGTGGATAACTCTTGTGCAGTTATTCACTATCCTGAAATACATGAGTCTATTGATGGTTTTTATCGTGTTTATGTGCACATTTCCACCTTGGGATATGATATAATGTTAAACACTTTACAGGGTGCTCTGTATAAATTCAGCATCTCAAACTCCCAGAATTTCCCTAGCTCGCATGAAGTAGGTCCGTGGCTGGATCCTCACCTCTCGCTGAACTGCATGTGACAGCCCGCTCATTTTAGAGTACTTAAATGGCGGAACCTGGCACATGCAACTAGTTGAATGTGCCAGTCTTGTGGCATTCAATCTGCTGTCACATCAATTCAATGTGGGTACATGTGCATATACTTAAAGATTTACAATCTACTTCTCCATTTGTTTCCGGAGGGTAGTACCAGTAAATAAGGAATTATAGGTGCATAATTTGGAAATTAAATCAATAATGTTTTGGGTATATATTTAATTATTTGCATTCTACTTCCGGAGGGTAGTAGTAAATAAATAATTATAAATATAAATAATAAGTGCATAATTTTAATTTCAGTAATAATTATTCACTTTGTAAAGGGTGATGTTTAGCTTTTAAAGTGTAATTAATTATATAAAGTATACGCAAAGGGTTCCATTATAATTATGTCATGACCGGCGTATTATGAATATTGTATGTACTAGAATTTAGAAAATATTTTGTTTGTAGTCACCGGTCACGGACACTACTGCCACACCTTAGTAACACTACATAAACAACATAAACTAATCAATACTTGTTGTTTTCCATATGTCTTCTTTTGCTCATGAGTGCTAGCATAATTCCAGTTGAATGACGCATGTCGTACAACTTTGATTATGATAGCTGAATACGCTTGTCGTGCCGTTTTCGCCACATGTGATTGGCCCTTGTTGAAATCGACTGAATATCTGGTGAGCGTTTATTAATTAATTGCAAATTAAATCACAAAAGGTACACTTAAAATCATTATAATTTTGATAAATTAACCCTCCCACCCATATTGTCCCATGTGGGTTTCGTCTGCCTCGGTTCTTGTATGTTGCAGGCTTATACAGACTGGGAGGTTTGTGTTACACGTTTCGCGGTTGCTTATGGAACATTCTCGTCGTGGCTGGTGACCAGAACAACAGTTGGCAGCTGGTGAACATTATCCACAAGGACAATAGACAGTTTACCATTCTGAAGTGTTTGTTTTGCGCAGTCACACATTGTTTACTTTCCGGCCATGGCATTCAATCTGCTGTCACATTAGTTCCATGTGGGTACATGTGCATATACTTAAAGATTTACAATCTACTTCTCCATTTGTTTCCGGAGGGTAGTACCAGTAAATAAGGAATTATAAGTGCATAATTTGGAAATTAAATTAATAATGTTTTGGGTATATATTTAATTATTTACATTCTACTTCTTCATTTGTTTCCGGAGGGTAGTAGTAAATAAACAATTATAAATATAAATAATAAGTGCATAATTTTAATTTCAGTAATAATTATTCACTTTGTAAATGTTGAACATTTCGTTAAGGGTGATGTTTAGCTTTTTAGGTGTAATTAATTATATAAAGTATACGCAAAGGGTTCCATTATAATTATGTCTGACCGGCATATTATGAATATTGTATGTACTAGAATTTAGAAAATATTTTGTTTGTAGTCACCGGTCACGGACACTACTGCCACACCATCATTTAGTAATATTTATTTTACTGATAGTGACGCGCGTCGGTATCAAGCTATTTTCATAAGCAAATGAGGTATGGTATTTTTTAATTATGTATACTAATTAAATGCGTCACCTGAAAAAAATATTGTTTTCGACAAACTATAAAGTATGATAATTGCACAGCAAAACATAAATACAGAGTGTAAATAGCAATGTCCGTTAACATTTTAAGGAAACACGGTTATCGCCCCTGATATCAGTGTGGAAATTTACATCTGATATAAAATGAATAATAATGCCAATTAATAAGTAGGATAATGGTGAATGAATGTTCATTTTGTCTCAATTGATGTCTCTGATATAAAGAACATTGTATACCTACTGAGTGGGCATTTACCTTTAGCAAAATATTTATGAAGACACGCACAATGGTGATGTCTGGCACACAGCTACATCAACAGACTATTCAAACGTTTGTTTAACCGTGTATGAAAACAACAAAGGTAATATTATTGACCAAACACCCGCACCATCGCACCGATGACAATAAACCAACATTACTACCCTACATTGGTGCATGGGAGAGAATGAGCCGAAAAATTGGCGGCTGGATCTAATCAGCCGCGCCGAGTGTAATAAGTAATAAATAGTTAATCTCGCAATACACGGCATCGGTGCAGGTGTGGTGCATGGTGTCCGGCGGCTGTGTTCAGAGATCACCAGGCAATATAAAAGTTAATTTACTGAATGTAATCCCCACCCGCCCTTAAACAGTAATTCCAGATATTATTGTGTATTTGAATGTATTTGAAGATAAATCATTAATTATTGTTTGTTAACACTATTTACAACAACTTTTAATAAAAACATAAACAATTGAGACACAGGCCCGTCCTATTTTTCCCCATAATTCGGATGATATTCAATAAATCAACTTGATATGGCCCCAAAAGCACCACAATGGCCGCGAGGTATCCAATTTTGAAGAAAATGATTTCTATATATATATATATATGTGTGTGTTTGATGCACTAGAAAGATACGGTACAGATGGTGCCCAAATACTTTAGGATGATATGCCCGAGGTATATACATATTAAGATATGATAAGACACAATCGATATAATGAAGTTGAATGTTTCACCTTTGGTGGCCCCTAAAAGGTACACTTGATCTTGAAATAGCCGTATTACATGCACCAGCACTTTATATCATATATATACAATAAAATCACACAGTTAGCCTGTGTCATAACATGAGAGTGACAGCAAAGCACCTGATTACTGAACATCAACGACTTGATTTATGATGCTCGCTGAAAACCTTAAATAATTGTGTGATTTTCTCCAAATAGTTTAAAATGCAAATGAGCCCATAATGTTGAAATATATCTCGAGTGACCAGACCACAACCTATATGAGACACACCATGCGATTTTGTACCTTCGGACATCTGCCTAATTTCATTGAATACGTTTACAAAAGTTACAATATTTACATAAATATAGTCGAAAGTTGACAAGATTTTCAGAGTACATGCGTTCATGAATGTATTTACCTACACGAAAATTCAATTCCATACTGATGAAACTGTAATGAGCTCCATTCTGTCAAAATGTCTCTTGCATGAATACAAATCATGGCGATTATGAATGCTAAATACACCGTACAATATCATAATTTATACAACAGGTTCAACATTACTATTGTTTGAGGACTTTTTTTCACTTAACTCTTTAGTATTGTTATAATGGCGGCCATTTTTAATTTGGCGGCAGCTTGTGCTTGAAAAAATGTACACCCTAAGTGTTTTAAAGGTACATGCCCACGCAGCAGGTTACACTGTACTACTACTTTTCATTTTCTGTCATGCCTTATATGAGCCATTTGTCTACCCACTAACGAGTTATTTTTATTTACGGCGCGTGTTAATTGGTGTTAAATCGCATTTTATATGCCGCGACCAGAAAGGATATTTTCTGACCTCGTGCTATTTTTACCAACACGCGTCACGTGACACGGTCAATCATATCACATATTTGACATGCGCAGTGAAGTATCGGAAGTTGAGAAGAAAAATCTCTGTTCGAGTCCAAATCTAAATCTCCACGTAACTCTTTCCATTTGGTGATCTGGTCGCCAATATTAACTACTCTCTCTCTCTGTACTGCCTGTCCCTCAGACATTTCGCCTTTTTTTTTGGTTTTTTTTTTTGCCGACGTCGTTTCATACAATTTCCGTCCTGGACGTTTCGACATGTTGATATTCTTGTTTACATATTGGGAAGCCTACTGGCGCGCGTAGTATACTGAGCATGCGCACCGCAAGCCGTGATGTGAAAGTCGTCGTCCCCGCACACTATCAAAATAGACTGTTACCGCCGCGTGTCGCTAACAGTAAATTTATCATTAATAAATGATTACATTTGTATAGCGGGCACTCGTAATTTTTAGAACTGGTGGAATAGTGACATAATTATACACTTATTTAATTCCTATAAATAACATTTTGTGCCTACTGCGTGGGCATGTACCTTTAATGCTTAGAATATCTTAATATAAAATCAATAGAAAGTTTATTTTTAACAAACAAATGGAACAACATTATGTTTAAGGACAATCTAGCTTCCACTATTAGGGGTAATTTTTTAAAATCCATTTTCATGAATTTGTCTGTAAGAGTCTATTCACTAGGGATGTCCACTGGTGGAAGACTCGGACCTAGGACCCAATAAATGCCTCATTTTTAAAACTTTAGCCCACCCACCTATTTCCGTATACTAAGTGCAGTATAGGCTATACTGTATGGCGTAAGGAAATGGGTGGGTAGGGTAACGTTTTTCTAATGAGCCATTTATCAGGTCCTAGGTCAGAGTTTTCCACCTGTGGGTATATCGGAGGTCAGGCAAAATACGACACCCATTTATACGATGAAAATAGTTGCATTAAACATGTATAAAATTAGAAAGTTGTCAGTTTTTAATTTTGTTTCTTTGTGTGTTGGTGTATAACTGTTTAAGTCACGTAAAACGATCGCAAGTAATGATATTACGGTAGATAAATTTTTCGCACATTTTCGGGATATAGCGGCAGAAGTAAACGCGGTAAATAACCAGGAAGCAGACCGTTTCTGCACGGAACATGATTTTGACTCATCTGACAGGGCACATGATGATCTTGACATGCCGATTTCAATCGATGAAGTTCTAAAAGCAATTCGTTCACTTTCAAAAAGCAAATTCTGATAAATTTCTACTAAACGAGTATTTCTTAGAAACAGGAAATATAATTGCCGGTCACATTGTCGATATATTCAATATGGTGTACAATACGGGTCATTTCCCAGATATGTGGTCAAAGGGGATTATCATTCCATTGCATAAAAAGGGTAATGTAAACGAGGTAAATAATTACAGGGGAATCACGCTCGTAAGTTGTATGGCAAAATTGTTCACGACCATTTTAAATAAACGATTGACAGAATGGACCGAGTCGAACAACGTAATTACGGATGCGCAATTTTGTTTTCGCAAGGGTCGCTCTACGGTGGATGCAATTTTCGTGCTACATGAGTTGATCGAGAAAACATTTAACGAAAAAAAAAGACTTTATTGCGCATTTGTAGATCTAAAAAAAGCATCTGATTATGTAAACAGAAATGCTCTGTGGTTTAAGATGTACAAATGCGGAATAGGTGGCAAAATGCTACGCGTTGTTCGTTCAATGCATTTGACCGTTAAATCATGTATACGTCATTGCGGCACATACTCAGAGTTTTTTTAATACTCAATCGGACTGAGACAGGGTGAGGTCATGTCTCCTCTAATGTTTTCTATCTTCTTGGAAGATCTGGAACTATTTTTACGGGCTCAGATGGGCAGCGGTTTAGAGATTAACGAATTGTCTTTGATATTACTACTGTTCGCAGATGACATGGTCATACTTGGTAAATCGCCTGAGGATTTACAACAGAGCTTAAATTTGTTAAATGACTATTGTGATAAGTGGGGCATAGAAGTAAATAGTGACAAAACAAAGATAATGGTATTTAGAAAAAGAGGCCCTACTAGGGTTAATGAAGTATGGACATATAATGGTCGGGGCATTGAAGTTGTGAATGTTTTCAGTTACTTAGGAGTGGTATTTAATTATACTGGATCATTTGTATTGAACAACCAGGCACTGAGTGGAAAAGGTTAAAGGCTATGAATGTGTTACGATGAATGTTCGAAAACACAAGATTCCTCCGAAATGCCTGGGCCAGCTATTTGACGCCTTTGTCTCATCAACGCTAAATTATGCTTGTGAAGATTGGGGTTTTAGTAAATCAAAAGAGCTCGAACGAATTCAGCTCAAATTCTGCAAGTCTGTCCTGGGTGTCAATGCGTCAACGAGCAACGCAGGCATTTTTGGGGAACTGGCACGTTACCCTTTGTATATACAGAGATACATACGAATTGTAAAATATTGGGGCAAGCTGATCAGTACTGACAATTGTATCTTACATAACTTGTATATTGCTACTATGAGGGTTTTGGAGATGCTTGGTTAAATCAGCGAGCAATTGACCATAGTGCGTTTCATACAAAAGTGGAGAGAAGACGTTGAGGCCAATAACGTAATGACGTTCTACAAACATATAAAAGTGAATTTTGAATTTGAGAACTATTTAAGCATTGTGTACAATCATGAGCTAAGGAAGTACCTAACTAGAATACGTTTGGGCTCACATGGGCTGCGGATAGAGACAGGGAGATATGGTAGGAATCGAATAGAGCGCATTCAAAGAGTATGCACTATGTGCGATTCAGGAGACATCGAAGACGTCTATCATTTTATTATCATATGTCCCTCTCTCACACACATTAGATCGCAGTATATTGGTTCATTCTACAGGTTGAGACCAAGCTATTCAAGTTTACGTCGCTATTAGCTACAAATCATAAAAGAACGGTCGTAAATTTGTGTAAATAAAATTTAAAAGAAGCATTCGAGTACAGAAAATCAGCCATTCTCTAATGTTAATGTGTTCACTCTTGGAATACTATCTACTATTTTGTATATACATGTATTTGTTTATTTGACGAGAAACTTGTATGAGTTTAAGTCAATAAATTATATTCTATAACGGCCAATCAACAGCTAAGGCCATTTAAGGTCGGGCCAACGGGTTCGATCCCATATGTAATCTGCTGCATTGTGGGGGGGGGGGGGGGGATCCCGAAATCAGAACGGAATATTTACATCGAAAATTTTGTAAACTTTTGACGCCATTTTCCCGGCCTCCCCTGTGGTTATTTTGTGATAAAAATGTTTGTGTGTATGATTTTTACTATATCATAAGATACAGTTATGTCAGCGTCCGATGTATGTTACTATTCTTAGGTATCGCCATTTTATTTATCTATTTTTAGAAGCATTAACTATGGCTGTGTAACAAACGGAACTTTTATAAACGGTTATAGTAGTATATAAGAGTCAAAAGGATACCACCACCCTCTGGAAGCCACCGGCTACGCGCGGTGCCTCCCACCGCATGGTGGTATCATTTGTGACTCTTATATACGACTCGGATTTTCCCCCATTGTTCGGCGGGTATTTATGAGAAAATATTTTTCATCAACCGCGAGATCATATATTTTATAAAGAAAAAAAAAAATTAGGTCTAGCCGAGATTCGAACTCACAAACCACGTCTCCATAGAGTGGCTCCTTAGCCCACACGACCACGAAGGGTGGTAATAAATATAAACCTGAAGATAAAACACCAGGTAGTGTTGTGCAATAATCGATAAAGTAAAATACACCCTATTAAAGATAAGAAATCCCTATGTTATACTCAATATATATAATGGTTCTAGTTAAGTGTGCGTGGTTGAAGACAGGTAGTCACGAGAGATGTTTTCGTACCGGTATTAACGAATATTGTAAACATCACCGTGCATGGATGCGAAGAGGTTCCGTTTCGCCTCGCCCATGTAGGCATTGTGGGGTAGGGACCAAATCCGAGTCATTGCTATGTCCACCATGCGGTGGCACTCAGGCTACTCATCGAATGGTTAACAAGGGATTACGTGCTCGCAAGTATTATCGTTTAGTAATAATTAAAATAGGAAACTCAGTTAGAAAGATAGAATAGATATGATGCGTAGTCACGGTGTTTCTACAGCATTCAAACACTGTAAAAAACATTATCAAAGTAATTTTATAAAATTGAACAGAAAAAAACACTATTATTAGAGAAAATGGATAATACAATACAATGGGAATTGAACATTTTTAATAACTGTGTTGAAGAAGTTTATGAAGAACACGGGGGTTATAATCCTGTATATAAATTCTATAAAATGAGAACACTAGGCGATATAGAATACATGAAATACCAGCGTAAATTATTACACTCCGATAAAAACGTTGCATTTACAATATTATACCGACAATTATGTCAACTATACAAAAGGCAAATACAAACATTAAGACGGATAATGCGTATCGGATATGAAACTAAGGTGTATTATATAAAATTGTTAAAACACAACGATTTATTTACGAATATACATTTATACGAGATCGCTTATAAAGAAATTGAAAAAATTATTATTGAACAGATGTTGTAATCACAACACCAAGCAGATGACAATGTTCCAATTACATATATTATAAACATGTCCCACCTTACACACATAGTAAGTGTCCATTTTAGAGAGATTTACACGATACGGATGGAAAAATAAACACACTGTAATATATAATACAAACGGTTATTTATAACCCGAGTGTATTATCGATGGTATGTAAACGGGCTATCGATTTACACAGGTGGTGTGTACACAGTTTATTTATATATAGTTCACGAATTTAATTAATTTTGTAAACAATATTTATAATTTAAACCTGAACACCCTATTATATAGAAAACATATTAATTAATTAATATAATATTTCCACCAACAAAGTTAGGTTTATATACGAGAAATAAACACAGTTAAATGTCGGGACGCCGACATTAATATCTCAACAGTGAGATAAGTTTCGCCACATGTACTTCACTCTGACCGCTCTACACATTATAGCGGATGGAGGTAACGAAGAGGAGGGGTCCGCGGTATCGGTCCAATGATGGGGTGGAGGAGATGTGAGCGTGACAAATCCCCCACTAAGCCAAAAAAAAACGAGAAGAGATGAGATTTAAAGTGAAGGCTTAGTGGGATGGGCCCAGAAGGGTTTTGCTGGCGCGGGTTCGAGTCTCGGTGGGACCTAACATTTTTTTTTTTCTTAATTGTCAATAATTAATAATTTTTACAAAATAAATTGTTTACTGCACCAATATAATTTTTATAATTTTTACAAAATTATAAAAATTAATTTAATAATTTTGTAAAAACTATAAAAATTAATTTAATAATTTTTACAAAATATCACAATGGTGCTGAAACATTTCCTCCGACTTTATCTCCAAGTTTTACCCTAAATTTATCCCAATCAGTACTCTCAATCTTGGACATGTTGGCGCGCGCCTTGATTCTAATATCATTTTTTAATTCTTCATATCTTCCCATTTCTTGCACCACGGATTCAAACTCTAAATTTGATATTTCATTATCGGCCAACGCTTTGGACACGATAACATCGATGCTATTTTTCTTAGACCTCGCGAGAATGGATATTCTATCATGTTTTCTACTTTTTTTATCTAGTTTTACACCAGCCACCCTAATTATCAACAAAGTATTCCAGATATAACTGTAATTCCACTCAAAACCCCGGCAATTGGAATAGTTACAATTGTAGATAACGTTGCAGCAGTCCCCGCACCACTCATTACAGATAACCCTGCCATAAACGTACTAGATGCTTCAGCTATGTTCGCCGCGCGCTTATATTTTTTAGCATTTATTTTTCTATTTTCACATTCTCTAACTAAAATATCCTGCATAGCGACGATATTATCCAACCTAAAATCTGAACTTATTTCGTGAATTGGATTGGGATCCAACATTGTAAGCGGTGATTCGTTCATGATATATTAGTATTTTACAAATCAAGTTCAATTAGCAATGAGACAATAGTGGAATAGCGATTTTCGTAACAAAGTTAATAACACTACCTTCGGAAAGTCTAATTAGATCGTCACCGGCGAACAAAATCACCGCGGAATTATCTCCAGCGGGTTTATTGACTCCAACCCCCCGTTCTTCCCCATCCAGTATGAGATTGATCACGACCGCGCCCACAGGTTTACCACTAGCATTAACCGAGCAGACAGCCATTCGGAGAATCGTACCTGGAGCTGTCATGGTGTATCCCCCATATTTATTGTTCGCTTTGGCACCGAACGAATATTCATAGAGACCCTCAACCAATGGGCCCCGCTTCTCAGCCCAAACTGTGATGACACGTTTTTGTTTTTTCAATAACTTAAATTGCTCTACAGATGTGTTCAACAATCCGGCAAGCCCCCGAATAGCGGTATGGGCCTCAACACGAAGCCTTTCAGAGGTCTCCTCAAGCGCTTTGTTCGCGCGTTTACGAAATCGATTTACTTTATCATCAACCGCGACAAGTGATTCATCAACGGCGCGGATAGATTCAACCATTCGGGCTCCTAATCCCGCAATCCCCGCCCGATCCTCTGAGCGCAATACCCCATATGCTTCCGTAAGATCTGTCTTTGCTTTTTCACGAAATTCGGTTATTTTTTCACCTAGTTCAGTAAGTGTTGCATCTCTGATGAGAGAGCCCTCTTCCCCAACTTGGATTATTTTTACACTGAGATCCTTAAGTCCTGTATGTGCCTCTTCGCGAACTTGTGCAGTCGCCGTCAGGACGTCTACTCTAAGTCGTGCTATACTCCTGTGAATTGCGTTTGTGGCCTCCGATATAGTCGTATTGATCAAGGCCTTTGTGTTTTCGGTAGTTAAAAAGTCGCTCTCTGTCGGGATGAACCCCCCTTCTGCCGGTTCCAAATTCTTTGAATTTGTCACCCAATCGGAAGAACTAACTGGTCCGTATATACTCATAATGTTGATAATATATATTACGAACATGCGTTTAATTAATTTTCTTAAAATTAATTTGAAATTTCTAGGACCACCGAAATCGGGTAATAGATTTTTAACTCTCTCGCTTGATCATCAAGAATAGAGACCGTAAATTCGTGGATATGTCCCGATTCTAAAACTTTCATCTCGGGGCATGGGAAGTCTAAGGTCACAGTCTCCCCAAAGAAACAATCACTGGCTTGCACGGTTTTCAGTAATGTGCTGGGAGATCCGTCTACCGTGTTGTACGATGTGTTCACCCGATTCAGGTGTACCCTGAGAGTTTTCGTGAAGGCGAAGTCCACCGGGTTATCACCGACGTACTCACCCGGGGCAAACAATCCTTTATTCACCGAGTATGTCTTTTTAAAACCGAGTATAATACCCAACGTCGGGGAGATCTTTATATGGCTGTCTGGGCCGATGGTAATTGTTGCGAGCCCGGTAGCCTTAGATAGTGTGAGGTTCACTTTACTGTCAAGCTCTGAGGCGACAAAATCTTTGACATGTCTAAAACTCCACAGTCCGGGAGCCAGCTTTAAACCCACTGTGCGTCCATCCTTCACATAGCCAAACCATTCACTCTTCCCAACATTCTCCCACCCAACCGTGAAGGTGATTGATCTGAGACCTACCCGACGTTTCCCGCAGCAGTTGTCGATTGATTTTTGAAGTTCACAACTCTCTTTTTGAACATTAGTGATAGTAGCAAACATAATAATATCTTGCAATGGATACCAAAGCATTTAGCTTCAATTCTAATGCAAAGTACGCGGTCGGAGGTAAATACACGCAAAAAGACGTTGTTAACCGCCTTGTACACCCAACTGTAACAGTTAGACCGGACAGTGGCTTTACCACCAACTTTCCCGACATCTTTGAACAATATAGGATGCCGAAGATTACTACGATGGAGGCCGTGAACGGGTGGAAAGCAACACCGATGCAGTTTTAGCAGAACCAAATAAATTTCGCCGTATGGTGCGCAACAGCCGGGTGTGGAGTTTCACATAAAGACCATCTGACATCCAAGAATGTCATGCTCCGAAGTGTATACAAATTCATGCGTATTATACTATTAGGAGGATTCTCAAAGAACTAGGTATTTCACTACCTCAAGACGACGTCTGGAATCCCATTTCCAACGCATATGACCGTATGGCGTTTGAAAGACTGTGTAAAGAATTTAACGTTTCAAAAGACGCGGACTGGAGACAGAAAGAATTCTGGTACACTTTCGGTTTAGGTGACGTTTACATAACGGGTATGGGGTTTGTGAAGCACCCAAAGGATCCACCACCACCAAATAATACCGACCCCAATCACGATTGGACGCCACCAGTACCATGGTCTTTCAAATCGGCCCACGTTGATTTCATTCAGCAACCTGCGGGGGTAAATACCGCGTGGGGATCATTTATGTTAGATAAAAGCGCTGGGTTTACGCAGGCCGGGGTTACTCGCCTCAACGACTCCATTCGCACGTACGTCTGGGCCATCCTCGGCGCACAGAAGCAAACTCGCAGTTCTATACTGGGCACGGGAACGGCGTTTGATGCACAAAAACAATTCTTGGCACTTGTAGAGGACGCCATCTCAGCTAGGGTGGACCTGGAGAAGGCGATCCAGAATTATCTAGACGTTTTGCAGAATGCCAGCACCCCAGTAGACTATGTATTTGGAATAGGTCTTTATATGGCGCCGAGCAATATGATACTACGAGACGATCCGGTTGACGGTTACAATAATCAGATCGTAATCGCCACCGCCAATCAAAAAATCGGTCACAACGGGAACGTGAACGCGGATATCATCAAGCGCACTCCCAAGAGTGTAAACAATTTCATAAAACCCCCAATTCACGAATTGGATACACCCACCCCACCAATTCAACAATTGGCCACCCCATCGAGTTCATTTGAACCCAGTGTTCCACCACCAATTAAATCGCGATTGAATGGAACTAGTGTCACAAACCACGAGGAGGAGAAATTAGGGCTCGTAGCCCTCATGGCGGTCGGACTATTTGTGCTTTGGATTTAGGAACACTCGGGAGGCTAAAAGTAGGAGACCGGCGATCGCCACGATTAAAGTCCAAGCATTCTCGGCGAGCTATCCGACGGTTTTTGATAATATAGATAGCAAGTAAGAAACAATACCTCCTATCAACCCAGGCAGCGCGGCAGCCGCCTTTTCAGCTAATTTAGCCAGGAGACTGGCGAGGGCTTTTAGTTGTTTTTTTACCCACTCCTTGACTCCACCGGATGGCGGGGGTGCTGGTGTGGGTGCTGACGCCGCACCACCAGTGAAAGCTAAAACTATGGTCGATATAATCATGCCGAAAGCTGTGACGATGCTCCCTATTGTGATGCCCTGCCCTCTGAACAGAGTGCGAAGACGCTCACCGAGTGTCGTCTCCTCGTGCAGAACCCTCGAGATTGTTTCATGGATCCGACTGATTTGGGTGCGGAGAGCCTCACGGTTAGTCGATGCAGCCTCTAAGCGAGCTGCTCTTTCATCCCGCAACGACCGCAGTCGTTCGTTGATCCGATCGGTAGATTCTCTATCGTCACCGGCTTCCTCCAGTTTTCTTTCTTCTAGCGCGATATGTTCATCCAGCGCCGTGAGTTTGGCGAGGTTATGGACCAATTCGCCCCGGACCGTTTGTAGAGCCTTATTGAGTCCACGGAGTTCGCGAAGAGGTAACGGTGGGTCATCCATCGTTCCTTCTATCTCGTTTTCGCTGAACTCTATTGTGTTAATACCGTCGGTGGCTACACGAGGGAGATCGCTGAGCTCGACAGTTTCTATCGCGGTGGCCGTCTTCGCCATCGTTTCGTCGGTAGACTTGAGGGCCTGTACAGCGCGGGCCGGCATAATTGTTTTACCCCACTTCCAATCTACGAATCCTAGTTCCTTTCTTACGGTTTCGGCATCGGTTTTTGCGGCAATGGTGCTTAGCGCTAGGGGTATTCCGGTAATCTTGTTAACGAGCCGGATATTCTAGGGGTTTTCCGGTATCCTTGTCGACGAATTTGATTTCTGATACTTTTAGACACAACCTACCATTATCATCCACTTCGAATTTGTAGTATTCTTTTCCGACAGGTGGGACCTCACCCTTTTCTTCCAAATGTTCGTAGTAGTCGTTTACAGCTTCCTTGAGTAATTTCTCCCCTTGATTAACCTCATTTCTGGTAGCGCCACCTATTTTCCCCAATTCACGAATTGGAAGTGGATTCCCTATCGCGCCTATGAAGGGCGTTTCGTTATCGTCATCGATGTCATCATCGATGTCATCATAGATGTCATCATCATCGACGTAATCGTCTCGGTTGAATTCGTCCATACCAATATCGAGACCAGCCATATTTATATTTATTGTATTAAAGACAAAACCACACGGGTTTAATATATTCACTGAAAATATGTCTTCGAGTCAATACGGTCGCAAACTCAATCCATATCGCAGAATGCGCGAGCCCCTCGGGGCAAAAGGCGTGAGACAGTGTGTCGTTATTACGAACAACCCATCGACGATCGATCAGAACCAGCAGCTCTTAGTCCGCTTCCCCAACCTCGGAGCTATCGACGTCATTGTGCCGGGTACTGTTCGCCTCGCTTTCACTATTTCGCTGACGTCGACAGACGCGGACCGAACCGTCGTTCAGAACCTGGGTCGCGCCATCGTCAAGAAGACCATGATAAAGATGTCTGGTAATGAGGTGATGTCGATCGACGACAGCGACGTCTACCATTGTTACCAAGACCTGTGGAAGACGGCGCAAGAGAGGGAAAACGCTGTCTATCAGGGTATTGACACCAGCAAAAATAAGAACGTAACCAAACTTAGAATCGGGGCTGGTAACAAGGCAGATAACGTCCCGAGCGATAACGCGATCGCGGCCGCTTACGGCAACCGATTCTACATCCCGCTCGACTTCGAGTTGCTGGAGAGCCACATGCCATACTATCAGAGTGCTTTGGCTGACCGCCTCGAATATGAACTAACGTTCAACGACTACGGCCGAGTTATCATAGCCACTGACATGACATCGACGTATACGATAGACAATGTGTCGCTGGAGTACGACATGGTCACGATGCCCGAACTTGCGCGATTGATCAGAACCCAGTACGCCGGGCGCGTTGCCATACTTTACGACCGAGTTCTTCGCCATCGCAAGATGAAGAAAGACAAAAGCGACACATTGTGGAATATTAATGTCAACGTACCCGCCCGCTCGATGAAAGGTATACTGATGTTGTTTGAGGATGTTCGGTTCGCGCTCGGTGCTAGAAAAACAGACACATTATATAACCCCAAAATCACAAAGGTAGAGGTGACGATAGAGGGAGTACCAAATCAACTCTACAGTGCGGGTCTTCGCGCACACCAGCAGTGGGACGAAGTAAGAAAGCAGTTTGCTTCCGGCTCTAAGCGCTCTCCGGAGGTTGCCGCGGTTGCCAAAGACCTGCAGCTCTCAGCCGTCTCCCTCGCGGAGTTCCTGATTACCAAATACGCGTTATGGCTAGACATGCGAGCCAGCGACGACGACCAAATGCACGGTAGTGGACGCCAAGTTGAGAACGCTAGCGAGGGTGTGACGATCCAAATAACCAAAGAGGCGGATGGAGCCGGGCCATTGAACGTGTACTTATATATAATTACAGATGCACAACTCAACATCGAAGATGGTCGATACGTCTCAGCTTTATACTGATTTTAGCAAATCATCTAACGATTCATTTAATAATTCTAAAGAATTAATTAAATATCAATACCAATTTACGATTGGAGATGCCCACTCTGCCATAATATGTGGGCAGACAGGATGCGGAAAAACGGTTTTCATCCTCGACTTACTCGAGGGGTCCTATCGCGATGTATTTCAACACATTGTGATCCTATGTCCCACTGTGCGGCACAACGATACTTATAAGCGGCGCCCTTGGATATGGACCGATCCTGAGGTATACGTTATTGACCCCGGTGATAGACTTCACGATTGGTTGCGTTGTTTATACCAAATATTTCAGGGCGAGCCCACCCTATACATTATTGACGACTGCACGGCCAAAGCGGCGATGACCAAAAAGAAGGACATGCTCTCTGAGCTCGCATTTTCTGGCCGCCATGCTAGGCAAAGCGTATGGATATCCACTCAAAAGTACAACGCCGTCCTCAAGGATCTGCGCGAGCAAACGAAATGGGTCGCCCTCTTCCACTGCAAGGACCGAGACTCATTCGATGACTGTCTTCGAGAGAATGACGTTATCCCAACGCGCGAGGAGCGCCTGCAGGTTCGACAGATGCTTTCGGAAACTAAGCACGCCAAGCTTCTGCTAAAGACTGATCAACCAACTGCTTATAAAGTTATAAATTAATAAAGGGGGGAGTAAGCACAAAACAATTTCTGACCAATGCTTAGCAATGCTGAACAAATGTTGAACAAATGCTTAACAATGGTTAACAATGTTAACAATTTGTTGCTTCGCTGCGAGCATAACGGTTATCGGGTGGCAATATGTTAGACTTATGGGACTTGTCAGAATAGTAAAATTAATAATTTTGAAAAAAATGAACTGCGACGAACTTCTCGATCAGCTAATGGAAGAAACCTCAACGGAGTTGAACCCCAACTCCAATCGCGAATTGGGAGTTGAATCCGATTGCACCATCCCGACAGAGCAATCGGGTTCAACTCCAATTTCGATTGGGTTGAGTGCAACACCTATCGGCACGAATGAAAATGCTGCGCGACGAGAGCGGCTAGCTGCGCTGGTTGCTGGGGGACAATCGGAGCATTATCTCGGTAGGCGTCTATCAGTTTGTCAGGTGGATAAGATGTCAGATGCGGAGGTCGATAAAATGTATGCGCGATACGAATCCAAATTAGGTGCGGAGATGACAAAAACTCTCGGATCGGCGGCTACCACCGTTAGTATACTTCTCCCTATACCAGATACCGCGGGGTTGATTCGCGATCTAGAGAATGACCCTTTTATAGGACACACTCTTAGAACAGCCTGCTGCTCAATTTATCACAAGTTTGGAATGTACTTAGCTCCGCTGACAACCGCGTTGACCACGGGTAAACACTGTCAATTTGGACATATATGCCCACGAACTATAAGCCCTAATATAAATGATGATGACACAAGACACACCCGAATTGGAACTGAGAGTTACGGAACAGCCCTCAACACGGTTGAATCCGATTGCATCCCCAACAGCGTTGGGGATTGATCCTCCAACGGATATTGTGGTTGCACGACATAAAAACCCAAAAATACAGGCAGCTGGGCGGGCGGCGGCTGCCACCCGAAAAATTAAACAAGATAAAATACTCGCCGAGCTTCGAGAGGCCAAACTCCAATCGAGATTGGGGACGACCCGATAACATCTGTTTCTCCTCCAATACCAACTGCCGTTGGATTTGGTGTTGGAGTTGGATTGGAACCGATTGCTCCAACTCCCAATCTCTATTGGGTCCCGTGGGTTGTTGGTGGTGGTCTGTCTGTTGTGGGCACCCTGTATGTGCTTTACCGTTTCAACAACAGGTTACACCAATCCCCGATTGCTGCGGTTCCGAAGAAACACCAATCATCAACAATGTTGAATTTGGATGCGCCCCATTTAAACATTAAACGCGATCCCTTTTATATGCAATAATGGCTGAACAAGATGGTAAAATGATACTGAATGGGCTTTATTACGCCGTGGTGATATCGGGTTTCAGTATCGGGTATGCACGGCTATCAAAGATGGCCTTAGGAGGGTCCGCCCCCAAATTGGACTTTACTGTGAGAGACGTAGGGCTCGCGACCTTAGATGTAGCGGTCGCAGTTTGGACCCGAGATTATCTAATTAAAGCTGGAATTCTACCCGTTAATATATGGAAATAAATGGCTTCAATCGCAGTAATAGTAGATGGTGCGCTTGTATAAACACATTGGCTATCAGCGGTAGCACCTTTATATTCTCTAAATTGAGAAGCTCGAACGTGGATGAGGAGCGCAAGCGTCACGATTTAGCTGTAGAACAACTCAATAGCGCAAATGAAGCATGGTCGAAAAAACGAACCGCCCATCTGGACTGGGTCAACGAAGAGCTTCACCGCGAAAATCACGCCGCGCAAACTTTTCAGAACGTTGAAGAAGCCAACCGCGAGTACGCGCTGGCATATCCACATAAAAGTCTCGATCCAATGGATCGCGAGCCCCAACTTTCAGATTTCTATGTACCGTCAGAGCCCCAAAAAGACCACGAGATCGCGTTCATCGTCGTGGGAATGGGTGTGGTGGGTCTCACCACCTACTATATCCAATCGAAATTAATTAATTAATAATTATTTTAAAACTTTTTTTATATATATATTTATAACGATGTCAGTTGACGAACTTTATTTTGCTATGATCGATGTAGCTACACGGCCCTTAAACACCGTTTACCTGGTTCAAAGAGTATGATTCGTCTGGCCCGAGATTCTCTCGAGACGTGGCGCGAGGACGAAAAATCGGCCTCCCTTTTCGCAAAGCGGATGTTAGATTCCTCCGAGTTCTTCCAATCCAATCGTTATTGGAACAGGAGCGAAAACTTAACCCCCAACAAAGGTTTATTATTATCGACGCAGTTACCGGACGATCTGATGAGGGCATGTTGGAGATTGTCCGATATATTAGAATACTTCGCATACGATGAACACGCGCAAACTTGATACCAAACTATCGGTTCGCCTAGCGCGCAAGCTAGCAAACACATACTACAGCCCCCGCGGCTACTGGAAGGGACTCGCGGCCATCAAGAACCTCGCCGCGGCGACTAAGGTTTCAGAAAACGCTGTCAATGAATGGCTCAAGAAGCAGGCCATCTGGCAGATCTATTTACCCGCGCCTCGCAGTATTCCGCGTCCGAAATTCGACGTGCCGGTGCCGAACCAAGTTCACCAAGCGGATCTCCTGTTTCTCCCTCACGATCGCGTCGGTCGCAAAACGTACAAGTACGCACAGACAATCGTTGACGTAGCGAGTCGTTATAAGGGGGCTGAGCCGCTGGCCACTAAAGAGTCTAAGGAGGTGGCCGAGGCACTTTCCCGAATATATAAAAGGAGTCCTCTCAAATGGCCGAATCTTCTCCAGGTCGATCCCGGCCGCGAGTTCATGGGCGCGGTCTCTCATCTATTGTCTAAACACAACGTTTCTGTCAGACGCGGCCGCGTCAACATCCACCGAGACCAGGGAATCGTGGAGCGATTCAATCGAACCCTGGCTGAGAGACTGTTCGGTCACCAATACGCCAAAGAGCTGATGCTTGCGCAGCGGGACCCTCATTCGCGATCGACCGAGTGGGTGGCCAGACTGCCCGCCGTGGTCTCCGCACTGAACGGAGAGGTGACCAGATTGATCGATAAGAAGCCCGTAGATGCCATCAAGTTTAAAAGGGTGACGAGCAAGCCATCTGCCGTCTCGCGAGGGCGACCCGTTGGTTTAGAGGAGCAATGACTTCCCTCGGATGTTGACGTCCGGTACCTCTATCAACCGGGAGAGCTCGAAGGTGGCAGCCGCCGCGCGACGGATCCTGTGTGGTCTCTCAATGTATATCATCTAGATCGATCTATTACCAAACCCAATGAGCCCGTGCTCTACTATTTGACTGATGGTCCATCTCGCGGGTTTGTTCGCGAAGAACTTCTTATGGTGCCTTCTGACACCCAGCTGCCCCCGGATCGACAGAGTCTTTAGTATTCTCTCCTCTTTTGTTTTACCTATCCTATAGGCTTGGTGTGTAACCCGTCTTCCATCACTCTCCTCTTGTCGTAGTACGCCGACAACCCCAACTTCTCCTGATTGTACGTCTTCATCACCCCGTTAACCATTCGGAATCCCCTGTTCTCCGCCATATCCCTACCCCCTTCGACAGCACTCTTGTACCTTCCCCAATTCAGATCGTTAGATCTCTTCGACATCCCCTTGGCCGAGTGCTTAGATTTTCCATCACCACTCATGTAGTAACACTTGCTACACAGAGCGATGGCTCTATCCCCTTCGAATTCCAGCTTGAACAGTCCCGGAGTTATGTTGCTCCAAACGGCATACGCCAACCACTCGGTCTTCTCCTTATTGAACTTTCTCTTCATATTCTTTCTCACCACCGCCGCCAGCGCCTTCTCCGACAGCGCGAAGTACATGCTGTCAGTGTCCATCTGTATCAGCTCGAAATCTCCGCGATCCACGTACTTGTCCAAGAAGTCGTAGTAGAACTCCAGCATCCGGAGCTTGGCCAACTGATATACCGCTATGCCACACTGAAACGGTCTGTTTATCACCACTCGAGTCTTCCTGCTCGATATCTCGTAAGCCTCCCCAATCTCCTCCAGTTCTTCGAACCACGCCGACCTCAGTGCCCGGTCGACAGTCTTCTCATCCTTCGTATATGTGGTGTTCATGTGTCTCTCTTGTGACTCTATCAGCTTGCCACAACACGCGTTGCCAACCAGTTTGAATATCTCCGCCAACACCGCCTTGCTCTTGTCGACGTCCCCCTTGCGTCTGGCATCGGTGACCTCTTTAACGAACCATTTAAACGGTTTGCCTGGCGTGTAGTCTATCACCCTATGCACCGCCTTGACTTCCAGACCGTGCTCCATATACCACTTTAGCAGCGGGGAGTATATGATCATCTTCTTGGCGGACATTGCCCCCACGAGCTTTCTCTGCCCTTCGACTCTAGTCCTCCCGGTCCTGGCCAGGTAGTCCTTCATGTGCTGTGGAACCTCAGTCTCGTCGACTTCTCGATTAACGAACAGCGGCGACATTTCAGAGAACTTGTCTCTCAAAGTTTGTGGGACCTCTATATCCAACTCCGCAAATCCGAACCATTTTTCACTCCTGACCTCCCTCACGAAACGGTCTATATACGACTTTCTTTCCGGGTCGTCACACTTCCATATCGTCTCCTCCCCGCACGGCATGTCTTTCGACAGGGTAGACAGATACAGCGCATTGGCGTCGTACCCCATCACCGCCTTGCACATCTTCTCCTCCCGACTACCTACCTGACCCCTGATCGTCGACCTGCCAGCCTCTGCGTATCTGGAGAACACTATGGACGGCCCACCTACCAATCCCTGCTTCATCATCTCGTAAGTTTCAGACTTCGGCGACCACAGCTCGGGCGTGTCCGCCTTCCCATCAATCGACCCGCGGAGTAGGTACTGAAGGGAAACACCGGGCAGAGACACAGCATCCTTGAGTATATCCACACCTCTTCCCCTGTAAAACTCCGTCATTTTATTCAGAGCCTCTAAGAACGGTCCTACATCCAAGTCGTTGTAGTGTTGCAACCATTCCTTGAACGTCTTCATCCCTTTTTCTCGGAATACCTTCTTACAATCTTTCCACTCGGACAACGACAGTAGGAACTCACCCTTCAACTTCGAGTACCACTCGGGATAGTCTGGCAGCCCCGGATGGTCGAGCTTGTCCGCACTATCGAACCACTCGTACGGAAAGTGAGACTTTATCGTTTTACAGTCGTACGCCTTAACCCACCGGTCGTACGTGGTACCGGGTCCCAGATACTGGATGATGTCGAGAAATCTAAACTCCGGGGTAAATAGAAACATCGTCATGTTGGCTCTCTTTCCGACCATCACCTTATTCACGGTGGCCGCCAACTTCTCTACAAAGTACTGCTTTATGAGGTTCAGGTCGTACCTGCTATAGTTGAACCCCACCACTGGGACTTGGTCGATCCAAGAGATAATCTTTGTTTGTTGATACTTCGATAACAGATCTATGTCGGCCGGCAGATACTTCTTCCTAACCCCCTCCCTGATTGCATTGCCTCTCCTCTGCAGCTCGGTCACGAACTTCTCGACCAGAGTGTCGGGATCTCGTTCGCAGATGTGTGTGATCCCCTCGTGCATCGTATCCCCCAACGACACCGATATAGGGACGTGCTCTACCTCGAAAGTCAGGTCTTTGGTGGGTCGCGTGGTTTTCGACTTGTCGAGATACGCCTCGAAGTCGTAGACTATCTTGTGAGGATACAGAGTCGTCTCCTCCTCTCGCGGTGGTGGTGGATAGTGGGTATTCCTCTCATTCAACCACTCGCACTCCCATATCACCACCAGCTCGTACCCCGCCTTCCTTATCTTGGCGTCTTGTATTTTCGTCTTCCTGTACAGCGATCTCGCGTGACCTCTCCTGCAATGTGTCGGACACCCGTGCCAGTAACATCCGTGAAACTGAAACACTGTCTTGGTCTCGTGACAATATCCATCGACCGGATCGCCGGCCACCCACCTCTCTCCACCGTGACCGCATCTCGTGTGATGTATGTGCTTTCCCACCCTCTCTTCTTCTCTAGTCAACCATTGAATCGACCTCTCGCTCGCTGAACCCTTGGGATAGAACGCCTTCTCGTAGGCCGACTGCGGTCTCTCTACCATCTTACCTGGACATGTCACCACAGTCTTCCCACCCATGCAGGTGGTCGCGCGCCTGTGCATGTTACACGACTTTGTGAACCGTTGTTGACATCCGGTGCACCCGTACTCGTTCGTCATCTTGCGGAGGTTCGTTATGAGGAAAGAGTGACCTCCAAACATTCCTATCGTCATGATCTTCTCCCCAACCACGTCGTAATTTGCCGGAACCTTCATGAGGTACCACACTCCTTCGTCGGTGGGCACGTAAACGCGAATGCCCATCTTGAAGTGCTCTTCGACCTTCTTAATATCTTCCAGGAGAATTCCCTTACTATCCGGTCCGTTATCGTGACCGAGATATTCGTGAGCTAGAGCTCGTGCCTTCTCACAACATCGGTCTGGTCTCCCTCCACGGTGTATGGCTATGCACCTAAACAGACACAAGTAGTCGTCGTACGTGTCGATGGAATACATTCCCTTTTTCTGTCTTAACCAGTCTGGGAGTTTTCCCGCTCCCATGAGAAGTTGTTGAGCGTCGATGATCATCTTCACCTCGACCGATATCCAACGAACGAAGGTCCATTTTGTGTTTGGTCTATCGACTTTGTCGATGTCCATTCGACCTTTCTCTCTATCGGTTATCCAACTCTCGGCTTTGGCGATCTCGTTTATCCACGGACTACCCTTTGATTGTTTGTGATAGATCATCGTTTCTTCGGTCTCGATGTTCCTAATACGATACGAGCACGAATACCTCAGATAACACGCCGTGGTCATCTCTGGGCGAATTTTATTCATTATGCGATTAGCGATCTCCCCGTCTACCCCCCTCTCGAAAGTCCATACTATCTTCCTCCTACCCCTATCAACAGTTTCCCTAACTTCGGCTTCTTCGGCGAGAATCCTGGGACCCTCCTCCACCAAAGCTCTGGCGATATCTCTCCTACTCTTAGGAGGTCTCCCCATCAACCCTTGATAAATCTTATTGTAGTACGGTTTGAATAGTGGTTTTCTACGTGCACTGGGATCTTCTTTTACACGCTGCGCGTAAGCAGTGGCACGCAGACTGGCCGTCGTCTCTTTCTCCAATTTCTCGGACCGTTTTTCAGGGTCAGCGGGCAGTCGTCCGGTCGAAACCGCACGTCGCAGCCTCTCCTCGTAGACGACGGCTCGCGTGTCACTTATCCTATCTGCTATATCTTTCTTGAGTCTCAAACCTCTTAGGAAAATTCCCCAACTCTTAGCTTGCTCTCTCATTTGCTTTATGGTAGGCATTATACTGAGTATAACCAATAGATTTCTTATCTTTAATAGGGTGTATCATAAATATATGATCTCACGGTTGATGAAAAATATTTTCTCATAAATACCCGCCGAACAATGGGGGAAAATCCGAGTAGTATATAAGAGTCACAAATGATACCACCATGCGGTGGGAGGCACCGCGCGTAGCCGGTGGCTTCCAGAGGGTGATGGTATCCTTTTGACTCTTATATACTACTGTTATAATTGAATTCATATTTCATAATACCTATTGTGATGACAAATGTATCGACTTAAAGGTAGATGTCCACTCGGTAGGCACAAACTGTTCTTTATACGAATTAAATAAGTGTACAATTGTGTCACTATTCCACCAGTTCAAACAATTTTGAATGCCCGCTATACAGATATAATCATTTATTAATATTTATTTTAATGATAGTGACGCGCGGTGGTATCAGGCTATTTACATAAGCAAATGAGGCATAATATTTTTTAATTATTTATACTAATTAAAGGCGTCACCTGAACAAATAATATTTTCGACAGATTCCAAAGTATGATCATTGCGCATCAACAAATAAATACAAAGGATAAATAGTAATGTCCGTTAACATTTTAAGGAAACACGGTTATCGGCCCTGATATCAGTGTGAAAATTTACGTCTGATATAAAATGCATAATAATGCCAATCAATACATGGGGTAATGGTGAATAAATGTATGTTTTGCCAGAAAATGTCTCAGATGATGTCTGTGATATAAAGAACATTGTGTGTCTACTGAGTGGGAATGTACCTTTAAAGGTATGTCTCTATGATCCATTTTGATATAAAATGTGTATGTCTACGACGGGTGTAATTAATGTACCCCACGCCAGATCAATATTGTAATAAAGGCAGCTAATGGAGGCTTGATTAGTGTGGGGAGGCACATTTTCCTACTTGTTGTGTCTAGCGATACAGTTTCAGTTCTTTCAGTGCTTTGATTTACACCCGTTTTGTTTGATTATGTACAATATGATATATGTAGAATCTTCGCGCTAAAGCCAGTAAAGTTTCCAAACAGACCCCCCCCCCCCCCCCCCCCCCCCCCTCTTAATCATAGATGGCGCATCATCGTTGGTTACACAGCGGTCATGTGACTATGGGAACTGTTTTCGTTAAAGGTTTAACCACACTAAATCATCAGATATTCATGCGCGGTGTAGTCAAAAGTAGTACGTTAAAAATATAAGCCAGATTTGTTATGCCATAGACACTCTTTGCTCGCAGAAACCAGTCAATTGATGCACTAATCTACTTCACAGGCATGTTATTGTATCATTTACATCAGTTTCAAGCATATGCTTTGGTATTATTATGTAAGTCGCATCATGTTTGTCATGTGAGACGGTTTCAATTCCAGCCGCTGACTTTTTGCGCCACCACCAGGGTGGTCACAGGAGATTGAATTTATCTTTCTTAACAATAATAACGTATATGTTAATTAGTGAATATCCAGAACAGAATGGCTGCAGGTTATGGGAAAATATGTCCCACAACATACATAGGAAAAATGAAAGTAGCAGAGAATAGCAAAATGTGTGGTCATTGGTTAGTTTATATAGGAAAACTATTTGGTGGTGGTCGACCTA
This sequence comes from Conchocele bisecta, assembly GCA_029237695.1. NCBI lineage: Eukaryota > Metazoa > Mollusca > Bivalvia > Lucinida > Thyasiridae > Conchocele > Conchocele bisecta. The sequence continues at coordinate 7,638,459 of CM055273.1, forward strand.
AAGGCTCAACAATCGGTGCCCTGGTACCGAATTGTGAAGGCAGGCATAATCAGTTACTGATAGCGTCTCTAGCCTGTCAATCAGCAACTGGCTCTTAAAAAGGCATAGGTAAATACCAGCACATGTTTTGTTTCTGTCGTCTGCTAGCAACAGTTTTTACCAGTAGCCTATTTCAACAACATTGCAAAGTATACTTGTCTAGCAAAGTATACTGTCAGTAGTAATGGGTGTCACTATGGGGTACTTTTTTAACATGTGTTTTTTACATAGACTTTTTTTACCGGAACACCGGTTGTCTATGTAAAAAAACACATGTTAAAAAAGTACCCCATAGGTGACACCCCTTATTACTCCCATTATCGGGGGTGGAAACTTCTTGTATTACGCCATAGTGACACCCCTGAGCCATTTTGTTGGTGATTCGTGAATTTTATCCGGTGGAAACTTCTTGTATTACGCCATAGTGCCACCTTGAACATTTAGGGGTATACTGTTCTGTATATAATTTTCAAATATTTTTGACAACTCCAATATTATCAAATACATATGAAAATATCCTAGAAATATTTTTCATCCACTTCTGACAACTCTAATATTGACAAAAGTTAATGAAAATAAATATTGATTGTAAATCAATATATTGGTATTTTTCAATTTATGGGGGAAAATTGAATACAAGATATGTAAAGTTTTAACAATATTTTATTGAACAACAACATATTTACAACATGGAATTATAGACCAGATATGATATTCATATTTGATCTTTACAAAAGTACATGCAATATTAGTTAACATATTTGTAACATGAAGTAATTTGGAAAATGCAAAGACATGGCATGATGATATTGTTGTGGTTTACAACATTGACACCCGACAGATGTTGAACTTTGTTGAGGTCCTTCGTAGAGTGTTCCAAAGTGATGTTTGAACCAGATCGTTATAGCCTATCATTCTTGAAGTAATCTGATGAACTGAATGTTTGTTGAATACAGAGACGCAGAGTATTTCCCTCTTGCAATCGCAATAACACAAACACACAGTATTTTCCACATGTTGTACTGAATACACTTTGTAGTCTCTGTTTGTTAAATGTCCATTTCGTAGAATTGTTTGTCAAGAAAGACAATATTTCTTCATGTAGTGGTGGTAATCCATAGGAGTCAAAGTAGATTGCTTCATTCTTCTGGTCGAATACAATGGCTATCCAATGTTTTCCAGGTTGATCAGAATTATCCGTGTTGATTATGTACGCTTGGACGTCTAATGGTCTGTGATTTGGTAGCTTGTCTTTTGGGCATACTATTCCGTTTAGTCTCTTCAGCCATATTTCTCGATCCAGTATGTGTTGTAATTCGATGGTTTCCATCTTTGGATGTTGATTTCACCAATACGTTACTTTTAGGATTTGTTTTGTTCATAATTGTCCAATATTAATAGTCGGTGATCACTTCACGAAGACTATTTATTTCAATCTGGTTATCAAACTCTGAGAACACTATGACATTGATGACTTTTTCAAGTGCCTTGGCAAACTGAAGTTCAAGTCGTAGATTTCCAGTTCTTATAGGGTGTAGGTGTCCCCTCTTCGCTGCCTTGGTCAGGTGTCAAGTCATATCCCCACAAACAATATCCATTTACATATTCATCTCTAGTAATATCAAATGATTTGTTTTGACCTAGTGATGACACAGCTTGATACAAAGACATGTATGATTTAAGATATAATTTATGTTCAAAATCCGGCTCAAATGGACGGTTGAAAATACCATGACCATTACAATTTACATCAATTTTTGATAGATTAAAATGATGAAAATTGAATGGATTTTTTGCGTATTCACCATTGAAACTAGCATTATCAACCATGCCAATGAATATCCGTTTTGGTAATTGCCCCTGAAAAAGATGATCTTCTATTTTTGAGCGCATTCCAGTTGCAATTGTGAATGTTTTGACTTCTACTCTACGTATAGGAATTTTCATATTCTTTTGAGCTATGAGTCTGTTCATGTCATTGGACACAGCAGGTAATAGCTCAACAGTTCTTACATTGAAACAAACATTTTCAAAATCTATTTTTGTCTCTGGTGCGTCAGTGCCTCCTATTAAACAAAACTTTGACGATGCTCTATTGAGTCTTATTCTAATTTCAATTCCATTGGGTAAATATTTTTCTTGTAAAAATAAATCCAAATGCAAACGTGCTTGAAGTTCGATTACTTTACTCCCAGAAATAAATGAATTCCTCTTATTAAGACCTAAATTTTCACCTGCAATGTTAACAATCTCATATTTACCGGCGGTATCTTTCATCCACATTTCACTAGCAGCTAATTGTGTTGATTTACATTCAGCGTTATATGACAAAAGATTTTCTAAATATGCCCGAAAAGGATATGTATCAGAATTATTTGTTATCAGTTTATTGTTTAGATATAAATCAATATTACTGAAGATACTATGAAAGAAATTGTTAACTGGAGCAATATTATCATCTGCGTCTAATGCAGAATTATCTATTTTTAAAATTTTCAATTTCAAATACATGTAAGATTGAGATAAATCTGTCCATTTATCTGTTTGTGGTGGAATTACAAATTCTATTGGAGCATTATTGTTGAGAGAGGAAATCGGAAAATGTTCAATCCACTGACTTTCGTGCATAGCAGTCATGGTTGGAGGTACTGATTGAACATCCAACTCAGTCTTACTACATTCACAAGAACCGTTTTGCATAATTTTTTATTTTAGTCAAAAATATCTAAATTTCTGTTAGATATTTTTCTCCTTTTTATACCTTTTTGATTGTTACTTGATTTATGGACCTTAACTCTTCGATGTATTGAACGCGACTGATGTTTCCTTATATTTTTCTTTGTTTTTATACCTAATTTCTTCAAAAATGATTTTCCTAGTGAATTCATTGTTTGTTTACCTCGTGAAATAATTACATCCTTTGGATTTTTGTGTTTAAGAAAAATATCTTGAGCTAAACCTATTCCTTGTTTCATTCCTTCATTTTTAAAAGAATTTACCCCAGTTTTTATTATCGGTTTTATAAATGGTGAAACGGTTCTAATTGCAGATTTGAACAAGGATCCTAATCCTGCTCCATACTGTCGTGTAACTCCTCGATATACAGGATGCATTTTCAATCTATTTTTCTTTTCCTAAAATGTAACTTCACCATAGACTTTCCAAGAACAAAATGAACAGGATTGCCAGAATCTCCTCTTATATTTATATGAATTGTATCAAATTCAGATTTTGATACAGGCATATAATGTAAGTTTAAAAATTCATGGTTAATATGTTGATTGTCACTATCATTTTCAATTGAATTTGATGTTTTGAATGGTACAACTCTTAAAATCGGAGCTTGAATATGTCCTATAATCGAATATTCAACAATATCAGAGTAAACAAACAAATGGATTAAACCCCTCATTTAAATTTGACAAATATGGAAAAAAATCATTTGCATTACTGTTTGAAAAAAATGTATCGTTTACTAACTTTGGATCTCCACCTAACTTTAAAAACAATGTATTGTTAAATTTAATTCCTGTTTTGCGAATTTTATGGAAACTAAATTTTGGACGTTTCATACCATGAGAATATGAAACGTTAATCGTTTGCTTGTTTTTTTTAAAAATATATCGTTAAAAGAATCTTGAATGATATTATCAATTGTTTCCAATACATGAGTTATTGATGAATAGGATCCAGGTTGAAAATTAAATTTGAGACTCCATTTAATCGGAGTACCATCTTCACTAAAGCCTATCTCACTTATATCAAATCTTTTATTTTGTATATCTAAAACATTCAAGTAGAAAGATAAATCTTTTGTTATAATATTAAATTCTGTTTCGTCTTTGGTAATATACAATGTACTGAAGTAGATGAGCGATGAATTACCATATTGTGGTGGAACGTAATATACAATGTTATGGATATGGAGGGGATAGCTACACGGTTTATGTCAATACATGACAATAACACACATTTAAACATTACAGTTATATACGTTTGGAGAACGGGTTAACAACACATAGGGGTAGAAACAATACAGTAGAGGATATAGTTTCTGTAATAGTATATTGTGATGGCAGTGGTTGAAACCAGTTTTTTCATGGCTGTGATACGGAAGCAAGTCAAAACGGCCCTTGGTCAAAACGGCCCCTGGTCAAAACGGCCCGGATTTGGTCAAAACGGCCCCCAAGTTTTGCGAATATGGTCAAAACGGCCCCTACTAAACGGCCCCATATTATTTTTTTTTTTTTTCTACATATATATATACAAAATCTCTACATATATAAAAACAAAATAATCTTAATATTCATCTAAAAAAAAAAAAAAAAAAAAAACAATAATAAATGACCTTGTATTATGAATATTGATGAAAACGAACTTTAATATGCATGTAATATATTATATTTGGGTATGGTAATCTTATCAATTACCATGGATGTTTTTCACACCTTTATGTAGACAAAGGCCCATTATCTAACACCTTGTATTTTAGTGGGGATACAACACAATTAATAACAACTCATTATAGCCGATAATAATATTAGTCTTTTATAGATTTGAAGAAAAAAAAAGAGAATAAATACAGCACATGTAGACAATAACACGTTGGCGAACAGTGTAGTTATTTATCAGACTGCGAATTCAGTTATGTGCTGGCTGGCTATATTGCAACAAACAAATTACATATTTAAAGTTACAGTATGGCTATAAAAACAAATATATAGATTTCAAAATGGGAAACAGTGTAGACCATAATCAAATCGAATGCAAGTTTCCTCTCTAGATATACAGCCTCAACAAGTGATACAATATGGGAAACAGTGTAGATCCTGATCAGACTGTGAGTGCAATTTCCCATATAGCTATAGCATCAACATGTGGTTATGTACAATATGGGAAATAGTGTAGATCATGATCAGACTGTGTGGGCAATTTCCGATATATCTATAGCATCGACAAGTGGCTATGTACAAGATGGAAAATAGTGTAGATCCAGACCAGACTGTGTGGGCATATTCCAATATATATATATAGCATCGACAAGTGGCTATGTACAAGATGGGAAATAGTGCAGATCCTGTTCAGACTGGGTGGGTGGGCATATTCCAATATATATATAGCATCGACAAAGTGGCTATGTACAAGATGGGAAACAGTGTAGTCTCCTGATCTGATCTGAATACGGATAAAATACGGTAATAATATAACACAATTTTTGTGTCGTTTTATTAAATTATATTAATTATCATTATTATACTACATTATACAAGCTATATACTATCAAAAACTCTGAAAAACAAATAAAATAAAATAAAAATTATACCTGATTTTTTTGGGGGCCTTTGTTTTGACCAAATATGGGCCGTTTTGACCATTTATTTTGGACAGGGGGCAGTTCTGACCAATTTAGGGGGGCCGTTTTCTGTGCTTAGTGGTTAATACTTTGAGCAATCAAACTTTAGTGTCAACCACAATATACAATGTTTACTGTAGGGAAACCATTGATCTATATTGCTTGTATATAGTAAATTTGTACATGCTATCACATGAGTAATTAAATTGCACTGTATATACATGTATTAACTAGTTGAAAGCGTAATTTAGTCCTACCAGTGTATGGTGATCACAATGGCGTCTCAGTTCGTCTATCAATAAGTAACAGGGATCGATTCTGTGAATACAGAACAGGTTTACTTGGCCAACCTGTGACATATGCTTTGAGGGAGTAATCATTTATTTTTCCCGAAATGCATCGTTTCATATATAACTAACGACTGTATATATTTGATGATTACAAGTATGCATAATTCTTATACTTAATTTTAATTACATTATCACAGCCAAAATGGCTGTGATAATGTAATAAATGCAGTATAATACAAATTAATAAATTTATCCTAAAATTTAAAATTTCTCCCTCAAAGTATACTTTGCTAGAAAAGTATACTTTGCAATCTTGGTGAAATAGGCTACAGAGGTCATCTAGCATGCCGTTACGGAATACAGTATTCGTGGTTATAAATTGTTTGTAAGACAAACCATGGATATTTCACAGATTGAATAATATGTTCATGTTCACCACAATCTTCCCGGATATGCAGCCTGATTTGAAAACATAATCATTGTAACTGTGCCATGTCATTCCACAGATAACCCTCACTCCCAATTACACTGTAGGACTACGGTATAATATATATTGACAGCTAGTTTTGCATGTGTTGAATAGCCACACTATGTAATGTGGTAAGAAATAAAACTTACTTTACTGAAATTGAGCAGCAACTTTTGTTATTTTGGCAATCTTACGTCGAACAGTTTGTAAGAGTTTCTCCAACATGTAACATCTTCAATTTTACGCGAAGGATTGCTCCAATACTTGGAAACTTGAGTCACCTGAACATTTGTCACACACTCGCGCCATCAGTAACGCGACCTTGAAAACCTTCGAAATGTCGCTGAAACACTTAGCCATTTCGTTGTTAAGTCGAAAATTTTGTAAAAGTTTCTCCAGTTATAGGGGGCATATTCATGTTTTACCAACATAATGTCTAGTTTTAATGTCAGAAAAGAAGAATTTGACTGTAAATTTCTAGTTTGGTATTTAATAAGAAATCATTTAGTAGGGTCATATTCCAGGATTCTGTGACCATTTTGTTCCTACCTTTTTTTAATCACTGATTTGACTACCCGAAACATTTTAGAAAAAAATGAGCTCCTATGCCCCTCCCAAAAATGGAGGCATAATCCTCTAGAGCGCAAAATCCAAGATGGCCGCCGTCCACCATCTTGAAAATCGTGAGATGTAATATCTCAGGAGTCAGATGAGCCACAAGTACGAATGAGGTGTCTTTTTTCACTAATTATATCATGGTAAACCCAATGGAATAATTGCTTTTCATCTGATCTCAAAATCCAAGATGGCCGCCATCTGCCATCTTGAAAATTATAAGATGCGATATCTCAGTAGTCAGATAAGCTACAAATAGTAAGTAGACGTCTTTTATGACTGATTTCGGCCTGATAAACCCACTGGAATTGTTTATTGTTTAGTTTGGATGTCATCCTGACTTCTTAATCCAAGATGGCCGCCATCCGCAATCTCGAATAATTAAGTCTCGCAAAGAAAAGCAAATGGCGTGAATTAGAAAACTTATGTGGTTGCGCAGTATATGCAATTCAGCTGATTAATGCCATTCAACTGCACCACTTTATTCCGCAAAACTCCATTAAGTTTAGCTATTATTCCGAAAACTTCAATTGGTTAAGCAAATTGAGTACATATGAAAGCAAATGGCGAAAAGTCATAACATTGCGATTTTTATGGGTTTATTTGAAAAAATGATGTTATGAAATAGGCATATGCACCATAGAAATGAAACACAAGTGTTAGCTGCGTAAACAATCACAACTGACAAGAAAACACTGTTCAAATGACCAAAAGATGATTGTGCTAATGCAAATGGCGCAACTGTGGGACCTAAAATGGGTCTGATGAGGAGTATACCCAATGAGAATGATTTGTCACATGTATCACACGTGTAGAGCCTTTCGTTAGTATGTGCAATATGAGATCAGGCTGTCGGCATCGGGTGCGAGTCTGATGGTGCTTTTCCTCTTCTGCGCCCTCCACTTGGCAGCCCGCACTGCTCACAGTGTCCTGTTTTTTGTGTCACCGTATACACACCGAATTACAAATTGCTCCAAATCGTTGATGACCGCTTGTGAAGCCGGGAGCTCATTGCCACACCCTGCTAACAGATCACGCGCCTCCTTCGAATTCTGGAGACGATCAGTGATAAGCTTCTTACTTGCTCCTTAGAAGCCAGAGTTATGGTCGCATCCAGTGAGCACATGTAGCGGTATGATGTATGCGGCCATTTCCTCATCGCACAGGCATCGGGCAGTGATCAATTGGCGTTTTCGTTACACGCACAAGGTCCCAGATGTCTGCTGCGCAACATACGCAGCTTGTACATAGTTGTCTGTGTCCTCAGTGTCGAGAACGACAGCATATGTGTAGCCGTCTGACCGAAGCAAACTGTACACGGTGAACATAGCTGTGTCAGCCTTGGCCTGGTAGCATGTGAATTCTGGTACAAGCTTGCATGTAGTGAGATTTTTTGCACAGCTACCTATTACAAAGTAGATGAGCTCAATACCTGTTGCAGAGGCAGTGTTCTCGAATGCTGTTTGCTGAAATGCATGCAGGCGTATCTTGTGGCCGGGATTACCCAGGAGAGCATGGAAGTCTTTAATTGTAGGGAATTTATCTTCTGACTTCATGTAGACATTGCTGATTTGTGTGCCTTTCTGGCGCAGCATCCGTTCACTGTCTTTGATGGTGAATTTCTGATCGTTGATGCAAATGATCCGCTCTGCATGCCTGTGTCTAGTCAGAACTGAGCGCACTACCTTTTCTGCATAATCCTCCCAGGTGTACTTGGTACCGTCACCCTTCACTCTGTCTTCAGTGGTTGGAGCTGCCAGGTGCCAGATGAGACCCATGTCGAAAATAGACGTGTACACATCAGGTTCTGGAATTGGAGTCATAGTAAGCTCCTGGAGCTTGGTTTTTATGGACCTTCCGCATGGTTCCATTTGCGTTGAAGATAGAAAGGCATTCTCCTGTAACACGATGCTGAAATACGTCTTCTAGTTTGAGGGCACCGCTGCTTTCGACAAGTGCGAGAACAGCTACTATGGCTTTCGACTTCATTTCCTCAGTCTTTCCAGTCAGGCTTCCGCCATTTGCTTTCTTCAGTTCTTGAGTTAAACAGTTCTGACGCTTGCTACGAGGGACTCGGTCATTGACTTTGTTTTGGAATACACTCTCTCTTTCAAGAACTCGTTCACCTTGCGTGTGCCATCCTCATTTGCAGACTCAAGTCAGTCGCGAGCTCTTCGGTAGCCGAGATTCCTGACTATAGAGATCGAAGAGTCTGATTTTCTTGATCAAATGGGTCACACTTGAACTCGTTGAGACAAGCGCTCATATCATGGACAGCTTTCTCGTCCTTCTTCATTTTGCTCGATGAGGTATCAGCATGTTTCTCTTTAGCGTGTCTCTTGCGATCAGCATGTCGATGAACGCTTGTCCTCACCCGATTGATGTTATTTACATTGCGAGTGTTCGACAGGAGTTGCTTTTCATTGTTGAGAATGGCCAGCCAACCAGACTTTAGCTTGGAGCCCTTATTCAGTGTTGACTCTATCCAGATGTCGAGGGCGACACAGGAATATGGCTTGCCTGTCATCGACTGCGCAAAGAGACCACTCTCCATGAATGAAGCTTGGTCGGCGGGTAGTGTGTCAAGCACTGTGGTGAAATCAAGAAGATAACGACCATATCTGTCATTATCATATACTTGCATCCAAGGAAGCATAAGCTTAAGTGAAGACTTGAACTCGGACCAGTTCCTTGTTCTTATAGCATGGATATTCTGTGTCAGAACATGGGAGCAGTGCGGGCTGCCAGGTGGAGGGCGCAGAAGAGGAAACGCACCATCAGACTCGCACCCGATGCCGACAGCCTCTGCCCTCACTTGGAGCGTACAAACTATCTGACTTATCTGCAAACACACTTCGACGTCCAAAGGCACCCTTCGCCGATTGGCCACGGATGGCATCTTGTAGACGGCAAATGTCTGCCTATCCGTTCCACCAAGCCCCCACTCCATTCATCTATCTCCTTGCCACCAAACCCTCAGCCAGAAGAGGATAGCGGCACTGATGCTGGAAGTGCAACCGATGACGGCGACTCTGCCAGCTCCGACTCGGACAGTGACTCGTGCAGCTGCCGGGAATGTTGATTATGCATTTACATCGTCGTTGCAAAGTCATTTACATGTGATGTGTGTCCATCTTAGTTAAGTGGTATCTAGCAGCCCACATGCATATCCATACTGGAGAGGCACCGCTTACATGTCATGTTTGTGATAGTAATTCTCACACACATCTGATCTCATCTGGCACATACTGACGAAAGGCTCTACATGTGTGATGCATGTGACAAATCATTCGCATTGGGTATACTCCTCATCAGACCCATTTGAGGTCCCACAGTTGCGCCATTTGCATTAGCAAAATCATCTTTTCGTCAGTTGAACAGTGTTGTCTTGTCCGTTATGATTTTTTACGCAGCTAACACTCATTTCTATGGTGCATATGCCTATTTCATAACATCATTTTTTCAAATAAACCCATAAAAATCGCAATGTTATGACTTTTCGCCATTTGCTTTCATATGTACTCAATTTGCTTAACCAATTGAAGTTTTCAGAATAATAGCTAAACTCAATGGAGTTTTACGGAATAAAGTGGTGCAGTTGAATGGCATTAATCAGCTGAATTGCATATACTGCGCAACCACATAAGTTTTCTAATTCACGCCATTTGCTTTTCCTTGCAAGACTTAATTATTCGAAATTGCGGATGGCGGCCATCTTGGATTAACAAGTCAGGATGACATCCAAACTAAACAATAAACAATTCCAGTTTGTTTATCAAGCCGAAATCAGTCATAAAAGATGTCTACTTACTATTTGTAGCTTATCTGACTACTGAGATATCGCATCTTATAATTTTCAAGATGGCAGATGGCGGCCATCTTGGATTTTGAGATCAGATGAAAAGCAATTAATCCATTTGGTTTACCATGATATAATTAGTGAAAAAAGACACCTCATTCGTACTTGTAGCTCATCTGACTCCTGAGGTATCGCATCTCACGATTTTCAAGATGGCGGACGGCGGCCATCTTGGATTTTGCGCTCTAGCGGATTATGCCTCAATTTTTGGGAGGGGCATAGGAGCTCATTTTTTTCTAAAATGGTTCGGGTAGTCAAATCAGTGATAAAAAAAAGGTAGGAACAAAATGGTCACAGAATCCTGGAATATGACCCTACTAATTCTCAGAACACCACGGCGCTCCTAGCCACACATGCCTGTTCAAAGCCAAATAATTTAGAATGATGTTTCATTTCCTACTGCATTAAAGAAAATATATGAATACAATACTTTTACATATTAATACATATAATTGACTGTTTTGATTGGGAACCTGTCAAACAAAATGATATACCTAAATGTACTAATGTAAGTGTGCTCCTCCATATTGCCACAATGCATGTGTTAATGCAGAATATACAGTGTGACTATGATTAACACAATCTGGGCATACACAATTATATTGATACATGGTAGAAATAGAGCGGGAAAATAATGGCTGAGCAAACCAAATCAGAAACGAAAAGATACATAATTTGGATGACACCAGCACAAAAGGAGACGCTAATTAGTATATGTTTTTTTTTTTTTTTTTTTTTTTTTTTTTTTTTTTTTTCAGTTTAATTTTCTTGGGAACATTGATGTCATCTCTGGTAGTGATTCTGAAACAAATGAAGACGGAGAGAAAGTACAAAAAAAGAAACGACCACAGAAACTGATAGATGTGTCTAGTTCCAGTGTATCAGGGATATCTAGTCTTGAAACCAATGTGTGCCAGAATAATGAACAGGATTACATCAGGATTCACATAATAATGAACAGGATTCAAATATAGCTAGCCGCTGTTCTCTTGAAGAACAGAACATGATTTGTGACTTTGTACGGAACATCCACAAGCATGGATTGGTGTTGGTTTGCGCGGTAAACCAGGAAATAATCGGACAAGGAAAAAGCTGTAGAAAATGTATTGGACAATGTTAGACAGACGAGGGCTGTGGAACAATGCGGTGTATTTAGATAGGAAGCGTATGGCAATGCAGCAGTGTCAGATACAAATGACAAACATGGAATTGATGCCAGGATGTGTTTTAGAACAAGTGCGAACACTGTATCCAAATCCTAAAGGTGGGCCATACATGGGACACTTTTGGTAATTGAGTTGTACATGAATGAGTGTGAGACATATATGTTCATAAACTTGAGAAAACGTATACAGACACAGACACCAGCTAGCTAAGTGTATTCATGCAAACACAATAATGTAACACTGGGAACAGAAATGGAACGGGTGTACATGGGAATTACTGAATATTCTTGAGGTATTGCAGATTCCTATTAATGAATTAATGGTATGTTCAACATGTTCAACAACCACCATCCTAAGTTTGTATCGTGCCCACTTGTGGTATCGTGTTTTTATCGTGCCCACTTGTTTTTATCGTGCCCATGCGCGATATATCCGGAATATTGGTGTATGTCCGTACGTACGTACGTGCGTCCGATGTTAAAGTGTTTGTTTAAAGTGTTTAGTTAAAGTATTTTGGTATTCTACCAAAGCCTCGGCGGGAGCGACATGCGGGTGCGGCCATTTAGTTTTCATTATATATATGGGCCGCGCTCTGGGAAAACCAGCCTTAATGACAAACATTTTCATTTTCACGTGTTTACATTTTCTGAGGCGGACAACTTTCAATTCAAAAACAATATTTTGAAAATAAACTGCAATTATGTTTCATAGTTTTTGTTTTATCTCACGTTTTGTAGCACCATGTGAATCACGCCCGGAAAAAAACCGTAACGTCATCGAGAAAATGACTTTATTGAAGCGGCGACATTTGTACAATGCAACTCAACAGCCTACAGTAGAAATGAGTGTTTATAGACTCATTGACGGTGCTTGCTGTAAACTGTGTTTGCTGATAAGTTACACTGAATGAATATACAAGTGTTAGTATGTATACTATCAAACATTGAACAGAATAAAACTATGATATGTACTTGTAGTTAACAAAAGCGACGCACCACTATCGATTTTAAATCTATAATTAGCCGACCTGTGGCTTCGTAATTTGTCACTTTCGCCATAATAGATTCATGTACATATGTCGTCAGAAAAATACATTGTAATTATTTCATAATTTAGGTCAGAATATAATTGACGTCATTTACAGTTAATTGGTACGTCATTTATTGATGTAGACATTACGTCACCAAAGATCAAAAAACTAAACGGCATTCCTGTGCCTATGGCCTATGCCTATGGCTGCACATATCAATGACTTCAGCGCCCGATGAGCGCCCGATGGGGTCTAGAGGGTAGTCGGACACCCCGGGCATTTTTAAACAAATTAAAAATCGACTGTCCATTCCCAGTCTCTCGAAATTAAATTTACATCTCAGAAAGCGGGAGGAACATTTTCCTGTGTAGCCAATATGACTGACGGTGGGCTAATGTACATGTACCCCGTACTAGCAGGTAGCAGGCAGGCGCGTAGCTGCATTAAGGCACTGCAGGCCCGGGCCTGCAGAATTTTCGATAAAATGGAAAAAATAAAGACGCCAAAAATGCAATAAAAATAGGAGGGGGTGGGGGTCCAAGATATCAGAAGTAGGCAACTGCCAATACAAACGTGTTTTGAAATGTGCCAGAGTGCATCATTTACCTTCTAGTTTTGATTTTTTTTTCTGGGGTGGGCATGCCCCCAGACCCCCCTAGCATACTCGCACCAACGGTGCTCGAGTTGGTGCTCGAAGTCGTCAACGGGGTCTGCAGATTCTAATTGGCTAGCTACGCCCCTGGCAGGCATATGGGAAAATGCTGCGCTGACCCCCACTCCCTAGGCTGGCCACGGCCGCCACTGCTGGGAAAATGTGGAGATGTAACATACATCATGTACATGGTTGTATAATTGTTACATGTCCCGATAAAAATACCGGCAGTATATTCTCTCATCAGGAATAGTTAATATGAAAATGGAATGTGCAATTTAGTTAGTACATTCAGCGCCTTTGTAAACAAAGAAAAAGCCATGTTAAAAAGCACAGTGGCGTACGTACATGTATTCTGCATAGCTGCCCACTATAATCCATTCAGTGATTTACGCACTAAATGTATCCCGATCACAACATTGATGTTGTTGGAATGACGCTCCACACCCTGCGGCATTTGTTAGAAGCGGCTCGTTTGAATTTAGACGCGTTTAATCTGCAAATTTGGAATGTGATGTGTGTGTATGTGCTTTATATTATTTACACGCCTCCGACTACAATGGTCCTTTGATAAAAAAACAAAGCACGCAGACGTACATTGTTTAGTACAATTAAGTACAATGTAAGCAAATTAACAACAATCTGCCAAAGTCGGACTTCTTAAATGTGTAAATGTTGGAGACCTGTGCATCTGTGCAGTCTCATCAGTGTCTGCAATCATTGCAAATATACTAGTAAAATTGCTATGCATTCATATAACCATATTTACAAGTGGTCATTTTAAATATTTAATATTACATTAGTATCAAATGGCAACATACGGCTGATTCAATGTGATATTTTGGAGAGTCGCTAAAAATTGCGTAACAATGTAGCAGATACAGATACAAATCAGTAGGCTACGTCCCGGGTGGCTACAATATGTATTACAATTATTGTGTCGCAGTAAATATGCCTGTGACACAATACCAACACACTATATACTAAAACAGGTTTGGCCCAGTGTCCCAGTGATGCGATATGCCAGGAGCCACGTATATTTGGCACTACCATAAGTTTACATCTGTGATACGCTTATTTTTCTGAAAATTTCCAAATTGTATTTTTATGTTGATTTTCGAAACATTCGATAGGCGAAACAGTAAATTAAATTAAATACATTTTATCCAGAATACGTGTCCCAGTTAATGTGCCAACTGTTTACATTTTCTTTAATAAAAGTAACGTTTGCGGCACAATTCCACGTAATCTGAATAGGACCGTTTAGCACAATTAGTAAAGAGCGCACGCCTGCGCCCCGGGTTCGAAACTAAATTTGTAAGTACAATATGATTCCATAATACTGATTTTGTGATGTGTTATCTAAAGAATACCGGTCGTATGGTTATTTAGTTTCAAATGTCAGGGCACAAGTCGTCCATATATATTATAAAAATCATTTCCAATATGCCCATTTGTATAAAAAATAATCAACAAAATCACTACGTGTTTCCTTGAAAGAAACTGAAAAAAACAACTTTCTGAACCACTATGAAAACAACTGTAAAATTCTGCTACGCATATCAAACATTAAAATGCTTGTGAGTCACAAATAGTAAAGAGTACGGTAAATAGTCAACTTATTTTTAAGCGTAACTTTTTTTCACAATAAGAACATTTTATGTTACGTTGTATACATGGCTGTGGTTGGAGAAATGGGGAGTATCTGATATGTGACCAATGGAGCTCCTGATCAAATACCACACTCCTGTACCTGGCAGCAGGGGACCGTTTATGTTACGTTGTATCCGTGGCTGTGGCTGGAGAAATGGGGCGTATCTGATCTGTGACCTGATCTCCTGATCAAATACCACACTGCTGTAACTGGCACCAGGCGGCCGTTTATGTTACGTTGTATCCGTGGCTGTGGCTGGATAAATGGGGCGTATCTGATCTGTGACCAATGGAGCTCCTGATCAAATACCACACTCCTGTACCTGGCACCAGGCGGCAGTTTATGTTACGTTGTATACGTGGCTGTGGCTGGATAAATGGGGCGTATCTGATCTGTGACCAATGGAGCTCCTGGTCAAATACCACACTCCTGTACCTGGCACCAGGGGGCCGTTTCACTAAACTTCGTACGACTAAACTGTTTGTAAGTGCAAAATTATGATAGTCTGTGAATTTCCCATTAACACTGTGTTCTTGTAAACAAGTATTGGATATACATTTATTGAGCATAGGCTGCCTATCTTCAATACATGTAAATCCATCAATTGAAGTTTCCAGACGATCCTAATTTTGCACTTTCATTTACGAACATTTTAGTCGTACGACGTATTGTGAAACGACCCCCAGGTCAGGTTATTCTAATTTCAGCGCTGAGTATTTCTCGATGTAGACATTCCGTTCTGATTTTGGGATTCTCCACCCAACCCCCACCCCCGAACCCGTTGGCCCGGATGCACAGGCTGATGCGGACGCACTGGCTGCTCTGGATCTACACTGGTTGCAAAACCCATAAGCCCCATTTCTCCAGTCACATCCACACATTAGTATTGCAAATAACAATTGGTCAACAATTGTTACATGTATACATGGTTGTTATTGTCAATAATACTTATAGACTAGTGAATGATTCATTTAACGAGATGTATGATTAAAGTAAAATAATCTCATCTATGTGGTACCACATTATGTTTCTTGTTTCAGACATGATTTCCATAATTCTGTATATATCTGTATCCATGGAAATAGACGAACTACATTCAGAGCCATCGACTTATAAATGGCCGTGACACGAGAAATGGGGTTTATGGCAGTTGTGACCAGTGTAGCCCTTGATCAAACCGTACACCCATGTATTCTGTATTTATTTAGATAATGGTGTTTAACGGCCTGTCGACAGCTAAGGTCATGTTAGGACGAGTAAACGGTCGAATCCCGTGTTTGACCTGTACAAATGTGTGTGTGGGGTGGGGATAATAAAAAAAAATCAGAACTGAATATATACATAAAATATATATATTCAGCCCTAAATCAGAATGTATCCTGCCAACGCAGTGCCTATGTGCCGTGAAACACGGTGCCGTGAAACATATTTGATATCCTATCCTGATTGACGACCTAATCACAATTCATACGCGGTTACAGAGAAATGTCCAAACCACAGTGTTGACCAGTGCCTGATTGATCAGACTGGTGAAAATGGGACTGTTCATAGTTTACGTGCTGGTTAAATTTCGCAAATAAAAACGTTATCGCCGGAAAATAAAATTGTTAAACTTAAGTTCATGCCATTTTCTGGATACCAACGCGATTACCATTACGACCCTCAATTTCCAATTGTTCGCTCTCTTGAAGACTCTTCCCGATTTCGTGCGTAATTCAGACATGGCTGACGTCATACTTATACGTACGTCAGTAAGTACCTTAGGAACCCGTTCACCGGTGCATTAATAATTAATCGGTACACACAAGCCTAACAATAAACAACGAGATATAGTGTGCGTGTGTGGTTCCCACATCGTAAATATTGCCCGCCATCTTGTATTGACCTACATAGCTGACTTCGATGACGCAATACCATTCACCGGTGTAATGACAAAAAAATCCCCAGCTAAAATGTTAACTTAAGGTGACTCCAGAGCTGGATGTGGTTTCATGCAGATTTTTCACTCTATCTTTGGTTTTAACATTGTTTTGTTTGTTTAAATGATAATAAATGTAATTGGTTCTTGTTATTATTGAGTGGTAACTGAAAATAGAAAAGGAGGTATCATTAACAAATTTATATGTGTATATATGTACATTTGTAATCCTCTCTGCAAGATAGTAAACACTACTGACAAATAGTACATGTCATAATTAGTTTATTATTAGAAAATTAAAAATACACCTAAGTCACCTTAATGGATAAATTTATAGAGGATACTGCAGGTGCGTGCACCGGAAAATTACCATATTTGGCAATAACATGACCTCTGATTCGTGGAAAAGCATGAGAGACGTAACTCTTGCGTAACTTGGCTGATGATAAAAATTCAAAGTATGCAAAGACATAGTTGGGAAGGGACTTATTGGATCTATGTTATGTCCTGGCTAGGAAACTGGTTCATGAAGTTAGAAATTATAATAATTATGATCATTTATCCGTAAGTAGCTCATTCTAGTAGATTATTCAACTTCAACAGGTGGCAGATGCATGCGTAAAAACATACGCGTGACAAGCCCGGATGTAAACAATACCATGAGACTTATATTCGGATATTTCGTATTGCACCGGTGAATGGTATACACCGATGAACGGGTTACCCACCCTACTACGTCATTTAAAATAAAAGGGGCTGCTCCCAGTGATTCCAGTCAGGTAAGGAAATAAACAAATAAAATAGTTGTTTGTCGTGTTGATTATTATTCTGGGAAGCTCGCAATCGTTGCGGAACCTGTCCGAATGAAAACGGATGGGTCTGGTCAATTTTAACAGTACATTTCGTTGAAAAGAAGCTGTAAATTCACATTGTCGGTGACAAAATATAATGAAACAACAGAACATTCATCTGTTAAACCTGCCTGAAGTACTCATAGTGTAATTGTTAATTATGGATGCATTGATTCAGCTGGTCACCATTCTAAATAGGATTAATTTGCAAAGCCGCCATCTTGTTTTTTTATTTCAATAATTCATGAACGATGAAATGAATAGAAACAAAATCGTTGTAACATCATGTTATAGAGAATAGTAGGTTAGTGCCGTGAATGGGAAAAACTATCTGGCGCGGCACGGAAACGGGGTGGGCTCGGCAGAGCCTCGCCCATCTCGTTTCCTAAGCCTTGCCAGATATTTTTTCCCATTCACGGCACTAACCTACTATTCTCTATAACATGATCTGGCGCCAGGTTACACGACACCAACTACTTAGCCTCACTCCCCCCTAAAAGTAATATGATTGGTACTAATCAGTAACGTAGCCCCAATCCATCCATTACATTGACTAGTACTAATCTTACTACTTGTATAGTGTATAACCAGATTCAATTCTCAAGTAGCAGAAAGTCAAACAAGAGTGCCGACGGTCACAATACACGCCCGTCGAGGTATAACAAGTATACAAGGGCGGGGGGGGGGGGGGGGGTAACTCCATTACCGGAAAAATAAATCAAAATAACACTGATGGATATATACCCCTCAAAAACTAAAAGTGGGTATAAAAATATTAACACAAAAGTCATTTCACCTTGGCCCTGACCTTGGCATGAGCGGACCATAAACTAAATATGCATGGTAACACATAAGTATATGACGCTAATCCGACTCGGTATAGCTGATAGAAATTTGTGTTAACGTTTTTTAAAGTAATTTGACCTTTACCTGAAACACAGGGGCCTCGTGGGTCGGGTATGGAATGAAAATAGGGACGATGACACATACGTATATGATTGTCAAGCTAATCTGACATGGGATTGCAGAGATATAACAGATAATCAAAAACATTGCCAAACTTGAACACACATTTCTAAGTAATTTGACCTTGAGCGGGGACAGACGGTTCGCATGGTTGGACCATGGAATGAAAATATAGATTGTCATAAACAGGAATATGAACCTTCAAGTCAATCGACGTAGGGTAGCAGACATAATTTGCTGAACCTCTATGTAATTTAACCTTGACCTTGGACATGTGGGCCGCATGGGTATGCTATAGATTGAAGATAAATTATTGTATAGTTCAAGATGAACAAGTATATGAAGTTTCAAGTCAATCAGACTTCGGGCTGCAGAGATAGTAGGTATCCGAAAACGTTAACGCCAATCGGACGGACGGACGAACGATATACCATACAGCGGTAACCATAATAGGTCCCGTTTATCAAACTAGTGTTTATTATAAATCTGCATAAGGGCCAAACAAGGGCTATCGAGATTCCGGTAAAGATGAACCCCATCGTTAAATTACCCTCCATATGCTCCCAACCCGCTCGCATGTTGTCTAGTCTGATAACGATATATACTGTTTATTAGAAGCACAACGAGTGGATCATGGGGGGAATGACGAACTGTGCATATCCTGCTGATCAAATAGCACATAAGCCACTCACAACCCTGTAGCCTGATAACGATATATAGCTACTGGTGTTTCATTGAGAATGTCGACAGTGTAAGATCCTGAATAAATAGCGCACTGTAAGCTGGTAACGTATATAGCTGTTGGAGTAGACTGGTGGTTTATTGATGGAATGACGAACAGTCGATCACAAATAGCACACCCTTCCCTAGCTGATAAACGATATATCGCTCGATAGAAAGCAATGACTGTAGTTCATTGATGGAATGACGAACAGTGCGATCCTGTCAATAGCAACAAAAAAAACCCTGTATCATGATAGCGATATATATCACTTGTTAGAAGCATAATTGGTAGTTCATTGATGAAATGACGAACGTGTATATCTTGATCAAATAACACAGCCCTGTTGCCTGATAACGATATATATTGCTTGTTAGAAGCATGACTGGTGTTTCATTGATGGAATGACGAACAGTGTATATCCTGATAATATAGCACACCCCTATAGCCTGATAACGATATATATCGCTTGTTAGAAGCACTGCATGACTGGTGTTTCATAGATGGAATGCCAACAGTGTATATCCTGATCAAATAGCACACCCTTGTAGCCTGGTAAAGATATTGCTTGTTAGAAGCATGACTGGTGTTTCATTGATGGAATGACGAACAGTGTAGATCCTGATCAAATAGCACACCCATGTAGCCTGATAACGATATATATCGCTTGTTAGAAGCATGGCTGGTGTTTAATTGATGGAATGACGAACAGTGTAGATCCTGATCAAATAGCACACCCTTGTAGCCTGGTAGCGATATTGCTTGTTAGAAGCATCACTGGTTTTTCATTGATGGAATGACGAACAGTGTATATCCTGATCAAATAACCCCTGTTGCCTGATAATGATATATATAGCTTGTTAGAAGCATGACTGGTGTTTCATCTGGTGTTTCATTGATGGTATGACGAACAGTGTATATCTTGATCTTGATCAAAATGCACACTCCTGTAGCCTGGTAACGATATTTATCGCTTGTTAGAAGCATGACTGGTGTTTCATTTGTCAACAGTCGTCGCCGCTCCGATCGCGGTGGCCTTGAGTGCGGTCGCGGCAGGGGCATGCCTGCTTTTCATGGCGAGCAGACTCGTGGCCCGCAAACTCGAGGTCAAGAGTCGAAAGCACGACCGAATAGCAGTTCTCGCGAGGTAGAAGAAAAACAGTATCGACGTTATCGTGTCGAAAGCGATAGCCGAAAACGATATATCAGATAGCGAGTTCAAACTGGTCGTCGAAGGGATGACCAGGTACCAAGAATTAAAGGGCACGATCCGGTACAAGGCCCAACCACAAATTCTCGCAGACGAATACGTAAACAAATCTCGTCATGGAGGGTAGGGCCGACCACAGAACGTGATATGCTTGTTCGCGTGTCTGCAGCAGCAGGAGATCCCTCCACCATACAGTCCAGCAGCCAATTGTATAAACCTTGGTTAAATGCTAACCACTGGTTAAATCCGTGGTTAGGTTAAATATTTGGTTAAAGTGTTGGTTAGCGATTGTATAAAACTCCGGTTAAATTTTAACCATTATATTTCTGGTTAAATTTAACCGACCTAAACAAGCCTGGTTAAATTTTAACCAGGCTCTTCGGAGAAAACAAAATGCCAGCCTTTCGGTAAATTCGCTCCACATTGATTAAATAAATTGCGTTTTCACCGCATTGACAATCTATTTATACATCTAGCCGCAGTATCAGTGTTACGTCACTATATAACACTGTCGCATACTTGTTAACTCCAGTTAACTCCGGTAACGACAATAATTCAATACACGCGATGATTGTCAGTGTTTTAGAAGGCAGTTTCACGGACTTTATGGCTGATTCAGTGACTGTCAATTTTAGCAGCTACAACTTATTATTGTTTATGGACATTAAGAAACGTGTATGGAGTTTGAAAACAAAGCAAAGTATTATTAGTTCATGACGACATGAACATGATGAAGCATGGGCCATGGCTGGCAGGCAGTGTTGAAAGCCGAGGGATAACGTGGAGATACACAGAATACTACAATAATTGAAGATTACAACAACAAAATTATTGTAAATAATTTTGTTCCAATACTTCTGTAATAAAGCACATATTGTCATCCTCCAACTTGCTGAGAATGCGGGAAATGGCGTTTCGCTCCTCCTAGATTTAAAAAATTTCCGATGGAGCATGGCCCCGGACCCCCACCCCCCCCTCCTAGCAACATACATGCCATTTGTGTCCTCAAGACTGGGACCTCAGAATGCAGGAAATGGCGTTTGACGCCTCTTACATTTTCAAAATTTACGGTGGAGCATGCCCCCGAACCCATCTAGCAATATCGGGCCATTTGGGCCCTCAAGACTGGGCCCTGAGGATGCAGGAAATGGCGTTTCACGCCTCTTAGATGTCAACAATTTCAGGGGGAGCATGCCCTCGGAAAATCGGACCCTCACGACGGACCCCCCCCCCCCCACCCCCAATAAGTTTCCCGTTCCGCAGCCTATGATTAGTGTTTATGTTTACAATAACCCGTTCTGACGCAATGACAGATGCCGCGAAAATACTCGGAACCGGAATTAGTATTGCAATGCATTGTGGGACGACTTGCACTGGTTTGGTTAATTTAACCAGTGGTTAAATCTTCCAGTAACTGGTTAGTTAACCATATGGTTAGTGGGTTTTATACAAACGGTTAACCAGTCTGGTTAACTAACCACGCTGGTTAAAATTTAACCAGTGGTTAGGCGTTAACCAGTGGTTAATTTAACCAAGGTTTATACAATTGGCCCCAGCTGTTCCGTCTTATGAAGCATAAAACGTTCAGTTTCCCCGTTACAAGTACACCACCGTGATTATGTCACCCACCGAACACCATACTTCCTCATATATAGCGTGTCTCGATACTTAGCCGCATGTGGTTAGAGCCGAGTTTAATAAAAATTTAAACAACGAATCAACCCGGAAGATATCGTGTAGACTATATTGTATACACGTAACCGCGATAAGGCGAAATACACTCGGCTATAAATACACACATGGTCATAACCCGCGTAATTGAAACATTGTCGTCTGGTGATAGATACAAATATTAAAAAAGGTGGTCCAGTTAGACATGACCAGCCTTCTTTTTTTTGTTTGGGTGCTCCCAGATATAGACAAGCGACGGTCGGATAGGAACGTCATTGCTAAGGTAAACAACAGCATGACAACGGTGGTCGGATAGGAACGCCGTTTAACATTGAGAAAATATCGGGATCGGTTCGATCTTTCTAACCGACTTTCTGATTTGAATTATTACTAAACGATAATACTTGCGAGAACGTACTTCCTTGCTAACTAGCCGATGCGTAGCGCGATTGTCAACGCATGGTGGGCATAGCAGTGACTCGGATCTGGTCCCTACCCCGCAATGCCGACATGGGCGAGGCGAAACGGAACCTCTTCGCATCCATGCCCGGTGATGCTTGCAATACTCGTAAATACCGGTACGATGACATCTCTCGTGACTACCTTTCTTCAACCACGCACAATTATTCTTAACTCGAACCATTGTGTGATGATGATATATACTGAGTATAACCGATGGATGACTTATCTCTAACACGACGTCGAAACATCTCACACGAGTCATCACTACGACCTCAATGATATATATTTTCTCATATTTTCTAAGTTCTCATGCGAAAATTGGAGGAAACCCGAGTAGTATATGGTCTCGTGGTTGCCGAAAAGGGGGTAGCTGAAAAAACATTTCCGCTCTTATAAAGGAGAAGGTATCATTTTGACAACAGAAAACAAAAAAAAAAAAAAATTCTCATTGTCATAATACCACATTCTCATGTTTTTTGGCGATAAAAGTTGAGCCTACCCACTACCCCCCCCCCCCACCCCCACCCCCACCCCACTTGGTGATTTCTGTTTAATTCTTTTTTATGTGATATTTTAGGTGGTATCATTTTGACTCTTATATACTACTATTCTGATCCAATAGCACAACCCTGGTGCCTGATAACGATGTATATCGCTTGTTACAATCATGACGGTGTTTCATTGATGGAATAACGAACAGTGCAGATCCTCATCAAATAGCACACCCCTGTTGCCTGATACCGATGTATATCGTTTGTTAGAAGCATGACTGGTGTTTCATTGATGGAATGACGAACAGTTCAGATCCTGCTCAAATAGCTCACCCCTGTTGCCCGATAACGATTTATATCGTTTGTTAGAAGCATGACTGGTGTTTCATTGATGGAATGACGTACATGTACAGTGTATATTCTGATCAAATAGCACACACCCTGTTGCCTGATAACGATGTATATAGTTTCTTAGAAGCGTGACTGGTGTTTCATTGATGGAATGACGAACAGTGCTTGTCCTGATCAAATAGCACACCCCTGTTGCCTGATAACATTGTATATCGTTTGTTAGAAGAATGACTGGTGTTTCATTCATGGAATGACGAACATTGCAGATCCTATTCAAATAGCACACCCCTGTTGCCTGACAACGATATGTATCGCTTGTTAGAAGCATGACTGGTCTTTCATTGATGGAATGACGAACAGTGTATGTCCTGATCAAATAACACACCCCTGTACCCTGATATTGTTAGAAGCATGACTGGTGTCTCATTGATGGAATGACGAACAGTGCAGATCCTGATCAAATAGCACACCAATGTAGCCTGATAACGATATATATCGCTTGTTAGAAGCATGGCTGGTGTTTCATTGATGGAATGACGAACAGTGCAGATCTTGATCAAATAGCACACCAATGTAGCCTGATAACGATATATGTCGCGTGTTAGAAGCATGCTTGGTGTTTCACTGATGGAATGACGAACAGTGTATATTCTGATCAAATATCACAGCCATGTTGCCTGATAACGATGTATATTTCGCTTGTTAAAAGCATGACAGGTGTTTCATTGATGGAATGACGAATAGTGCAGATCCTGATCAAATAGCACACCCCTGTTGCCTGATAACTATGTCTATCGTTTGTTAGAAGCATGACTGGTGTTACATTGAGGGAATGACGAACAGTCCATATCCTGATCAAATAGTTTCATTGATGGAATGACAAACAATGCAGATCCTGATCAAATAGCACACCCATGTTGCCTGATAACGATATATATCACTTGTTAGAAGCATGACTCGTATTTCATTGATGGAATGACAAACAGTGTACATTCTGATCAAATAGCACACCCCTGTTGCCTGCTAACGATGTATATCGTTAATTAGAAGCATGACTGGCGTTTCATTGATGGATTGACGAACAGTGCAGATCCTGATCAAATAGCACAACCCTGTTGCCTGGTAACGATATATATCGCTTGTTAGAAGCATGACTGGTGTTTCATTGATGGAATGACGAACTGTGTATATCCTGATCAAGTAGCACACCCCTGTATCCTGATAAGGATATATATTGTTTGATAGAAGCATGACTGGTGTTTCATTAATGAAATGACGAACAGTGCAGATCCTAATCAAATAGCACACACCTGTTGCCTGATAATGATGTACATGTATATCGTCTGTTAGAAGCATGACTGGTGTTTCATTGATGGAACGACGAACAGCGTATATCCTGATCAAATAGCACACCCCTGTTGCCTGATAACGATGTACATATATATCGTTTGTTAGAAGCATGACTGCTGTTTCATTGATGGAATGACGAACAGTACATATCCATATCAAATATCACACCCCTGTTGCCTGATAACGATGTATATCGTTTGTTAGAAGCATGACTGGGGTTTCATTGATGGAATGACGAACAGTGCAGATCCTCATCAAATAGCACACCCATGTTGCCTGATACCGATGTATCTCTTTTGTTAGAATCATGACTGGGGTTTCATTGATGGAATGACGAACAGTACAGGTCCAGATGAAATAGCACACCCCTGTTGTCTGATAACGATGTATCTCGTTTGTTAGAAGCATGATTGGTGTTTCATTGATGGAATGACGAATAGTGCAGATCATGATCAAATTGCACACCCCTGTTGCCTGATAACGATATATATCGTTTGTTAGAAGTATGACTGGTGTTACATTAATGGAATGACAATCAATGCAGATCCTGATAAAATAGTTTCATTGATGGAATGACGAACAGTGCATATCCTGATGAAATAGCATACCCCTGTTGCCTGATAACGATATATATCACTTGTTAGAAGCACGACTGGTGTTTCATTGATGGAATGACGAACAGTGTATATTTTGATGAAATAGCACACCCCTGTTGCCTGATAACGATATATATCGCTTGTTAGAAGCATGACTGCTGTTTCATTGATGGAATGACGAACAGTGCAGATCCTGATCAAATAACACACCCCTGTTTCCTGATAACGATGTATATCGTTTGTTAGAAGCATAACTGGTGCTTCATTGATGGAATGACGAACAATGCAGATCCTGATCAAATAGTTTCATTGATGTAATGACGAACAGTGCAGATCCTGATCAAATAGCACACCCCTGTTGCCTGATAACGATATATATCGCTTGTTAGAAGCATGACTGGTGTTTCATTGATGGAATGACGAACAGTGTATATTCTGATCAAATAGCACACCACTGTTGCCTGATAACGATATATATCGTTTGTTAGAAGCATGACGGGTGTTTCATTGATGTAATGACGAACAGTGCAGATCCGGATCAAATAGCACACCCCTGTTGGCTGATCACGATGAATATCGTTAGTTAGAAGAATGACTGGTGTTTCATTGATTGATTGACGAACAGTGCGGACCCTGATCAAATAGCACACCCCTGTTGCCTGATAACGATATATATCGCTTTTCAGAAGCATGACTGGTGTTTCATTGATGGAATGACGTACAGTGTAGATCCTGTTCAAATCTTATATCTCTGTCGCCTGATAATGATATATATCGCATGTTAGAAGCATGACTGGTGTTTCATTGATGGAATGAAGAACAGTGCAGATCCTGATCAAATAGCACACCCAAGTTGCCTGATAACGATATATGTCGCTTGTTAGAATCACGACGGAATAACGAACAGTGTATATCCTAATCAAATAGCACACCCCTGTATCCTGATGACGATATATATTGCTTGTTCGAACCATGACTGGTGTTTCATTGAAGGAATGACGAACAGTGTATATCTTGATCAAGTAGGACACCCCTGTATCCTGATAACGATATATATTGCTTTTTAGAAGCATGCCTGGTGTTTCATTGATGGAATGACGAACAGTGTATATCCTGATCAAATAGCACACCCCTGTAGCCTGATAACATGTACATGTATATCGTCTGTTAGAAGCTTGACTGGTGTTTCATTGATGGAACGACGAACAGCGTATATCCTGATCAAATAGCACACCCCTGTTGCCTGATAACGATGTACATATATATCGCTTGTTAGAAGCATGACTGGTGTTTCATTGATGGAATGACGAACAGTGCAGATCCTGATCAAATAGCAGACCCGTGTTTCCTGATAACGATGTACATGTATATCGTTTGTCAGAAGCATGACTGGTGTTTCATTGATGGAATGACGAACTTTACAGATCCTCATCAAATAGCACACCCATGTAGCCTGATACCGATGTAGCTCGTTTGTTAGAAGAATGACTGGTATTTCATTGATGGAATGACGAACAGTGCAGATCCTGATCAAATAGCACACCCCTGTTGCCTGATACCGATGTATCTCGTTAGTTAGAAGCATGACTGGTGTTTCATTGATTGAATGACGAACAGTGTATATCCTGATCAAATAGCACACCCCTGTTGCCTGATAACGATAAATATCGCTTGTTAGATGCATGACTGGTGTTTCATTAATGGAATGACGAACAGTATATATCCTGATCAAACAGCACACCCCTGTAGCCCCATAACGATACATATCGCTTGTTAGAAGCATGACTGCTGTTTCATTGATGGAATGACGAACAGTGTAGATCCTGATCAAATAGCACACCCCTGTTGCCTGATAACGATATATATTGCTTGTTAGAAGCATAACTGGTGTTTCATTTATGGAATGACGAACAGTGCAGATCCTGCTCATACTGTGTGTATGCACAGGCTGATCTGCATCTACATTGCTCTCAAAACCCATAAGCCCCATTTTTCCAATCACAGCTACATTTAACTTTGATAATTTCTGCACAATATGCATTCGTTTGATAATAAATTCAAACACAATATAAAATCCGAGGAACACCTCGTCCGGCTGCGAAAAGCCGACGTTGGGCTGAACCTTGTTTTGAATAATTTAGATTTTGTAGTAATGATTTTGCATGTCTAGACCATCTAGTTTTGGAATCCGACGGATGACAAGCTGTTGTGCTAGTACGTTTTGAGAAATTTCCATAAACTTAATATGGCTGCCAATATATATAGTGTGCCATATACATGTAGGTGCATCCACACGAGTAAATTTAATTTAAGCAATTAAAGAGCGGAGAATTGGCGTATTTGACATAGTGATGCAACAATAAGATGCCAGTCATAGTGTCATGTTTTGGCCGGCACGTTTAGCTACGTTGGCAAACGTGGCTACAACGTGAGCAAACGTGGAACAACGTGGCTAAAATGTGATCAAACGTGACAAAACGTGAACTGGAAATTTTAGTTTTGGACATGTTCGAAATTCGTTGGCTTTTCAACACAACGTAGGGGCAATCCGGGAAAACACGGACATAGGAAAAATACGGACATCCATTGATGTAATGTGTTCCCTGCACAAGTAGTGTCATTTTCATTATTTTTGGTCCATTTAGCCCTTTTCAGGTAATTTCCCGCGAATGTGGCACATGCGGCTATGTGGTACACCCATATCAATGACGTCATACGCATACTTTAGTGACGCGGTACAACGTGGCTACAACGTAGCAGAAACGTGACAGAACGTAGCAAGAACGCGGGCGGTACAACGTGGCTACAACGTAGCATAAACGTGGCAGAACATAGCAAGAACGTGGAACAACGTGGCTACAACGTAGCAGAAACGTGACTGAACGTGGCAATAACGCGGTACAACGTGGCTACAATGTAGCAGAAACGTGACTGAACGTGGGCACAATGTGGCGATGCAGCAGAAACGTGACAGAACGTGGCAATCTGTTTCCTTCTATGCATGGTAATGCCCCAGGCATAGTGTTACGTTTTGGCCGCGCTGTTGTGCCCCGTTTCTGACATCCACGATTTGCATATTTTTTAACCGTTATGCCTCGCTGCCGCCACGCTCTAGCCTAACCCGACTTTGACTATTCTGCAGAGGAAGCCTATGAATGGAATCGCAACTCTGCTACGGACAGTACGGTAGTAGATTTCAAGAGTTACTGTTCACACCTATGAACAATGTGGCTAACTAGCTTACCACATTTATCCAAGTGTTGTGAATTTGATCCCCGGGTGGGATGTAGATCTCTGAGCACTGTTTCATGTTGGAAAGTTGCGGGGTCACTTGCAGAGAAATGGTGAATACTAGTAACAAATTCAATAAAAGGCCAACCATGTACATAATAGTGTTATAGTTTGAAACAGTCGCGAAATGGGAACTGATCCAGTTCCTGACCTACACCAAGCAAAATATAGTGTCACTGAAACAAACCGCCAGTGGACGGGTTACAATATATTTGGAATGTAATGTCCATGTAGATGCGGGGTACATTTGTTAGAGGAAAGTACTAACATTGAGGAAAAAGATGAAAACTAACGGCAAGACAGTACGTCCTCCATTGCGCCATTTCAATGAAAATGCGTAACAAGTTGCCCATTATTATCCCCTCGCCGATATGCAAGAGGGCATATAGCGTTAGTCCATGTACGTACGTACGTGCATAAGTACGCACGTTAGCAACACATTTCATTTGTCAATAACTCCTGAACCGCTTCACCGATTTTTATAATATTTGGCCACAATGTGTGTCTAGGGATGTTGCTTTGTTTTGCATACGACACACGTCCCACCGCCCAAGGTCAAGATCACTGAGTACTTATTGTTTTATGTTTTATTATCAAGGCTGCCAGATAGAGCATTAGCTTTGTTTAATGATACCAGTTCTTGCATTTTGTATAGTTTGCTTTAATCTGATAGATAATTATCTGGTTTTGACGAATCGCTTACCGTGGATGTGAATAAAAATCTAAAGCACGTGAATGTAAGAAATAAACGGTACTCGATTCTTCATAACAGTTATACATGGTAAGTACTGAACGCGACACATCGTCCAATCATGGCAAACATTTGTGGCAAATCATTTGAAAATCCATTCATTGGTTTACAAGATGTACGGTGCGGTGCATACGAAAGCTTATGGCCATTTGTTTTATATTTGTATTTTGACCTCTAAATGTGACATTAACCTTGTATGTACACATGTTGGTAGTATACTCGACACGTCTCATCATGGTAAACATTTGTGCTAAATCGTTTGAAAATCCATTTAGAAGATATACAGCGGAAATGACATTTCCAACAAACCGACCGACATGTTAACTCCTATGTACACCCCCACACACCAAACAATTCGTTTTATTGTTTTAATTGTCATGTTCAGGGGTTATCATGGATATCTTAACGTTGTCTTGTACATTTCAGCTCACATCAGCGACGTCTTGTGCTGTGTTGCGATTGTAGAAAGTATTCCCGTCTGTTCTGCCAGTGATGCCATTGTCATACCACTGGTGGTCGCTGAGCACGACTGTCATTTTACAGCTGTGCACACGCTGTGTTTTCTGGCATTTAGTGTGCATATCTTACATCGCGTTCCGCTAAGGCCGGTGCTAGTAGGCGTTTGTGTAAATGTCTGTGACAATACTGACATGGTATTTAGCACGAATGAAGGTGCAATACAACCGCACTGGCAATGTATATTTTACTGGTACTCATGTTCGGCAGTTACCATGGATCTATCGACGTTGTCTTGTAATGTTAATAAGCAAACGTATAGTGACAACGACCATTTAGTGCGACAGATGGTATTTCCAATAATATCTACTTTCGCTATCAACTAAGTTTGGCAATAATTATAAGTAGTCTGGTGTCATTGTGCACTAGTGCATCTTATCACGGTCAGACTTGAATTGACATAATTGGCATACACCATAAATAAGTATACGGTCATGGGTCTCATGTAGCTTTTAATAATTCAAGCAGTAACAAAACAAAAACAAATAAACTTCCTTACCTTTCGTCTTTCTGCTCCTCAGAAATATTACTGACTCAATATGTTACAATATGTTACACGCAGATAACAGCAGTCGGTCGATAAACACATGCCATGCGCTTATCAACGTTAAGGACCCGTTCTATACCTGATCATCGTTTGATTCAAATATAATTGCTTCGTAAATGTGATAGAATATATGCATAACTTATATGTGAATACTGCCTCGTTACTGTATCCTATATGACACATGGAGTGGCCAAGTAGGCCATATTTGTGTGTTCCAGCCATCAGCCAGTTTCACCCGTTCTGCAGTTTGACAAAGAAGTCAAAATGTGAAGTAGAACATATGATATAATGTAGCTAATCACATGTAGAAACGCCAGGAGAACAGACTCCTATAAATTATATAATACCAAACTGTAAAATATGTAAGTTTTCTGGACAGGTTTATGCCCGTGTTTTTTTACAACTGAACCACCTTTATAAATAGCTCATACACAGACAATCGCACAATCTATGAGGGCAGCCATTGTTGAGTAGTATATGTTCTTCCAATACTTGCACACCTCTTCTTCAGAATGGAACCCGGTATTCGGTGAGATAATCCTTTTCCGGAATCAACAGTTTATGGTACAAAATTCACAATGCACACTCCATTAAAATGTTCGGTTCACCGGCTATTAACAGGCTAAGAGGAGGCTCGGAACTGGCGGATGGTGACGTGTGCTCTTGCTATTTCATTTGTCTTTGTTTTCACTTTCTTCCGCGGTATAATGGAGAGTCTTTTGTATCTCTCGGTATGTAATTGATGGCAAAATCGGCGGGTATGAAACTCAATGTCTTTCTGCTGTTGGATTACAGGTTAAGGCACTACTGTCTAGCATTGCCTGTATAAGTGAATATGTATCAGTAGTGTGTATATGTATATTGTCGTGCTACGCTTAAATGGTGAGTACGACCAAGACAATAGTGCCCTGTGTCAACTTATCCTATGGCGTTTTGGTTTGTCCTGCTTTGTATCTAAAACTCTACATAAACGTATAATAATTCTCTATAGTTTTAACAGATTTGTGCTCAGTTTATCAGTTAAATTCTGGAAGATACATTTCATGCGTATGAATATAAGAGGTATTATCTTTAGGTCTCACGAGACAGTACGGAGCTAGCAGTAAAAGTGGGTGGAAGATTTTCTATACATTTCTGTACTGACCTTGCAAGTTACACCAGTGTGTTTTACAAAGTTAACTTACCCCACACATCGATCAGTTTTTGTGGAGATAACATATTTCAGTACTTTCAGTACCTTGATTCAATTTGTCGCCATTGTTGTTGTTGTTGTTGTTAATCGTTCCGTCCTTCATAGGACAACCTCTTGAAGAGTAGGGAAGAACAATATTTTAGAATAATTTTACGAATCCATCACCAAGGAATCAGTTGTAACCACTACGCGCTACCATCACCGTTGTACTGAAATACTAGTATATAATTGTCTTAGCCTTGTCGTGTGTCACACACCCTTCGTTTTCTTCTAGCGGGAATTTAACATCTAGCATTTAGTAACATACACTATGGAGGAAGTAGCAATGTATATGAGTGTGGAATTCATGCAGGGATATATCTACATTGTGATTATTGTCTAGTCGCTTGCTAAGTGAAGTGCTATCTAGACTAGTATTATCCTAAGTTTGGTTATTGTATCAATATTGTCTAAGCGTACACCACATATATCATGCAAAGAGGCATCAACGTCACCGAGTATAGATTATCGCATAGATGCCAGAGGACTACATTCTAGCAATAAGTGTTTGACATTTTCATCGTGCACAGTTTACAAGTGGGATCTACTTCAGTATGGTTAAAGGCTGCTTTGCTACTTTGTAAGCTGTATATTATGTATGTAACTAATTTCAGTTGGATAGGTATACGAGAAAGTTCTGTTTTGGAGGCACTTCTAGTGTGTATCATTGGGTGTGTTTTTCCACTTTTGTAGATGTCCTTATTCAGGAATGCACGTGTTAGATATCATTTTGATTTTATTATGATTTTTTCTTCACAGTGGGCGTTGATTGCAGTTTGCAAATTGAATTTCCATTCGTGTTTAGTATAATTACTGCTAAGTAGATCTGTTGCGTCTGGTAGATCATATTTGCAGGAACTTATTTTGCTTTCAATAAGCCAACTACAAGTATTACTGTTATTGTCTTTAACTGTTATCTGTCTCATTGCAATTTGTTTTCCCACACTTTCATCTAATTTGTTACAGACATTGTAGTACAGGGTTAGTGCTTTTGTATGGAATTGTGCTTCTACTCCGGATAATACAAACGTTGCTGATTCCGCTGCATATGTCGGTATGGATAATATCTGCTTTAGGATTTTTAAAAGCTTCTAGGTTATCAAGGATTTTGTTTATGCAATATAATTTCAAGTCCGTAGGTTAGGACCGGCAGCACATACGTGTTTGGTCATTTATCTCAGGTGACAATTAGAGTGTTTGCTATTTACAGCAATAATAACTTTAATGAAGTTGAGACCCGTAAGCCCCGCCTCCAGACTCCAGGAGAGACACAATTAGCCAGGCATTGATACAGCCAACATCATCATGAATATACTTTAGACTTTAGTGTACATGTAGTTTAATAGCTTATTAAATTAGTAATTAATAAAGTGTATCTTTATTTAACGTCCAATCAATACCCACAGCAATGGACATTGCATTTGGCGACGAGGATGCGTGCTTAATATGGATTAACTGATCTGGGGTTATGTAATTCCTATTAAATACGGAATTGAAAAATATTTTCTGTGTTATTCTTAAAGACAACCGTGATATCCACTTGTTGTTTTGTTAAAACGGATTATACAGAAATCAGAACAATGGCAACAGCTCTGCCTCCGTTCCCCAGATTCGACATACACACAGATGAACATTCGGTGGGTACAAGATGGACAAAATATGTACACAAATTAGAAAACATGTTCATAGGTATGAACATCGATAACAAAAAGAGGAAGAAAGCATTTCTGCTACATTATGCTGGCGATGAAGTCTTCGAAATTCACGACACACTTCCAGAAACAAAAGCGGCATTAGAAAAATATTTCAAGCCACAAGTGAATAAAGAGTTGGAAATATTCGAATTTCGCCGAATGAAGCAATTTGAATCAGAAACCGTGGATCAATTCGCCACTCGATTGAGACAAAAAGCAGAAAATTGTTCATTCGCGGAGAAAGAAGCAGAAATTAAGAGCCAAATAATTCAAGGGTGCATTTCGGTCAGTCTAAGACATAGAGTTTTGAAAGACAATCCGGACCTGAACGAACTATTGTTGGCTGCAAGGACTATGTAAATAACGACGAGACAAGCAGATCAGATGGACCAACCAGAAATTCGTGAGAGAACCAGTGCTGTTAAACGACATCCAGCCAGAACAACAGGATTCAAGCGTAACTTCGACCCTAAACCGAAACTGAATTATCAACCATGTTTTCAAAAGAAACAACAGTCAAAATCTACATGCAGAAATTGTGGAGGTACATACCCGCACGTGAACAGGTGTCCAGCAATTGGAAAGACCTGCAATTATTGCAAGAAAAAGAACCACTTCGTAGCCCAGTGTAGAAAAAGGTAATGGAAAAACCAGAACATTAAATCAGTACAGGACAGTGACAATCAAAGTAATGAAAATAGTGAAGGAGAAACAGAAAATTATTCATTTGGAGTAAATGTTCTTCGAACCAAACGAACCAAACGGAAATCGCCAAGAACAAACGTGAGCATTAACGGTCACAAAACACGAGTTCTTGTTGACACTGGAAGTACAATCAACATATTGAATGAACATGTACTGTCTAATATGACAGTGAAACCAAAATTGCTTAAGACAGACACAAAGGCATACGCGTACGGACAAAATAAACATTTGCCTATGAACATGATGAAAGGAAAGATTACAGCTACAGTGGAAACCTCTACAAAGATAACAACAGGTACATTTTACGTCATTTCTGGTAGTTATGACTCCCTGTTAAGCTATGACACAGCCGTTGAATTAGACATTATTTCTGTAATCAATATTATGTTAGAAATTCCAAAAGTGACACACTGTGCAAAGTATGCAGATTTGTTCTCAGGCCTAGGAAAGAAGAAAGACACGTATGTAAAATTACACATTGATGAAAATGTTACGCCGGTAGCACAGTCACATAGAAGAATACCATTTCACGTAAGAAAGCAGATTGAACGTGAATTAGACCGCTTGGAGGACTTAGACATTATTGAACATGTAGACGGTGGTCCTACACCATGGGTTAGTCCGATAGTTTTTGCACCAAAACGTAATTCCGATGAGATCCGACTGTGTGTGGACATGAGGAAAGCAAATGACGCCATAAAACGTGAACGTCACATAACGCCAACGGTAGATGACATAATTATGAAATTGAACGGCGCCCAAGTATATTCGAAAATTGACTTAAATAACGGTTTTCACCAGCTGCAGTTCGCCCCGGAGTCCAGGTACATTACTACATTTTCGACACATGTTGGATTGCGCAGATACAAACGTTTACATTTCGGTGTTTCTGCAGCTCCTGAAATATTTCAGAATGAAATACGGCAAACTATAGAAGGTATAGACGGTGTTATAAACATTTCGGATGACATATTCGTGTTCGGAAAATCACAAACAGATCATGACAGGCACATAGAAGCAGTATTCCAGAGGCTCAGAGACAATAATTTGACACTAAATAAAGACAAGTGTGTGTTCAGCCAAGACAAAATAACGTTCTTCGGTTACGTGTTTTCCGCAGACGGAATATCGGCAGATCCGAGCAAAGTCAACGCCATTAAAAATGCAGACAAGCCTGCAAAACAATCGGAAGTTCGCAGTTTCCTAGGTATGACAAACTACGTATCACGTTTCATACCAAATTACTCAACAGTCACAGAACCGCTTCGCAGATTAACACGCGACAGTGAACCTTGGGAATGGGGTGACGCCCAAGAAAATGCGTTTCAGACACTGAAACAGACACTTAGCAGTGACACAGTAATGCCATACTACGACCCATCACTGGAAACTGAATTATGTGTAGACGCCAGTCCAGTCGGCACAGCAGCTATTATGATACGAGACAACAAATGTTTTGCATATGCAAGCAAATCGCTTAGTCCAGTTGAACAACGGTACAGTCAGCTCGAGCGTGAAGCCCTCGGCATTGTGACAGGCATAGAACATTTCCATCTGTACTTGTTCGGGAAATCATTCACATTAATTACTGATCACAATCCGTTGGTAGCTATATTCAACAGTCCAAAAGCAAAGCAGCCGTTGAGACTCGAACGCTGGAGATTGAGACTTGCAACATACGACTTCAAGGTCAAGTATCGTTCTGGAAAGGACAACATTGCAGACTACATGTCGCGACATCCGAATACAAATCAGAAAAGACATTCGATTGCTGACGAATATGTAAGTTACATCACGCAGAATGCTGTCCCGAAATCAATGAAAACAGCTGATATTGCAGACACCACACAGACGGATGAAACATTACAAGAAGTAATCAAAGCCGTGAAATCCAACAAATGGGACAAAGGTGAAAGCAAAACTAACAAAATATACTATTGTTACTCAAGATTGAGAGATGAACTGACTATCAGTGAAATAAATGGTCAAACTGTGCTTTTACGCGGCACCAGACTCGCGATTCCGACGTCACTTCAATAAAAAGTCATAGACTTAGCTCATGTCGGACATCAAGGTATTGTCAGAACAAAGACATTACTCAGAGACAAAGTTTGGTTCCCATACATCGACGATTTAGTGGAGAAAACATGCAAAACGTGTGTTCCGTGTTTAGCGGTGACGCCTATGTCGACGTCAGAACCATTGAAAATGAGTACATTACCAGTGCGTCCATGGGACGAAGTGTCAGTAGACTTTTTCGGACCTTTGCCATCAGGAGACTATTTAATGGTGGTTATTGACGATTATAGTCATTTTCCGATCGTGGAAATATTGACAACGACATCAGCAAAGGCAGTAATTCCGGTGTTGGTTAAAGTATTCAGTATGTTTGGAATACCGTCAATCTGTAGATCAGACAATGGAACTCCGTTTAACGGACATGAATTCAGTCAGTTTGCAGACTACTTAGGGTTCAAACACAGGAAAATCACACCAGCACAATCAGAAGCTAACTCAAATGCAGAAAAGTTCAGGAAACCGCTACAAAAATGTGTGAAAATTGCTAAAATTGAAGGGCATAGTTACAAGAACTGAACAAGTTTCTCAGGAACTATAGAGCAACGCCACATCCAAGTACGGGATCCGCCCCTGCAACATTAATGTTCTCTAGAAACATTAAAACAATGTTACCAGAAGTGTGCGTGCCTTTAAACGACAAATCAATCCGAGACAGAGATGCAGAGATGAAATCCAAAGCTAAATTCTATTCTGACACCGGCAAGAAGGCTATAACATCTGATTTGTCAGTAGGTGACTCAGTACTTGTGAAACAGAAGAAAATCAACAAGTTGACACCAGCTTTTAATCCGGAACCAGCCAAAATCCTACGCAAAAAGGGATCTATGGTAACGGTTCAAATGAGCGGCAAAACGACTACACGTGACGTTTCTCATTTCAAACCACTTCCCAATATTGGCAGACAGCAGGACCACGAGTATGCGAGAAAACCGACATCTGGTGTGAGCGAACCTAACGAAAAACTCAGCCAGTCCAGCTACACGAACCAGCATAGAGAAACGGGCCAACCTAGCGCCATGGGTTTGGGCGAACCTTACGGAAAACCCAAACTCGACCAGCAAAGCAGAAACAACGCGGATACTGGCGACCCTCAGTCAGATCCTGCACCAAGACCTTCATAAAATATCCTGCACCGCGTCTTCATAAAATATAGTGTCATAGTGAAATAGTGTAATATTTGTGGAAGGGTGTCTGGAGACGATTCTCCTTTACTTGCATTTTGAAGATGTGAAAGAATGCAAACTCTAGCTATTGGTATATGGGGAGGGAAATACAATATGCAATTAGTTTTTCATTTTGGCACACATAATTTTAATCTGAAAAAAATTAATTAAATTGTTAAATATCTCAACTATAGTCAAATGCTGAGATTGCAAAATTTCACAACGTTCCATAATACAAATGCGAATTAACCTCCGTGACCCATATACGTCAGTTTCAACATAAATTTCCTGTTTTCCAGACAATTCCCACCAACAGAACTGAAATGTGGCCATCTGGAGTGTATTGTTTGCGACAAGCAATGACAGAGTTATTTTCCCAGTTTATTTTGTAAGAGTATATACACTGTTCGTATATTACTGGGATTTATCTAACATTTTATGTTGGGGAGGGATAGAGTGTTTGCTATTTACAGCAAGAATAACTTTAATGAAGTTGAGACCCGTAAGCCCCGCCTCCAGACTCCAGGAGAGACACAATTAGCCAGGCATTAATACAGCCAACATCACCATGAATATATTTTAGACTTTAGTGTACATGTAGTTTAATAGCTTAATAAGTTAGTAATTAATAAAGTGTATCTTTATTTAACGTCCAATCAATACCCACAGCAATGGACATTGCAACAATGTATGTTCGTTCGGAGAGGTTTCAATGTATTAGAGGAAACACATGACATAAATCAATCACAGCTCGTGTCTTGCAGACTGCGGACAACTGGGAACATGTATTCATCATCGCCAGCTGCGTTCACTTCGCCGGCGTCGCCTTCTACGCCATGTTCGCGTCGGATGAGAAACAGAGATGGGCGGACCCGCCGAGGGAGGACGATTGGAAGCCGGAGTACACGTTAAAACCCGCCGACAAGCTCAATTCCTACCGGAGCATGAAGAAGAACTTTGCGCACAATAACGGGACGGTGAAGGAGGCGGGCGCCCCGAATGGGACCATAATCAGCGACCCGGCGTACGAGTATGACGGGCCGGTCAACTTCAATCTCCTTGTAGTTTGTGAAGTACACGGAGTACTTCACAAACTACTACGAGATTATTACTCGGACGTGAATAACGATATACGCAACTAGGACTCGGACGAGAATAACGATATAAGAAACAAGGACTCGGACGAGAATAACGAGAAACGAAACTAGGACTCGGACGAGAATAACGATATAAGAAACTTGGACTCGGACGAGCATAACGATATAAGAAACTGGGACTCGGACGAGAATAACGATATACGAAACTAGGAATCGGACGAGAATAACGATATACGAAACTAGGACTCGGACAACGATAAACGAAACTAGGACTCGGACGAGAATAACGATATAAGAAACTAGGGTATCACGGGACGGTTGAAAATAGCCAAAAGTGACTGCTTTTCTGAGGGCGGCGGGTGACTAATAAAAATCACCGCCTCTCACAATCAGTTAAGGAGGCTCTTGCGACAAGTATTGAAAAATACTCGCAAATGAAGTACAAATCGCGCGCCACAATAAAAATTCAGTAACCGCATCAGACGTGTTCAATTAATTTTGTACAAAGTTACCCCACCCACCTATTTTTGGCCAGAAATTTCAACACGACTGAATTTATCGGAATTGTTTTCATGAAAATATGAGGCACAGACACTTTGTTATGTCTTGTTCTATCACTTGTAACACCACACCATTTTCTGAAAATGATTTCAAAGCGGGCTCAAATTTTCGCTACAAATGCCCGAAAAATATCTTAAATTCTGACGCGAAACCGTACCGGCGAGACAGCATAGCATGCGCCATTTTCCAAAAATCAACCGGAGCTAACATTCTGTTTCGTAGAATTATGAAATACTCTAAAAAATACACCTAGTCAAGCCTCCCAAAGTCAAGAAATATTCATAAACCTATTTTTCTAGACACACTGGTGTAACTTACAGGGTCGGTAGTGAAGTACATAGAAAATCGTCCACCCCCTTTTTAAAGCTAGCTGCCCACTCACCCGTGAGACCTACGACTCGGACGAGAATAACGAGATACGAAACTAGGACTCGGACGAGAATAACGATATACGAAACTGGGACTCGGACGAAGAATAACGATATACGAAACTGGGACTCGGACGAGAATAACGATATAAGAAACTTGGACTCGGACGAGAATAACGATATACTAAACTAGGAAACTAGGAAAATAGTAAATTATAATTCGGACAAACCTAAATATTACTGACACATGAAAAATAACACATCGTTTTAGGGATATACTGAGATACACTGCACGTAGCCTGTTTCCTATCAAACTAGAAATTGTAGGAAAATAATAGTACATAAAACAAGAACTCGGACGAGAATTACGATATACGAAACTAGAACGCGCATGTATGGAAGCGTCCTGGTGCAAATGTTAAATATATTTTTCTCCTAATTTTCAGATACTAAGTCCTAAAAATGGAAAACAGAAAATAAATAGCAGACGACAAAACAATAAGATAGCGGTGTAAGAGTTAAATATTAGCAAAAAATAAGAATGATCCTTCTTTTTATTTTGTGAAATTTAGTTAAATATTGATTTTATTACGAAAATAAGATTTCTCAGTGGGAATATAACAGATAGTATTAACCCTTAGATTGTCGTCTGCTGTTGCTTTTATTTCTTGCCTTATTTATCACTATCTCCAATGATTCTGAAGTGCTGTCAAAGCATGTTGTTAATTATTCTAAAGTGCTGTCAAAGCATGTTTTTGATGGTAAAAATTGAAAATAGAAAATAAACGGCAGACGACAAAAAAAATAAGATTTTATTACGAAAATAAGATTTCTCAGTGGGAATATAACATTGGGGAAAAGGAGCTGGAGAACCCGAGGCGGAGTCGAAACAAAAAGAGGGAAATTTGCTCCGAAACCCGACTAAATGAGACAAGACAATCATGTGATTTAGTGCATTAAACTAGATTGCCGCAGCCCGCTCCTGCAGAGTCTTTGATAGTATACCCAAAAACATTAACCAAAAACAGTAACCAAAAACTTTAACCGGACGCACGTACGTACGTACATACGCCAATGTGCCGACTATATCGCGCTGTCCGCAAGCGGGCGCGACAAAAATGTGCGATTGTTTATGAAAACTGTTTACACTGTGATATTCTCCGGAAATGTCGTCTAAAGTTGACGAAATGTTCAGTCATTGGCGAAAAAACAGTTTTGTAAACAGTTTTCATAAATAATCGAACATCGTCTAGCTTAAAGGTACAATCACATGGCTTGTCTGAAATAGATTGGAAATTAGTCTTAGAATTAGATTGTGAAAATCGGCGCACTATTGCCGAATTTAGACATGCTTTGTCATTTTCCCCATGTTAAATCTACAGGGGACATGGATTTTTTTTTTTATTAATTCGTTCACACGAAATAACAATTCATTCCCACGAATTAACAATTCGTTCCCACGAGTTAACAATTCGTTCCCACGAATTAACAATTCGTTCCCACGATATAACAATTCGTTCCCACGATATAACAATTCGTTCCCTAAATTTAACAATTCGTTTCCTCGAATTAACAATTCGTTCCCACGATATAGTAATTCGTTCCAACGATATAACAATTCGTTCCAGTGGGAACGAATTGTCATTTCGTGGGAACAAATTGTTAAATTGAGGGAACAAATTGTTAATTCGTTAGAACGAATTGTTAAATTGAGGGTGGAAACGAATTGTTTCACGGGAACGAATTAAGAAAAAAAAAATTCTACGGCTCCGTATAAATCCGCTAAACATCACCCATGTGAAGATTTGGGACTTAACCTGGGTAAATTGGTATTTCGTCATAACATAAATAACTTACAAAATTTTACGAGAGAAAAAATAGGCTCATTCTTACATTTTGGTAAAAGGTAATAGTAGAGAAAAAGAAAACTTTTGTAACCTTCATTTTGCCATACGAAATTGGCAGGTTTACCCAGAAATCATGAAATCGGAGCCCAGCTTCGTTGCGTCACATTACAGTGGAACCTCTCTAAACCAGGCATCCTGAGAGGCCCCCAGGTTGTCTCCCGGTTTAGAGATGTTCCGCTGTAAATCAGTCTACTTGCCTGCGAGTAAATACGGCTTTTACCTGTGACAAATGTACTTCGAATAATATACAGTGCATCAGTTTGACAGTTTACACATTGAAAAAGTGTCCATTGTGTATTTTGTGAGTGATGGTAGAAAAGCTCAGATATATAATGTTATGTGTAGTCATAATAGTTATTAAGTGTTAATTAATAGTTATTGTTAAGTGTACCTAGCTTCGCACAGTGTACGTGGCTTCGCATCCACCAATAGTTTACATATTTTATTATTCATGCGGTCTTCTGAAGACAAATGTTTTCAGAAAGTCAAATGTGTTTACACGAGTCAGAAAACTGTAACAACAGTCATCACACAAGTAAAAAATCGAGGTGTGCAAATCCACGTACACTGTGCGAAGTCAGGTACACTAACTCTATAGGACGTTGTTATCATATACATCTGGGACGTATTGCACCAAATTGTATTAGATTTGCTGCCATATTATTGGCTGTACGTGTCAAACGCTCCACGTGGTGAAACAGTCTGGTAGCATGTACAATGTAGCATCGTACAAACCAATGCTCTGTATAATATACTTTAAGACGAAAATGGTCAGATATACTTTATATAGATATTCAGTCACATGTACGAGTCTACTACATTTGAAACACATGCTCATATTATATAAAGTCAGTCCTTAATGTTTAAAGTGGATACGTACAGAACTCTGCCTATATGGTCCGTTATTATGTTTTCCCATAAACATCTGTGTTTAGACATGTGTCTCCGAAGTATTATGCACACCAAATTAGGACTTTGTAGCTAATCATGCTTATACACTGAGGAATCATAGCTTGTTATCTCCCGTTGAATGTATTTATAGAAATCCGGTCCAAATTGTGCAGTGTAAGGTCTTATTATTTGTAAAAATAGCGAAGGTAGCATGCCTTGTGAAAAAGCGTCAATATCGTGATTTCGACCAAATCATATTGCTATCTATGCAGTCAGTCTGGGTCTATATTGTTTGTCAGATTCATATTTTCACACATATTCATGTCATTGCAATCAGTGTAGACTCAGATCAGACTGCACAGATGTGCAGTCGGATCTGGGTCTACTCTGTTCGCAAAACTCTATTGTTTGTGCTAATCGGTAAGAAATAAACTCTGAAATACAGCTGAGGACCGGATCTCTATTAATAGAAATGCAAAGGGAAACAACTATCTATGATTCCTCATTAATAATGTTTATTTATATCCGTAAGTCTTGTGTTATCTGCTACATTGTACATATCTACTGGTCGATTTCAATATTGGTTTTCAACTCAACCAATTGGGACGGGGAGGGAGCGCGGTTCA
Organism: Conchocele bisecta; assembly: GCA_029237695.1. Taxonomy (NCBI): domain Eukaryota; kingdom Metazoa; phylum Mollusca; class Bivalvia; order Lucinida; family Thyasiridae; genus Conchocele; species Conchocele bisecta. The sequence continues at coordinate 7,681,600 of CM055273.1, forward strand.
TCACAGCTTGGTTCGAAATATGGTACCTATCATTATGTAATGCCATCTATTCCATTCCTATGCTATTACAGTAAAACCTCTCTAAACCGGACACACTGGGATGTCCCCAGGGTGTCCGGCTTAGAGAGGTTTTACTGTAAATCAGGCATTTGATCACAGTTGTGTGCCACGTGATCATGCACAGGCATTATCACCGGAGATAAATGACTAAGAAATCCATCAACAATAAGATCACAGATGTTTCCTTGGTGTCCGGGTTAGAGAGGTTCCACTGTATATGTATACCACTGGAGAAGAATTCATATAAGTCTTTATAAAGCTTGTTTTCTAATCCTACTTATATGTTCCTGCACTATTGTTATGCATGTGTGCATGTACAAGTTAAAATGAATGAAATACTAGATTGTTTAACTCAAGTTAACCAATCAACACAATGCAGTCAGTGGTCTAATAATAGATTTGTCCAACAATGAAAGTCAACACTACCTGTTGTTGTCAGTGGTATACACAACGATATGTGGCTGTTTTCAAGGGGAAATAAATTCATACATGTTGAAATATTATGTATTTGATTTTACTACTAAAAGTTGGCTTTAAATAGTAAGTAATTCAGACAAACCAGGTTGTATGCAGGAAACTTACATATATATGCAGAGGTCTGTTTACAGTTAGTTTAAAGGTACATGCCCACTCAGTAGGTTACATGTATAACATAGGGAGACAGTTAGTTTAAAGGTACATGCCCACTCCATAGGTTAAAGACTATAAGGGAGACAGTTTTAGTTTTAAAGGTACATGCCCACTCTGTAGGTTATACTAATAGGGGAAGACAGTTATATTTAAAGGTACATTGCCCACTTCAGTATGGTTTTATACTATTAGGGAAGACAGTTTAGTTTTAAAGGTACATGCCCACTCAAGTAGGTTTATACTAAATAGGGAGACAGGTTAGTTTTCAAAGTTACAACCCCGCCATTCTGTAGCTTATACCTATAGGGTGACAGTTAGTTTGTAAATGTACATGCCCCACTCAGTAGGTTATAATAAGGTAGGAACAGTTAGTTTTAAAGGTACATGCCCACTCAGTAGGTTTATACTATAGGAGACTGGTTAGTTTAAATAGTTTACACGCCCTCTCAGTAGTTAACTACTATAGGGAACAGTTTTAGTTTAAATGTACATGCCCACTTCAAGGTTGGTTATAATAGGAGAGACAGATAGGTTTAAAGGTACATGCCCCCACTTCAGTAGGTTATACAATAGGGAGACAGTTAGTTTTAAATGATACAATGCCCACTCCAGTAGGTTTATACTATAGGGAGAACAGATAGTTTTAAAAAGGTACATGCCCACTCAGTAAGGTTTATAATATAGGGAGACATTAGTTTTACAAGGTACACGGCCCACATTCATAAGGTAAACTAAGGGAGGAACAGTTTGTTTTAAAGGTACATGCCACTTCATAGGTTTTAATAAATAGGGAGCCAGATTAGGTGAAAGTCATGCCCCACTCAGTGAAGGTTATACTATAGGGAGACAGTTAAAGTTTGTAAAGGTACATGCCCACTCAGTATGTTGATAACTAAATCGGGAGACCAGATAGTTTTAAAGGGTACATGCCCACCTCAGTATGTTATTACTATAGGGAGACCAGATTGTTTTAAAGGTACATGCCACTTTCAAAGGTATGTTATACTATAGGGAACCCAGATAGTTTTAAAGGTACATCCTCAGTCAGTAGGTTAATACTATAAGGAGGACAGATAGTTTAAAGGTACATCCCACTCAGTAGGTTATACTATAGGGAGACAGTATTTAAAAGGTTTAGGTACATGCCCATACTAGTATTTTGTAATCTATAGGAACAGATATTTAAAGGTACATGCCCACTCAGTAGGTTATAATATAGGGAGACAGTTAGTTTAAAGGTACATGCCCACTCAGTAGGTTATACAATAGGAGACAGATAGTTTTGTATTCTCTGTAGATATGACATTTTCTGGCCAAATAAACATTCATTCACAATTACCCCACATATTGATTGACATTAGTATACATTTTATATCAGACGTACATTTCCATACCAATATCAGGGGCGATAACCGTGTTTCCTTAAAATGGTAATGGACATTACTATTTATTCTCAGTATTTATTTTTTGATGTGCAATGGTCATAATTTGTCGAAAATAATATTTTTTCAGGTGACGCATTTAATTAGTATACATTATTAAAATATGTCATGTCTCATTTGCATAGGAAAACAGCCCGATACCACCGCGAGTCACTCACTATCAGTAAAATAAATAGTACTAAATTATTATATCTGTATAGCGGGCGCTCATAATATTTAGAACTGGTGACACACTAGTGACACACTTATACACTAAGGTTATTCCTATAAAGAACATTTTTGCCCACTGAGTGGTCATGTACCTTTAATGGTGGAAAGATAGAACTCAAAAATAATCTCGAGCGCCGTTACCAAGGTGCATGATCACGTGGTTACAACAACAACAACACTTACTGAAACTTCCAGAAGCGCCTTCGATTAAGCGTACGTCTTTTGTTATATTGTCCTTATTATGTAACGGATTGTAATGATATATGGCGCATCAAACGCGTCAAAATCTGTTGCATATTAAGGAAACTATCATATAATATTTACTTTCGAGTGGGCGCGCTTTCAACACTTTCAGACATTGTTGTTGTTGTGGTAACCACGTGATCATGCACCTTGGTTATTGAGATTCGGAAGCAGATTTAAATGTATTTATTAATTTATATGTTAGCAACCGATACATTGTGTCGCACAATAAGAACATTTTATGTTACGTTGTATCCGTGGCTGTGGCTGGAGAAATTGGACATATCTGATATGTGACCAATGGAGCTCCTGATCAAATAACACACTCGTGTACCGGCACCAGGGGGCAGTTTCACTAAACTTCGTACGACTAAAATGTTTGTAAGTGCAAAATTATGATAGTCTGTGAATTTCACATTAACACTGTTTTCCTGTAAACAATTATCGGATATACATTTATTGAGCATCCATCAATTAAAGTTTCCAGGCGATCCTAATTTTGCAATTATATGTACGAACCTTTCAGTCGTACGAACCTTTCAGTCGTACGACGTTTAGTGAAACGGCCCCAGGTCAGGTTATTCTAATTTCAGGGCTGAGTATATTTTTTGTCAATGTAAATATTCCGTTCTGATTTTGGAATCCCCCACCCCCACCCCCAATGCAGCATATTAAATAGGGGATCGAACCCGTTTGCCCGGCCTTACATCACCTTAGCTGTTGATAGGCCGTTAAACACCAATAAACCAAAAAACAAAACACTCTTGTAGCCGGATAACGATCAATGTTGCTTGTTAGAAACGAGCCTGGGGCCCGTTTCTTTAAATTCGTACGACTAAAATGTTCGTAAGTTTAATGAAACGGTCCCCTGGTGTTTCATTGATGGAATGACGAACAGTGCAGATCCGGACGCGCAGGCTGCTCTGGATCTACACTGGTCGCAAAACCCACAAGCCCAATTTCTCCAGTCACACCCACACATTAATATTGTAAATAACAATTAGTCAACAATAGTTACATGTATACATGGTTGTTATTGTAAATAATACTTATAGTGAATGATTCATTTAACGAGTTTCATGATTAAAGTAAAATAATCTCATCTATGTGGTACCACATTATGCTTCTTGTTTCACACATGATTTCCATAATTCGGTTTATATCTGTATCCAAGGAAATAGACGAACTACATTCATTGATGGAATGACAAACCGTGTATATCCTGATCAAATGGCACACCCCTGTAGCCCGATAACGATATGTATCGCTTGTTAGAAGCATGGCGGGTGTTTCATTGATGGAATGACGAACAGTGTATATCCTGATCAAATGGCACACCCCTGTAGCCCGATAACGATATATATCGCTTGTTAGAAGCATGGCGGGTGTTTCATTGATATAATGACGAACTGTGTATATCCTGATCAAATAGCACACCCCTGTAGCCCGATAACGATATATATCGCTTGTTAGAAGCACGACTGGTGTTTCATTGACGGAATGACGAACAGTGCAGATCCTGATCAAATAGCACACCGATGTATCCTGATAACGATATACATGTAGATCGCTTGTTAGAATCATGGCGGGTGTTTCATTGATGGAATGACGAACAGTGCAGATCCTGCTCAGACCGTGTGTATGCACAGGCTGGTCTGTACCTACACTGCTCGCAAAACCCATAAGCCCCATTTTTCCAATCACAGCTACATTTAACTTTGATAATTTCACCTCGTCCGGCTTAAATTTGTTTTGAATAACTTTTATTACTGATTTTGCATGTCTAGACCTTCTAGTTTTGGAATCCGACTGATGACAAGCTGTTATGCTTGAACGTTTTGAGAAATTTGCATAAACTTAATATGACTGCCAACTATATATAGTGTGCCATATACATGTAGCTACATCCACACGAGTAAATTAAATTTAAGCAATTTAAGAGCGGAGATTTGGCGCATTTGACAAAGTCACAGGGATGCACTCGACCGGCAGTCAAATGTTGAGACCTAAGTATATACATGAGGTTTGACTTCCGGTCGGCATGGAAGACGCCAGATATGTTACATTTCAAGTTATTATTCTTACTATGTCAACTTAATTCTCTATTTCGTGCCTCTATCTACTCTTTAATATCTGAATGAAGCCTCGACAATTCGCATGATGTTGATATATTGGCTAATGTTTGCAAAAACGACATGTTTTTGTGTCACTTCGACCAGAACTTGAAAACGAAGCGAGGTTGGCTTCTTACGATGTCATTTTCTCCCGATATATTGATACATGTACGCGGATTTTGGTCTGTAATGAAAGGGTCTACCACTTACTTCGATGTGATCAAGTCACAGTTCCCTAAAAGGTCTAGAAAGTTGTTTTATATACGATTTGGAAAGGCATAAATATCACTCGGACCCGGTTGAGTCATTTTCTATATTTGTTTCAAATTCACTGGCCCCGGTTGAGACCTCGTCAAAAAGTGTCCAGTTGGGTCACATTTACAGTAAAAAGTGCACGGTTGAGTCGCAAGATAAGAATGCCATTGAACTGCAATTTAATTATAGCTAAGTTAACTCTACGTCATTTCTATGTCAATGACGTAGCATGTGACGTTGCAAAGCGTGCTCTCTGACGAAATGTACACATTAATTGTACTAGTGCTCGATCTAGAACGTATATGGCAAGTTATTTAATGATTATGTACAGTATATATTGTCATTTTGGTTTGATTTGGTTTGAAAAAGTAATCCTAGATGATACATGTAGAATATATCACTATAAACCATTTGCTTTATTTCAGAGAACACATAGAGGCATTGGAAACATCATTCCACTCAAAGGAGGAGGCACCCAGACAGTTACTGTGTGACGACTGTGTGAAGGTGTTGCGCACCGACAGTGGCTTACGGCACCACCGGATGAGGCACACGGCCACAGAGAAGTATGCCTCTGAAACATGTAACAAACATGTAACAAACGGTTTGTGGAAAAAGCCCACTATGCAAACCACATGAAGAAGCATGACATTGGTAAGAAGGACGTGTGTCACACGTGTGGTAGAGCGTTTGCGTACAAGAGCACGTTGGCGCGACACAAGTGTCCCGAGCAGAAAGTCAGTATCTCTAAATATGTCTGTGGAGATTGCCAATCCATATTCACACGAAAGGATTCACACGAAAGGTTTTTGAATTTCCATTTTGTGTACCATAACATCAGATAATTCACCTATGGCATATTTCCTATCCAATCCAAGACACCCGTATATGGGAGTTGTGAAACCATGCATATTGTAGTAAACACTACATAGACTGATAGTCCAAATACTTATCATATGATCATTGTGTGTTGGTCATGTGCTGTTATAATCGTTTCATAATACATATACATGTAATGTGATATTACAAGTGTCGACATAGTGCTATTAAAAACTAAACGTGTAAGCATTCAAAATATAGATGTAACTCTTACAAAATAAGTTTTCAATACCAATATCGTGTCAATTTTTGTTATGCTTGTATTGCTATATATGTAACACTATGTACAACATCATTTAAATAGAGCAGTGTTGATGTTTTTCCAAAGATAAACACATTAAAGTAGTAATGCAATAGTTTTAAAATTGACTGATTGATAGATAAAACAAAATTTAACATTTGAAACCAAAGGCCAAAACTGTATTGTCATGGCAAATGCCGTTTTCTACAGTAATTCAGCGAGTACTAATTATGTCCAATATTTAACCAGAATAGCATAATAATATTGCAGTTATACTTTAAGATACATGCATTATTATAAATGTGGATTGTACATAGGAGTCCATACATGGGCTAAGAAAGTGATGATTGACAAGAATGTCGATTTCGTTTTAGTTTTGTTTCCAGTTATATGACGATTCTGAACGATAATTACAACATATATGATTGCACAAAATTGTTTTATTTTTGTACTGATGTCATGCGAATAATGTGATACATGTACTGTGATTGTTTATTTTCATTTTATAAGATGACTTTGTGAAATTTCTTACATTTCAAGCTGCTGTGATAAAGTTTTTGGTGTCACTAAACCGCAAATGGTAAACAGTGTCTTGTATTTACGAGATGTTGGACACATATACTGTAGCGATCACATCTCCAAGAACTATGTTGAAACAATCTCATATCCTGGAGCATTATAAACATGAATATAAATTAGACCGTTTACAAATTCAAAGACTCAAAGTACAAGCACCTGAATTTGAACAAATTGAATGCATGTACATTTATACTGATCAAACTAAAAACTTTAACCGGCCCATTATAACTATTTATTCAGTGCACAAGTCTGCAACGACATGTTATTTCAATCTCATTACCATACATAGTTTGTAACATTGAACTAAATTTAAGTCATCTTTTTTTGCATATCAAAGTTGTGCACTAAATAAATGTTGTATAAATATTACGAACACATTGACCAGACCGGAAATTTGTATGGCATATTCTCATCAACAGGTGGTTTAGCAGTTATATAGCTCTATGTCCTTCATATTTGAAGAGTATCACATGATAAACAAACAAGCATATACGTATATACAGATACAGGCAAGTGCTCAGGATGGACTATCATCTATAGTTGATCCAACGCCAGACCGCGTCTAACATGTGGCAGAATTTTACCCTCGTGTGCCCTATGGAACTCTCTGACGGGTAGTGGTCGTCGAGCCGGTTCATTTGGTTTTGACACCGTGCCTCGTTTCCTTTTTTGTTTACCTCTCGTTCGTTCTGATAGGTCGAACGTGTGATCTCTGTAATTACAGGAATATTTTATCTTTATGATTAGTCACTCACTATTACATTGAGCATCCATTAAATTTTGGGTACATCTGACCTGTCCATTTTGAAAATAATTACCCATGGTCTGTCCAACTTTTCATTAATTTAAAATACAATACAATACCTGATAAAACAAATAAAACCATTGAAGTAAGGGAAATATAAGCCATTCTTTTAGTAATAAAACTCAAATTTTGTCTCAACCGGACACTTTTCCGACTAGTTTAATCTTCGCACCCGAACATTCTTGACGAGGTCTCAACCGGGGCCAGTGAATTTGAAACAAATATAGAAAATGACTCAACCGGGTCCGAGTGATTTTTATGCCTTTCCAAAAACGTATATAAAACAACTTTCTAGACATTTTAGGGAACTGTGACTTGATCACATCGATGTAAGTGGTAGACCCTTTCATTACAGACCAAAATCCGCGTACATGTATCAATATATCGGGAGAAAATGACATCGTAAGAAGCCAACCTCGCTTCGTTTTCAAGTTCTGGTCGAAGTGACACAAAAACATGTCGTTTCTGCAAACATTAGCCAATATATCAACATCATGATTATTTTCGAGGCTTCATTCAGATATTAAAGAGTAGATAGAGGCACGAAATAGATAATTAAGTTGACATAGTAAGAATAATAACTTGAAATGTAACATACCTGGCGTCTTCCATGCCGACCGGAAGTCAAACCTCATGTATATACTTAGGTCTCAAAATTTGACTGCCGGTCGAGTGCATCCCTGTGATAGTGATGCAACAAGAAGATTCCTTAATACCCCAATCATAGTGTCACGTTTTGGCCGCCACGTTTAGCAACGTGGTAGAACGTGGCTACAACGTGAGCAAACGTAGAACAATGTGGCTAAAACGTGATCAAACATGACAAAATGTGAACTGGAATTTTTTGTTTTGGACATGTTCGAAATTCGTTGGCTTTTCAACACAACGTACTACAACGTAGCAATAACGCGGTACAACGTGGCTACAACGTAGCAGAAACGTGACAGAACGTGACAAGAACGCGGTACAACGTGGCTACAACGTAGCAGAAACGTGACAGAACGTGGCAAGAACGCGGTACAACGTGGCTACAACGGAGCAGAAACGTGATAGAACGTGGCAACAACGTGGTACAACGTGGCTACAACGTGGCTACAACGTAGCAGAAACGTGACAGAACGTGGCAAGAACGCGGTACAACGTGGCTACGTAGCAGAAACGTGACAGAACGTGGTAAGAACGTGGTAAAACGTGGCTACAACGTAGCGACAACGTGAGAGAACGTGGCGGCAAGCTGTTTCTTTCTATGCATGGAATTGCCCCAGTCATAGTGTTACGTTTTGGCTGCGCTGTTGTGCTCCGTTTCTGACGCCCACGATTTGCATATTCTCGAAGGGTTATGCGTCGCTGCCGCCACTCTCTAGCCTCGCTGTCGCCACGCTGTGACACGTTTTGCCTCGTTATGCATCATTATGCCTCGCTTCCACAGAGCGTATTGTCGCGTACCACAACGTATTATAACGTACCACAACGTGGCAAAACGCAGCGTGATACAGAGTGGCATAACGTGGCACAGGGAACGTGGGTGCAACGAGGCCATAACGTAGCATACCGCAGCACAACGTTTCAACAAACGCAATAGAACGTAGCGTAATGTGCACGTTCTGTCAAGTTCGTGATACAACGTGGCTACAACGTAGCAAAAACGTGACAAAACGTGAACATAACGCGTCCCGCCGGTTGCTACGTTCTGTAGCGTTAGTTTACACGTTGTGACACGTTGTGCTGCGGTAAGCTACATGGTGGCCTCCTTGCACCCACATTCTCCGTGTCACGTTATGCCTCGCTGTGTCACGCTAATATAAGGTTTGATCATGTCCAGCCGTGTGCAAACGTTTGCTGTGGCCCGAGGGAACTGTTTGAACCCAAGGCCGCAGGCCGCGGGTTCACACAGTTCCCGAGGGCCACAGCTAACGTTTGCACACGGCTGAACATGATCAAACGTTATTGTTACATTTCCAACAAAAAACTGATGTAATTTGAGCATTATATTCAGTATTTTCAGTACTTTTATAAATCATGAACGTCATGAACTTCATGAAGTAGTGACGTCATGAAGGCACTTCCGCGTAGTGACGTCATGAAGGCACTTGGTCTACGCGCGGCCCCGGAATGAACATTGCCTAAAGCCATATGCAAACAGCACGCTCTATATGTTTGCACATATGTGCAACGGAAACCATGTAACAATACACATTGTAGGACGTTATAAATAAAGGATCTCAAACGAGTTTCCATTTGATATGAGATTTATGAAACGAGTCACGCACAATGTATGCACCGAGCCTGCGAGGTGCATAAAATTGCTGACGAGTTTCATAAATCTCATATCAAATGGAAACTAGTTTGAGATTCTGTTTATCACATGACTTAACACTCCAAATAGCAGAAAACTTGGAGATATCCGATACTTTTCAGTGAGAAGTCGCCATTGACTATTTTCGCATCGACCACCAAGAAAACTAGTTGTAATACAAACAATAAGATATTATAAATATACCATATTACAGGTTCCCGTTCTTTGTAAACACTTGATATTACCTAACTGGAGCATATTGTATAGGGTTAACTGTATTGCAATTTTCAAATTTAATTTCAAAATTACAATGCGGTTAACCTATTTCTAATTTGCACTCTTTTCCTACTGGCGTAGCAATACATATTTAAATAATTTGCGACCGTTCATCAACAATGATATACCTGTAACGTATGACCATCAGCCAATCAGATTGCTTGATATTTATTGAGTACATTATAATATGGGTTAACAATATCAGTGTGCTCCCTATGACAAATTAATGCTCTTTATGTTTAAATTATTATCCGAGGGTCACTATAAATGGTAATATTATTTTATTGGGCAGCCATCGTAGACTTCTGTTATTGACACAAGTGTCTAATTCCATATCAAGGTTACGAAAGAATACAATATTTGGTAATAATATATAATTTTTTCTTTGAATTATATACAAGTGTACAAATGACCTTTCATACTTTAATTATTATACGATATGATTTCCATTAGAAGGTAATTTATAGTTGGCGGTCATCTAAGACTTCTGCCATTGACACATTCGTCTATTGTGGTATTCGAAAGTTACATCAAACATTCAATGGTCCACATACCTGAGATATATTTACTACTACATGTATGCTTCAGGTACTCAATAATCCGAGTAAGTATGTTGTCGTTTGCACAATATAAGGCAGAATATTGTTTTATATTTGACTGTCACCTTTGACTTTTGCTATTGACACAGTTCTATAATATATCCCTAAGTTATTAAAATATTATGTGTATGCATCAAGTAATTACTTCTATGCCAATTTACTACGCGACGCCCATGTGCAGTTGTATACTTCATTATTACTAGTTATGTTTATCGTATAGGATAATATGTTTATATATTGCTTGGAGTAGTGAAATAAACTATACTAATGATGCACATTATAAAGATACATGTTCCAGATATGGCACCTAGATATAGTGAGCTACCTGTCGTGTCCAGGAGGTCAGGTTGGATATAGAGAATATCAGGCTAGTGTCTTTTGATATCAACTTAGACAAGGCTAGGAAACGCGTAGGAATTCCGAGGCTTGCCGAGGAATTTCTACCGTTTCCAAGCCGAGCCTGATAAACTTGATATCATAAGACAGAAGCATGTTATTCTATTTATCAGGTGACGTTTTATGCTAAAAAATGAATGACCACAGATGACGTCGTATCTACGGACAGAACGCGGACTTGTTTACGTTGCGTCATTACACTGACGTCATTCGGTAACGTGACGTGCGTCATCCGACCAATGGAACGTCAGTTTTCACTTTGTTGTAACCCGGATGTTTGTATCAGGTCAATGCCTGATACAACAATATGTTATCAGCCAGTACGTATTCGGTCAATACAAGGCAAGTTACGTGATAAAAGTAATTAGCACATGCATGAAGAGTTATATACAATAATAGAATGATCAACTATGTCTGGACGTATTAAATATATATGAAAACACCAGCGACTAATTAAGAATAAGACTTATATGGCGACCATCTTGAACTTCCGCTCTTCACAAACGTGTCTAATAACATATATAACGTACTGATTGTGTCAATAGATCTCAGATCAGTATACATTGTTGCATCGAGTGTGAGATCAGTTATATGTAAAGTATGTTGCACTTGGCGACCATGTTGGATTTTTCCCATGTCCTAGTGAATGGAATTGAAATGTATTGTTGGCATCAATATCGATAAGTCGAGTAAATCCAGTATGCGCTCTTGACACAATTTCCACATAAACAACAAACTGGCAGCAACAAACGGTGGTGGTAACAACAAACATGGAGGATAATACGTTGATGCGATATTCTGCCACTTCAAATACATCGACAATCCATACTTTTAGCTGAGATGTTGGCAGAAGACTACTACATGCCCCCAATTGCACCGGAAAATGGTACCGACCTGTAAAACACCTGTATATAGCTCGGCCGTGGACACCACCACTGCAGACACGGCGCGGCGTGGCACTACTTTGGCTCTAGAACGTAGGAAACACCATTTTGATGGTCTATGTGGAATTTTATCTCCCGCTCAATAGTCCTCCGTGGCATTATTTTATTCACCACTACGGGTCTGTATAATAGGGGCACTGATTCTCTATGTTCAACACTAATCGTACAGTAAAGAAGTTCAGCACTGAATGACCGTTCCCTGATCCCGTACCGGGCCCCCTTATTACATCGGATCACATGGCTAAGGTGTGAATTCCTGTACGATTCACCGAAAATGTACGAATCCTTATCCATCGATAACCATGATAACATACGCGTACCTTCCATACTCACGGCTGTTTTCTAGAACCGAAATGACCGGAAAGTTCCGAGAATACATCAGACACGGACATTATTTCCTAGAATCCAGTTGAAAATGTTATGCAACTGCTCCCGTTCATTCGTCAAGGATGACCAATTCATTGTATCAACATCCACGAGCCAGCGTAACGGCCTTATGACTTCACATCGTTTTAACTTTAAAAGCAATATCTCATGAGGCCCACGTTTTTTCTCGTAGAGGGACGACAGAATCATGGCATGCAGCTGCAACTGATCACACATGTAGTCAGCCAGGTAAGCAGGAGACAGGACAACTATAACCTTGCTACTGACGTCCATGTGTTTGGACATTTCGTGTGTCTCATTACGACCATGACGCAGATCATGTTCCGGAAAACAGACACTAATATTACAGATGTCTTTCAAATGCGGCATCAGTTTTTCTGCGACCCAATCGTAGTCGTACTGGCAGTGTGATGTGTAGGCGTCATATCGTATGGCTAACTCCTCCTCGTTGTCACATGCATTCTTATGGTTAGGGCAGTGTGTCGCTTTATTCTTAGTACGTATATGCCAGTAATTAACATGCGTAATAACAAACTTACAAATCTTCACAAACGTATAAGACCCGCATATAACAGTAACAATACAATGTCTTAGAAAAATAAAAATAACCAAATGGTAAATATCGGTAAGCCACAACATTGCACATGCATATGCTTTCATCCGTTTCAATGTGTTAGTATTTATATCGCGTTCTGAATGATTGCCTTTAATTTCCTCTGTGATGTCGTCATAGAGACCAGTGTCGTTCCAAAGTCGATGGAGCGACACGTGCGTCGTGGGTAAAACTAGCAGTCGTAACGGATGGTCGAATTCCATCACCTTCCTCCCGTGAGTATTGCTATATATTTCTCGGAGTATGGATACCTTGTGCCAACCGTATGCGTCGGGGCAAACGCAGAATATTACGGTTACTTTGTTAACCACCATATTGTTAAACGTAGTGTGATTAGTTATATATAGCAACGGCAAGACACTTATAAATGTTCCAACCTGGAACTGGAAAAACACAGCACTCTGAAATGAACATGATGAAAATACTGATGGACACACGACGTCGAGTGGTTTTCCATTAACTGTATACTCCACCAACAAGGGCAGATCGTCAGGTGGCATGGCAAGGTAGTTAAAACTATGAAAACTACTTATGACATTTCCTGGAGGCACGTATATTACATGTTCTAGAACTGGTAATTTCTCTACTTGTATCCTGCCGTATTCCATACGACGACGTATAAGTCCTACATATTCTATCTTAGTACCATCAGTGGAGATTGAAGTTATATTATGTGTGAACTGATCAATGCAGCTGTAATTCCCGAAATCGGATTCAGTTATGTGAAGTATAGCCACTTACATCTGTACAGAAAATAGATATGACTTGTTCACGTATCTCGGACTTATACCGACACAATGCCTCTTGCCGGGCACTAGCCGCCGTCCATTATGCTTCCAGAATTGCACACCGATCTTATCTTGCTGCACCAAAAATTTGAAGGAGCACGAAATGTTTATGTCTTCACCAACATGACTCTGATAGCGTCTGCGGTTATTGTTGATCATATTATACGTATTTACTTCAACTTCTTTTGTAACATCATGTTAATTTTTATTCACGTTAATAATGGGTTTCTGTACCAGTCATTGTCCATTTCGCAGTTTCGTCCGGCTCCAAGGTAATACCATTAACGAAACACCGTTGATATTTAAGTAGAGATGTGTTCATGTCGACATTCGTAATGTAATTATCAAATCCGAACGCAGCAGCAGAACTCATGGCGCTGGCGTACAGCAGAATCACGACACAAATTTGCGCAAATGTAAGTGAACATAGGTTCCCCAGGCCGGCCAATAGCCACCGGCGATTGGGAATATTGCGCTGAACGACAAAGAGCTTGCCCACGTTATAGAAGTAACTGAGAAGACGCGACATTTCTTGAGCCGCACAGTTGAATAACAACGGGAGATTAATGCATGCGATCAACTGGTCAAGGTCACCGGGGACAAACAACGTATTGATCAGCGTAATATAACTATACTTTGAAATATGCATTATACAGAATATTTGCACTATCAGTTTCTGGAACTCATCAAATGAAACGTGTCGTTTGTAAATCCCGCGTCTATTGCTGATGACCAACGACATGCATACATTAGTGTAGTATTGTAGTATGATGAGTATGTACACAGACCAAATCGGTATTATATAGAAGGCACTGACTGCCCCATGCAGCCACAATAAGGTCAGTACCACGCAGGCCGGTACGGACGCTTGTAAAACTACTCCCTCCACAACTTGCATTGTCTTTGCTCTTTGAATAAATTGTCACCGCAAACGGCAGTTAACGTACAAGTATAATTGCTATGGAATCGCATTACATACCGTCCGGCGGAAGGGTTGTCATCCTGATACACGGTTCGTTCCGCCAAAACGTTCCTCTAAGTACAAAAACAAACTGGCGTCGAAATTAATGGCGTCAATTTACGGAATGGTCCGAGGGTTCCCGAGTGATCGCTAACTCAAGGGTCTGGCACTGCTGGAATAAAGAGAATAAATAGTACATGGCTAGTGTATTTGGATGTAATGTTTATCAGGCGAGGCATCTAAACGCGTAGGAATATATAGGCTCGCCGGGCCGAGCCGAGCCTGATAAACTGAATATCCAAATACACGAGGCATGTATTATGTGTGAAGGGTAACAATGTATGCTACAAATCCTTTAGATGTTATTACGTGGCTAGTTGGCAGAAAAACGTGGAAAAGACAGTATGCATCAGCCCTCGGTAATTCGATATCAGCCTGAGACCGAATTGCGTGGCTAGTTTGATATCAACCTAGGTATCGACCCTCGGTTACTTGAGATCAGCCTTCGACCGAATTACGTGGCTATTTTGATATCAACCTAGGTATCACTTCGAGGTAACTTGATATCAGCCTGAGACACAAGGTCGATGGCTGATAACAAGCTACCGAGGTATGACACCTAGGTCGATATCAAACTAACTACGTAATAACATATGTATTACTTAGATATCATTGTTTTAGTGTGGCAGTTATAGAGAAGAAGTGTACACTTTGTGACAAAAGTATGAAATAGCTTACATAGTTAGTCACATACATACTTCGGTTTGGTATCTACACCATTGTTTTCACATGTTTCACATGTTTCGATACCAGATAATCTATCTAGCAGCATTTCACCGGCGTAATCCCATTCAATGACGGTAAATCCAATATGGTCGCAGTACATGAGCAAATGCGTCTTTTTTTTTTTTTTGCTTATATTTAACGGCGGCACTGGCTCGAGGACCTTGCATGCCGTCTCCCAAGAATGGGAGAAAGAACGGAGGTAGAGATTTTTTGAGAGAAGCCGGTAATTCGTATTTACAGAGCAACTACGAATTATCGGTACCCATTCACAGCTGGGTGAACTGGAGCAGTGTGGATAAAGTGTCTTGCTCAAGGACACAACGCAGCGCCTCCGGTGAGGCTCGAACCCACGACCTTTAGATCAGCAGTCTGACGCTCTAATCACCAGGCCACTGCGCTCCACTAATGCGTCTTAAAAAACATCTTCTTTTATTGTGTGAGTGCATATTATATAAAAAAAAGTACTAAAAATGTATATTGCAGTTTCGGTCCTATAGAACCACTCTGGCTGAATTAAATCCGATATGGCCGCGGAGAAATTAATTATAATTTGATGTACAATTCAGTCCATAGATACCATGTCATCAGATCAAATAAAACAATATTATAATGCACTTTATAAATATCACGCATTGCCAATCTGATTGGCTGATGGTCATACATTACAGGTATATCATTGTTGATGAACGGTCGCATATTATTTCAATATGTATTCCTACGCCAATACTAAGTTTGAGGTCGGTCAATTTACTCTGCCACCATATTGTAACGACCCTTCGTTGCGTCTGTCTTCAAGAATACGCGACAAACCATAATATTTCCTATTCACGCAGGGGATTGGTAGCGGGGCCTTGTGAATCAGGATATGAAAGTGGGAATAACTATAGCTACTTTGCAATGAATGAACGATAGTAGCGAATTCAGTATTAATATCTGATATTGTGATAACACATACAACACAACTATATGGTAACAATAATGGTATCGGTGTGGTATACATGACTATGTAAATCAACAGTTACTGCGTTAGTATATATTAGTAGTACATGTATGCGAGTCGAGACTAACTAACATAGGCGACGGTGGGGGCAACTGGACACGATCAACTATTTTCTACAGCGGGAATCACGAAGCTAGGATGGGTAGAAATGTTTGAAAATAGACACATTCTTATTCAATATTTATTTATTAAAACGTATGTCGACGAACCAAATAATGTGAGCAAATGTTTTGTTAATCACCACGATTTTCTATTCGTACGTCCATATGTCTATACAAAAGAGACAAATACTAATTAATTATTGATTGACATTGATCTTGATTTCAAGATATGAAACATGTTACTGTCACATTTAAGCACACGTATACTTGTAATTTAAAACGAACATAAAAGAGAAAAAATAATTTAAAACCCGTAGTCCAATAAAGTACATGTATACGTATATTTCACAGTCAGGAAAATGAGAGAATTTTGAAAAGTTCGATTTTTAAATAAAAATGGACATATGAAGGCATAAACTTATTATTAAGATTTAAGTATCAAATTAAAGAAGGAAACATATATAAATTATGCTATAATAGAATGTACAATATAGATAAGTGTGCTATAAAGTTGTGTAAATGTAGACAATTTTGTTTTGTCGCAATATTTTGTATATAGCATATAAGGCGCAAATCTCTGGAATAAAAACTTAAATGGACATAGGAAAACAACTTTCTATTATATACATATTTATACCATACGAGGTAAGCAGGCAAACTGCCTCGATAACAAGGGGAGTAACTGGCCATGCTAAGCCAGGCATATTGGCGAAATAGTCCAGTATGAAACTGGGACTAGGACGAGAATAACGATATACGAAACTAGGACTCGGACGAGAATAACGATATAAGAAACTGAGACTAGGACGAGAATAACGATATACAAATCTAGGACTCGGACGAGAATAAGGATATACGAAACTAGGACTTGGACGAGAATAACTATATAAGAAACTAGGACTCGGACGAGAATAACGATATACGAAACTGGGACTCGGACGAGAATAACGATATACGAAACTGGGACTCGGACGAGAATAACGATATAAGAAACTGAGACTAGGACGAGAATAACGATAAACAAATCTAGGACTCGGACGATAATAAGGATATACGAAACTAGGACTTGGACGAGAATAACGATATACGAAACTGGGACTCGGACGAGAATAACGATATAAGAAACTGGGATTCGGACGAGAATAACGAGATACGAAACTAGGACTCGGACGAGAATAACGATACACGAAACTAGGACTCGGACGAGAATAACGACGAAACTTGACGAAATGTGAGAGCAAATGCAGAATATAATTCTAAATTTGCTACGAGAATTTCGTCACCTTTGGACGTCATTTGCACAAAATATCACCGTTTCTGTAAATATCACACATGAAAAATAACACGTCGTTTTAGGGATAAAATCACATACACTGCACGTAGCCTGTTTCTTATGAAACTAGAAATGGTAGGAAAATAATCATACAAGAAACTTGAACTCGGACGAGAATTACGATATATGAAACTAGAACGCGCAGGTATAGAAGCGTCCTGGTGCCAATGTTGAATATAGTATTCTCCTAATTTTGAGATACTAAGTCCTGATTAGGACTTAGTATCTACTAATTAGGTGATAGTAACTCCTAATTAGGAGATAATATGTCTTACAGGAGATAAAACATTGTTTAGCATTGACACAGATAATAAGTCCAAATTAGGAGATACTAACACCTACTTAGGAGATAGTAAGTCCTAATTAGGAGATACTAAGTCATAATTAGTAGATAATAAGTCCTAATTAGGAGATAATATCTCCTAATTTGCTCAATCCTAATTAGGAGTTACTATCTGCAAATTAGGACTTAGTGTCTCCTAATTAGTAGTTAGGAGATAACAATATTTTAGCATTGGCACCAGGACGTTTACACACGCGGGAAAGTAACGAGTACTAACATGATGAAGCTAGAACTTAACTATCAAATAACGATTTATGAAAGTAAAGTAAAAGCAAATAACAATATACGAAATTTGGACCTGGACAAAAATAAGAAGCTAGAATTTGGGCGAAAATAACTATTGACGAAACTAGAATCCGGATGAAAATATGATACTAGAACTCGGTGGCAATGAACGAATTATTAAAGTATACGGCCACAAATAATGGTTATATGGAACGATTGCTCTGACAAACATAAAGTATGAAAATAGAGATATATAAGTTCCACTTGCCTTGAAGTGAAACTACGTGTTCAAAACACTGCCCAAATTACGTCGTATTTCCATCATGTCACCATGGTGACACGCATACTGTTTAATTCACGAAACCTGCCCAAAATGGTCTGCTATATCCACAGTGCAAAAACAATAAAACAGACAGATATTATTAATAAATATTACCAAACATTAAAATGACCCCCATAGGGAGCCCCACATTCTTTACATGTAAGTTCTTCCCGGAGAAAATATTCCCGCGTAAAATTTACGACACGTATAATAAAAGATAACTAGATAAACAGGCTGTCATTAAAAATGCAATAGATAGTCTCCCTTTATATCTAATATTTCAGAAAAGTTATCAGTGAACAGTTAGCCACTAGTTTCGTACCTGTGAAATATTGCACTTTCTGCTGATTAAAATTCAATTGTATTGTTTAATTACTATTTTCTACTTGATATTTTATTATAATCATATTTTACATTGTAATAGTTGATGAATGCTCATTCCATGGCAATTCGGCTCATTAGAATCGTCTCTAAGAGACATCACTGTATCGCCTTGTAATTTATCATTTCATATGTTTTCGGGAATGCCGGATTGAACGGAACACCTTACAAAAGCGTAGTTTTTTTTACAAAATAGGCGTTACCGACCATTCAACACCAAATACAAAAATAATTTAAACATGATTTTCTTGATATATATGCGGTGGCGCCAGCATTAAAATTAAGCCAATATACACTCAATGAACCCAATAACTGTCATTCCGCCTACAATAAACACAATTTATCTAGCTTTTTGACGTTGTGGAGGTGTATAATAATCGCTCACTACTGGTTCTCTGTCAAATGCTTGTAATTGTTGTGCCGCAGCAGTAACTGTATTATATTCGCGTATAGCTTCATCCACATCTTCAAACGTTTGCGCTACATTATTTTGTTTTCTGATTTCCTTATTAATCCAATCTAATATCTCTGTTCTTTTTCCTGTGCCGTGTACCTTTTGCAAATGTTCTACGGCTTCATCATGCATTTTACGTTCCTCATTGGCTGAATTACTACCCAATTAACTAAATAATAAATTACTCCCTGTAAATGCCAATTAATTAGCTAATGCACCACCAACCATCATAGCTATTGATGCCATTTTTTATATAATTATTGTATTACTTCAAAACAATATCTGGAATTATACCCTGCTTTACCAACATATCTCTTGTAGCAATAGCAAGTCCAGTATCTAACATAAGCATTGCCATATTATAACCGTCAAGCTGTAGCTTTGGCACAGTCTGTTTCCTAATTGTATTTGTTATGTGTGCATACCCTATCTCCAAAGCTGTAATAACAGCAGCGTGGTAAACAATATTTCCAATTGCTTTACCGTCGGTATTGAACGTTGTCATTGTTTTTTATTTTAATATAATAATTAAATGTTTAATTTATTCCACAGTGGATTAACTGCATTAACTGTATGCATTTTATGTTTCTTATCATTAACTGCAGGTGATTGCCAAAATAATTTCCTCACAAGAAAAGCACCAGCAGTTAAACCTATTACAGCAAACAAATATGACAAATTCGATTTCGTGTTATCTACAATGTCCCTGACGGGTTCATCTTTATATTCGTCAGGTGTTATATCTTCTTTTTGCTTATTTAATATGTTTATTATACTTTCTTGTTTGGCTTTACACACAGCTGCACCCTTTTTTCCAGCTGCCACCCGTTTTGTATTCTTTGTTACTTGTTTAATCCTCCTTTGGCTCTTCTTCAGGTATCTGTTGATTGTTCTCCATTGTTTATATTTATACATTTTATATTTTGAAATTGACAATATTTAACTGTTGTAATCATTGTAGTAATTGGTGCCGGAAATGCACCAAACCTAAAGTATAACTCGCAACAAGTCGTAGTTAGAGCGTGTTCAACAAACGGGTCATCCTCCAAGGCAGATACTAGCTTACTTTTATTTTCTTCAGGTATACGTAGAACTTTACCAGCTGCCATAGAATACACATTTAATATAAACGCTTTCCCAAATAAAAAGGGATTTTCCCAAAAATTCCCTTTTATACAGCATAAATCAGCGTTTTGGATACAACCAAATTCCATTATTGGTACATTTTTTTTACGATTGTATGAAATATCATACATTCGTAAAGACCATATTTTCAAAAATTCCCTTCTATACAGCATAAATCAGTGTTTTGGATACAACCAAATTCCATTATTGGTACATTTTTTTTACGATTGTATGAAATATCATACATTCGGAAAGACCATATTTTCAAATCAGACCCAACCATGTACATAGTTTTGGTTTGAACGAGTACCATTATCTGAATATATACACAACAATTCATGCCAATTTTGTATTCTTTTAATAAATAATACAGTTTCATACAATGAACACAAAACATTTGCGAACGTATGAAATTTCATACAATCAAACTCATTGATCGCTTTTCCATCATTGGTGATTGTTTGAAATTACGATCGAAATAAATAATACTTGACTATATACAGCTTTTACTAAGTCTCAGAAAACAAATATTTGCGAACGTATGAAATTTCATACAATCAAAAACAGTCAATGAGACAGTTTTTCCATTATTGGCGATTGTATGAAATTACATACGATCAAAATAAATAATACTGGACTATGCAGCTTTTACTAAGTCTCAGAAAACAAACATTTGCGAACGTATGAAATTTCCTACAATCAAAAACAGTCAATCAGACAGTTTTTTCCATTATTGGCGATTGTATGAAATTACATACGATCAAAATAAATAACACTGGACTATATACAGCTTTAACTAAGTCTCAGAAAACAAACATTTGCGAACGTATGAAATTTCATACAATCAAAAACAGTCAATGAGACAGTTTTTCCATTATTGGTGATTGTATGAAATTACATACGATCAAAATAAATAATACTGGACTATATATACAGCTTTAACTAAGTCTCAGAAAACAAACATTTGCGAACGTATGAAATTTCATACAATCAAACTCATTGATCGCTTTTCCATCTTTGGTGATTGTTTCAAATTACATACGACCAAAATATATAATCTGGACTATGCAGCTTTTACTAAGTCTCAGGAAACAATATGTGCGAACGTATGAAATTTCATACAATCAAAAACAGTCAATGAGACAGTTTTTCCATTATTGGTGATTGTATGAAATTACATACGATCAAAATAAATAATACTGGACTATATACAGCGTTAACTAAGTCTCAGAAAACAAACATTTGCGAACGTATGAAATTTCATACAATCAAAAACAGTCAATGATGACAGTCCATTATTGGTGATTGTATGAAATTACATACCATCGAAATAAATAATACTGGACTAACAAGTATTTGCGAAACACAGTCAAAGTGATTGCATGATTACATACGATCAAAATAAATAATACTGGATCTAAAACTTTGAGCCAAAGTTAACAAGCATTCGGGAGTATATGAAATTTCATAAAATCAAACACAGTGAAAGTTATAGTTTTTCCATTGGTGATTGTATGAAATTACATATTCGTTTGAAATAAATTACATACAATCAGCAGAAAGAAAATGCGGATTCTACAACCGTAAGCCTCAGTTAACAAATGTTTTTTCCACTGGTGATTGCATGAAATTATATACAATCAAAATAGATAACACTGCACTCTGAGACTTCAATTAACGCTCAATAACTCATTGCACACACATCTTGCTGAACGAATGAAATTTAATAGAATCAAATTCAGTGACGGTTTGTCTATTAATGGCTGTATGAAATTATGATCAAAATACATGTAAATAATACTCAACTCTACAGCTTTAATTAACACAGTAAGTCTTGGAAAAACAAATATTTGTGAATGCATGAAATCATACAATCAAACACAGTTGTTGTGATTGTTTTCCTTGTCGATTGTATGAAATTCATAGTAAAATTACATACAATCAATTATTTATTTATTTAATGGTATTGAACTACATGTAGGTCATTTTAGGCCGGGTTAACAGGGTCAAAACACAAACTGAGAACTGAAAACTGAATACTTACAGAAAACTAGAAAATGTGGTTCTGTCAACGCACTTAGGACCCCTATGTGATTAAATTAACTCTTACAAAAACTTCCAAAAAATAAACTTACGAACGGACAGACATATCCTAAAAATATATATTCAGGCCAGACCGTAGCATAACCTGACCTGCTGCCAGGTCCCCGCAACACCAGATTCACTTAGCCAGACTCTGTAAAAGTAATATGATTAGTACCAATATGTATTACTTTGATAATCTGTATTAACTGGATTCAACTATCAAGAAAGTAAAAAATAAAATGTACATGAGGGGCAAAACACGGATATATGATTCAGGCAAGAACGAAACCCATTGCTAAAGGCCCTGAACGGCTCAGTATTACAATTTTCCGATTTTTTCAAACACAAAAACATGTTTGGCAACTGATTTAGTACACAAAACTAACATATACTGCCTAATAGATACATCTCAAGTCTTGAGATTTACATCTTAATCGCAATGTGAAGACAACAAAAACTTGTTTTGTGTACCACTCAGTGCAAAATGTAAATATTGACAAATTAATTTCCGTACCCAACGGTCTTCGGCTCCGGAAGCGAGTGATAAACTCTGGCTATCGGAATTCATCGGCCGCGAATCAGGGAGTTGAGCAGTTGACCCGAGCATCTATCGGAAAATCGATCGGACTTTGAACACGCACCTGCTGTGTTTGATCAACAAATATTGATATTTTCATCGACTACAAACTCATTTTTGTACCAAAATGAATGCAAACAGTTTCAAAGTGTGTGTAAATAGAAACATGTTGGATTTTATGTGTGGGAAAACCCAATAGGAGGCCAAATTCGGCAACTTAAGCCGCATAGGGGCTTTAAATTTACCCTCTGCATGTTCCTAGTCAACCTCCCGCAATTCACAGTTGTTAACTGTACATCATAAAACAAAGAACAATAGTACAACACAGGCACACATACAATTGCCATTCTAAAAGAATTACAAGAGACGGGTCGCTAAAACATTGAGTAAACAGTAATACATTTCAACAAATACATATACAACATTACATGTACTTGTTGCATAGTATGGAACTGCATGCATATACACTCCGGACTATATATACACATAAGCATGTTTATGCATGTACATATACTCGTGTTATGTGATAAACGCAGTCATCCCATGGTGTCACAAAACTGCTGCGCACCAATCGACACATTTCACAGGATCAGTATTAACTGCAATGCCATGCTACAACATGTTTGTGACACGGGACACGTGTGAATATATGAATCAGCCCCATACTCGCATCAAATTAATATTTTTTTATATTTATTTTTTTTACTAAAATGTTGACCTGGCCACTGCGCTTATCCTGGTTAAAAAAATCAGAGGCAACGGCAACTGCTGTTGGCTTATTTCTTTCTAGCGTCCCACATTGTATAGCTACCGCTAATCGCTAATCGTGACAGTGCAAATAAATCAGTATATGTTTTATTCACCTGTCTAAAAGTGTCTGTGTACAAAGGCATCTTACTACGAAAAGGCTTAAACAATCAATATCATCTCAAATCAGATTTGAAATTAACTGATTAGCAGTAGATATACAACCGAGCAGTAGATATACAAACGAGCTTAAGAAGTAAATAAACGGTATGTGTAATAAAAGATATTTGTATTATTTACAACCATGTGATTAAAATATACACTGGACTCTTTAAGACTTCAAAAATTAAGTCACAGTACACTCATTGCACACACACGTATTGCCGAACGTATGCAATTTCAGACAAACAAGTATTTGAGTTAATCTAATTGATCAACCCATCTGCTGATTTGTCAAACCAAAAGTGTGATATTTCATACATTCAACAAACACAATGTACCAATTTCTGTACAACATGTAACTGTAGATCACTATCAATCGCATGAATTGATTGATTTATTGATGTTTAACGGTCTATCAACAGCTATGGTAATTTAAAGCCGGGCCAACGGGTTCGATCCGGCATGTAACCTGCTGCATATCACTTGGCCTCGGGTATGAATCCCCCGTCAGAAAATGTGGCTACGCTGCTGAACAGCTGGTATTCTCAAGGCCTCCAGATGTGATTGTTGGCGAACTCTGAAAATAATTACAAATGTATCACTTGAAGGTTGAACAAGAACATTTATAAGGGAAATCAAGTGTGCAATGGCTAACAGAAACATGTAAATTCTGCATGGATTGGTCTAAAATTTGGCCTTAACCTGTGTGGCGCATGGGGTGGGCTATAGAATAAAGAGTTGGTGCTGATAAAATTACATGCAGTTCCATGTCAATAAGACTATTGTGCAATGACACCTGAAAAGTTCATGTATATTATCTACTAAATAATCAGGGGCGGCGGAAGTGCCCCCCCCCCCCCCCAATAATTTTGTTGGGCCATGCCCCCCCCCCACCCCCCCAATAATTCTGTAATAAAGCACATGTTATCATCCTCAAACTTGCTGAGAATGCAGGAAATGGCGTTTCACTCCTCTTAGATTTCCAAAATGTTTGGGGGAGCATGCCCCCAGACACCCCTACCAACATCCAGGCCCTTTGGGTCCACAAGACTGGGACCTGAGAATGCAGGAACTGACGTTTCACGTTTCACGCCTCTTACATTTTCAAATTTTATGGTGGAGCATGCCCCCGAACCCCTCTAGCAACATCGGGCCATTTGGCCCCCAAGACTAGGCCTGGGGATGCAGGAAATGGTGTTTCACGCCTCTTAGATTTCAAAAATTTTCGGGAGAGCAAGCCCCAGGACCCCCCCTGGCAAAATCGGGCCTTCACAATTGGGCCCCCACAATAAGTTTCCCGTTCCACCGGGCCTTGATTGGGAAGTAAAAAATGCCAAATTTGTATAAAGATGGTAAAAATGACAAATGTTACAGTTAATAGCAAACGCAACAAAATTAAAGCTCGATAAAATTGGATAATGATAATGATCATCACATAATAACTGTGGCAAAAGAAGTCTCAAGAGTGACAGCTTATGCATGATTATGATGTAAAATGTTATCTAAAAAAAAAAACATTTGGTGAAAATCTCTGGTAATTGCAAGTCCTATACATTTTATCTGTACTCACCATTTGTGTTCATCACCACAGCCGGAAACTAGCCTGTCATCAGCCATAGGTTTTTGTTCTTCCAAAGAGCCGCATCTGCCTCTAAAACCTGAAAGTCAATTATCAAGTTCAATGAATACTGTGCGAATACAGTTGTAACTTGTCCTTGGTCATAAACATGCATTGGTCGGTTAATTATCGCATTTACATGTCAGCTTTCAATGTGATTAACCCTTTCAGTTCACCTCTAAGTAACTGGAATGGATTTTGATATGTTAATTTACCGACCAATCCAATCATCACAAAATTATTTTCACTTATTTATAAATAGGTGGTGGGTTTTTTTTTCTATGAAAATTACTTGCAAAAAGTGGAGATCCGGTTCATCTGGATCTACACTTTTTGCCAATACCACTATAGAGGACTGTAGTGGTACAAGTGTTAACAGCCAGTTGAGGAAATTCCATACTGAATTAACTTTAATGAATTGCGTAGTGTCCAAAGCCTTCACTTCTCCAGTCACAGGCACACGTATATAAATCTCAATCGCAGTTAGTATAATACTATTACAATGAATTTTCAGAAACTGTCTCCTTGGATGTCAACATTAAGAGTATATCACCGATATCTAAACCGGTTAGAATTGGTCAGCCCCCTTTCTGATATAACACTAACATTAGGGTTTGAGTAGCTTAGAAAAACAGAGCTCTATGGATGTGTTTTACTATTTCATCTGTCTTTTATATTTTCTGTATCCGTGAGAGCTGAGACCCTTATAGAGTAAAATTTAGTCACAATAACAGCCCAATTTGTCTGGTGTTTTTGCTACACAAATGGGGATAAAAGGATAACCAATGTCAAACTAAAATGTATGTATACCCCACATGTGTAATTATTGGTCTATGCATGTTTTAATAGGACTGTGAAGTGTTTAAAACATTCTCACATCGTCAGACTGTGTAGCAAAACGCCAGGACAAGATGGGCGGTTATTGTGACTAAATTTTACACTATAAGGATCTCAGCTCTCATGGATACAGAAAATATAAAAGACAGATAAAATAGTAAAATACGTAGAGCTGAGATTTTCTAAGCGAGGGTTTGAGCAATAAAACAAGGTCCTAGCTTATAAGATTTTTTAGGCGTAATTATAACTCCTAACATTAACAATAGGTTCAGATATCAGGGATATACCAAGGTAAGGTTGGGGTTAGTCACCGTTAGTGCTGTCAACAAAGTGGTGGACCAATTCTGCAGTCTCTCCATTTAACCACAGGTGATTCAAGCGTGTCTTGGATGGTCAATTATTGTTTGTATATACATGAAACACCTTTCTAAACAATGTACAAAACAATTCAAATGCACCCGGGTGTAAATATAATAGTACTTAGAATGGTACAAAACTCCCATTCGCCTCCATTGAAACAAAACCCCAAACATAAATCTCAATTATTTCAAGTGTAAACTACTAAAATGCACTAAAAACATGTCTCACTAACCTAAATTCGCTTTTTAAAATCTAACACGTTCATTTCCCTATAAAAATATTGAATCACGTGACACACAGTCACTGATTTGGCTGGCTAATGGAAATGACGTCAGTAACCAACCAAACCTCTGTGTGCACATGATTGAAAAGATGGCGGCTAATAGTCATTGAGAATGCGGAAGTATATGTGTTTGATTTTAAAAAGTGAATTTAGGTTAGTGAGACGCGCTTTTAGTGCAGTTTACACTCATGACTCAAAATCTTTGAGATTTATGTTAATGTATTAGCAACTGTAAAATCTATGCCGAAAACACACCCCAAGCAGCGGTTTCGACATGCTGTAATGCGTTGTATAGGCGAGTACCAGATGTCTACACCGTGTGGGGTTTTGTTTCAATGGTGGCTAATAGCAGTTTTGTACCTTTCTAAATAAGTACTATTATATTTACACGGGCGCATTTGAATTATTTTGTACATTGTTTTAACTTTAGAAATGTTTTATATATGTACTGTCATTTCGGTCTAATTCTGCGCATCGGCTAATGCGCAATTCACGACAAATTTAGCCGTGTGTATATCATAATAAACTATGTGGATTTTGGAATAAACAAGCTGATTAATTGCTACTCTGTGGCACAATTTTATCACATTCCAATAGTTTGGTAAAAAGTTATTTACCGAATATAATCAAAATGTGTAAAATCCCTCAGACCCTGCTGATGGAATAGCTGTCTTTACTAAATTAACTGTTAAACAAAGAAACTAACCATGTCACTGGATAGTTCTGCTTCAAGTTTAATACCAATTTTGCTATGGTGATCCAGTATGTTGCTCGCCATTTCGTTTACACTACCAGATGTTTAACAGTTACCAGTCATTTAGTAAAGACAGCTATTCCATCAGCAGGGTCTGAGGATTTTATACATTATTGACTATATTCTGTAATAACTTCTTACCAAACTATCGGAATGTGATAAAATTGTGCCACAGTGTAGCAATTAATCAGCTTGTTTATTCCAAAATCCACATAGTTTATTATGACGTACACATGGCTAAATGTGACGTGAATTGCGCATTAGCCGATGTGCAGAATTAGCCAAAATGACAGTATACATAAAACACCTTTCTATTTAGTTAAAAAAATGTACATTAGCCGAAAGAAATGTGATGTTGCAAACACGCATGTGATGTCGTACATCACACAATTTACGACAATTTACGTCACTTACTGACGTCCAAACATTATGAAATTTTACCTGCACAAACGTCTTTGAACTGCGTTGAATATTCCGGAAAGTTTCATTGAATATGGAGATGGGTAATGCCATATAAATGTGTTTGGAAAGCCTTAGGTCGCAGAATTAGCCGACACCATTGTACAAACAATAATTGACCATCCAAGACAAGCTAGAATTATCACCTGTGCATTTAACCCTAATAACCCTGAACCTATGCCAGTCGGGGCGAGCTGTTCTAAACCTGTTTGTGGCAAGTTGACTTAAGGTGTGGGGAGTTATCTAGGGCGAGCTGTCCTTGGGGCGAGTTCACTATTATTTAGATTTGGTAAATCGTGCCATCCCAATGAATGGAAATTATGAACTGCCAAACTTTGGCATTCCATTCATTCATTACGATTCCATTCATAGTGACTGAGATCATTATCAGTCTTCCTCTTCCTTTGGCCCAAAGAAGCAGAGGAAGACTATGAATGGAATCGTAACTCTGAATACGGACGGTACGGGAGTTGATTGCACGAGTTTAAATATAAGTTGAAACAGAAACAGTGATGGGACGGAGGATATTGTATCAATGTATGTATGTCCCTGAACAGTGTCACAGTGACGGTGTCGGTCACTGTCAGTGAAAGTGAAATTACTAAACATTTAACACGATTATTCCACATGATCATAACTTGCACAACCAGGCATTGGCAATAATAAATAGAGAATACCTATGAATAAATTTACCTTGCTACAAACGGAAAAGCGCGGCGAACAGCTGTTAAAATAAACAACATATCGCGTGGAATTCTTGGCTTGTTCATAATCGACACAAAATGGCGGTAATTCTTGCAATCGGCACCCTTCGTCTATTATGGTGCACCGAATACAAGTCAAATCGTCCGCAAGTCAAGTCGTCCGCAGATCAAATCGTCCGCAAGTCAAATCGTCCGCAAATCCGGCAAAAAAACACGTGAATAATTCAATAAAATATGAATAAGATGAAATGAAAGAAAATGTAAACCGATTGCCAAGGCATTGCTAATTTGGAAATTGCTAATTTGCAAATAGTGTATTATGTGATCCGAGTAAAATATTCCGGTTGTACATGTTTGTGTCATTCATTGTACCAGTGATTTAGAGTCTATAAATGTCTCTGATTGTACTGACAATTTTGCGTTTATTAAATGTATAAATTGAATAAAACAATTATAAAATCAAGTGTTCGTTATTCTATTTCGTTTATTTATCTATTTATTTGATCTAAACAAAATACGCAAACATGTAAAATCAGTGGACTGGTCGACATGGTGGTACGTGTACGTGGTGTTATATATAGCTGTATGTATTGGTATTATTATTTTATCAATATTATTTGATTATCAGTTCTGAGCCAGAGTAAAATAAAATAAATTAATATTTCATTTGGCTGAAATGTCAAAAAAATGAGAATATGCATTGGCAATTATGTTTTTTTAAGCAAAATTATGTTATATTGATGTATATACAGATATAGTAATACACACATCGACGCGTCAGTCTGATCTATGTCTCATAAAATCATGAATTCGGGAACAAATTACAATTTGGTTTGGCTGGGAATTGTGTCACGGTATGTATGGTCATGTATGTAACTCACGATGGGCGGGGCAGGTGTGTATTCGAACCATGCTAGCTCAGGGTCGGTTAGAGCAGAGACATATATATATATATGCATATCCTTGATTAGAGCGATGACCAGTACGGTAATTAAACCAGTGGTACCGGGTTCGGCCCCGGGTCGGTACACATTTTTCTCGCCATTTGACATAAGTACTGGAACCGTTCCATCACGTCCATGATTCTCTGCAATGTAACGGATAAATGTTCATGTATAGGTCCATGAGATAACCCATGATATAATGCATTGCTTGTCAATTTGAGACCAGTCAGAACAATCACACGTTTTACGTGCCTCTATGCTGGTACTTTGGTCGCCGGTCTATTCCCGCCCACGATGCCGGATGAGATGGGATTTGTCATGCGCTGCCGATTGTGTGGCTTATCTGAATAAAACGTTTTCGGTATATAACGCGATTTTTGTTTGATGAGCTATATGGATTAGAAATTGCGGGTGGTATTTTTAACGGTGTCATGTTGTCTTGTTGTGTGGGACGCATGTGAACCCATAGTCTCTGTATGCTGAAAGCATACGTTAATTAGCAGTAAATTTATGTTGCGTTTGTAAAGCTTCAGATAGGTATATGATATTAAAACATGTTTGTCTTTTGAAAATGTTTTATTACATCATAATCAACACAATTTGAAACTAGGAAGTAATAGTTGTAATTTTAAATATAATGCGTATATGACCGGCCTATATCCATTTAATCAATGGGTGGGTTTAATAGCGACGATTTAGGGTACATGGGAATCAGAATTTATTTTTTTTATTACAAATGGCCTCATTTGTTAGCGGGAAGTCGATATGCAAATCTACTAGCTGAAATTTAAATTATGCCATTTAACGCAATCAGCTTACTGACAAAATCATACTATACAAATAAATATTAAGGCATACACAACAAGTCAATGTTCACACTCAGATTTAATATGTAGTTTTTGTTCATGCAGTGACTAAATTACTTGAACCCACCTGGTCCGATCGAGGGCATGTGCAATATCTGACAAGCTATCTATTTGTCAGCTGCGGCATTAGACTGATGCTGAATTAAAATGATGGCTTATGTTATAATTATGTGGCCAGTTTATGTGCCTGTCTGCTAGCAAATGCAATGAGCCACTTTCTAACATATACAGCTGAAAGTAAATGTCAACCCCTACCCCCTCCTGCGGTTAAAGTGTTTGAATTTGCCACATAAGTCGCTAAATGTACCACATTAACAACTGAATATACGCGTGCCAGTCGTATGCAGTCATGCAAGTCCAGTTAACGTCCGCGGGCTATTGACAATGTCCCCGTTTATAATCCTTAAAACAACAAATTCCACACATGCCGGGTTCTCGTTTGATTCCGCTGCAAATAATACAATTTGGATTGCATTGTTAACACCTCATGTCAGAGACAGCCTCTGGGATGTTGGATAATGATAAATGTCATAACAGTTATTTTTGATTGGATAAATTGGCTAAATGATTTTGCAACCATTATAGACTCAGAGTAGCATGCGCATTCGCGTGGTATTATCAAGATGTACACTGATTTACATTCAGCCATTTAATCACATTGCACGCTTCTAACACACACTAGATCTTTATCACTCGTAGGGGATGTCACTTGACCAGTCACTACACTGGTCGTAAATGTACTTACTAATTACTTATACATCATATAATAATATATCATTTGGATCAGCTAGCTCATGGACAATTGAGGGAATGTTTGAATACATTGCAATTGGCTGCGGAAATATGTGACTTATACCTTCATGGACAAATGAACAATTAAAGTATGTTACTAAACATGACATGGCATTGTTTACAAAATATCACAGAATTTGAGTTGAAAAGAAATAATGAAATAATCAACATATTCTGCTAAAAATAATAAAACCTTGCCGAATTTATTCTGAGAATTATTGTTTTTCCTGATCATGAACTTGGAAGTCTTCGGCAGCTGATGATCCGGCTGAGCCTATGCTGGTCATATAATTTTAGTTTCAGCTAACAGTTTACTTCACCTGTTAAAACAGAAGTAATGTTTGCATGCGATTGCTATATATGGATTATTGTGGATTATTACAGGCGGCACATTCAAATGTGTCAGTCTTGCCAGTGTATACTGGATCACCTAGCCATTAAGTGTGGCCTAATATGATTGGCTGTTCAGCAAAAACCATATTTCACCCATTGGACAGCAATTGGTCAATGATGTCACATGATATAACGTACCCAACTAGTAGCAAATTATAGAATACATGCAGTGTACTTATGAACCAGGCTTATGGTATATAGGCTTTATCATGTATGTGGCAAGTTTAGTTGCTTGCATACTCCACGCAGCGATATAACAGTCGAAACTCTTTGTTTCAATAAATGAATACTGAACAGTGTAGACCATGATACGGGTCTAATCCGGTCGCAAATGCAATTATAACCACACTTCTCAGAACACCACCATACGGTTAATTAACGTGTTTGAAGTTGTTTAATTGTATATGTGTCACGCGCAATATAAAGTACGTATTTATCATATCCAATTAACAACTGTGTATACATACGCGTGCCAGTCGTGTGGAGTCATGCGAATTCAATTAATGTCTGCTGGCTCACATCGCTCGAAACTTATTAAATTCCACAAATGTCGGTTTTTGTGTTCTCGGAGATTTGGAGGTAATCAAATAAGAGTTGTATATGTCAACACCTCATGTCAGAGTATGCCGCTTGGTGAATATGCCGATGTTTCGCTGATTATAATATTCATGTATTGCCTTAGCGGCCGGTGAAGTGAAACGTTCCCGAGAGCATCAACGTTATTTTTTTTTTCACAGATAAATATCAGACGTATATAAAATAATGAAAACCGTTATTCAATACAAATGGGTTTATGTGATTGAAAACCATCTTATCGCATATGAGATTTTCCTAAATAATTTCATATCTTATGTTAATTACATCAACAGTTGGTCATTAATGTTTTCCCCAATTTTGATGATCTGTCTCACAGTATTCTGCTTACATACTATATTTTATTAATAACAAATCCATTTATCCTATACTGTCATCCACAAAAAGTAATAAATAGTCACATATATAGATAAAATATTTGTTTCCATTGTCAGATCAAATGATCTTGAATATTTATTGTTATA
>CM055273.1:7715526-7798629 GCA_029237695.1 Conchocele bisecta
TATAGTCGGCACATTGGCGTACGTCCGTCCATACATGTGTCCGTCCCTAAACATAACATCAGAAAAATGTTATAACTTCTTTCTTTCATCGAAAATTCTTAATATTTCATGCATGCATTCCTCTAAGGCTCTACTATCATGCTGTGACAAATCCACGACCGTCCAAGCCCCGCTGATCCCAAGGTCAAGGTCACATACGTGGTATCTTCACAAAACTTAACATCGCAGAAATTCTATTTCCTTCATCGAAAATGTTCCATATTCCACGCATGCATTCCTCTAAGGGTCTACTATCATGATGTGCCAAATTCACGACCATCCAACCCTCGCTGATCCCAAGGTGAAGGTCACATACTTAGTCTCTTTACAAAACTTAACATCGGAGACATCGGGTATAACTTATATTTCCTTCATCAAAAATGCTTAATATTTCATGCATGCATTCCTCCAGGAGTCTACTTTCATGCTGTGACAAATCCACATTCATGCTGCCCCCGCTAAGCCCAGGGTCAAGGGCACAGGCCCACAGACTTGGAAAAAACCTGCGCCCACGCGGGGCCTCGCTTAAATGGATTAGATATGCCATTATGCTTCAAACATGATCTACACTGTTTAGGGAAGACATGTAGTGTGGAAAGAGTTAAAACTATTGTATGTCTTGTAGCTACCTGGTGTTCCACCGGCACCATGCGGGTGACCTTAACCTCTCTGGGAGCCCGGCCAGGAAGGCCCGCGGTATTGCCCGCATGTGGGAGAGCCTCAACGCCGACGAGCGGGCCACGTACGCCAGTATAGCCACACTCGACAACTCGGATGATTCCAACGGTCTCTCGGACGATCTCATTGGCATTGATCTCAAACCACTGATGAAGACCTGCACTGCTACCGGTAGTTCTGGTAGGTTTTGTCAAGTTGTACATGCATCCATCCAAACATCGCAAGGTGTGTATTGGCGTATTTTACACACTTATTTTAGCAGAATACGCATTGATTATCAAAAGTGGGAGTACAAAATACTTACAGCAATGTGAAAATACGCATTGATTTTCAAATTGAGTAATGAAAATACAGTATGAAGTTGAAAATTTACTTAAACAGTGTTTGCTTTATGCAGCTCAAATTAAAGTGAATTTTTAAATTTGTTTTATTTTTATCATTTGTTCCCTATTTAATAAGGAAGACAATCAATAAATATACATTTGTAAAAGTAAAATACGCATTGCATTTTAATTCTGGGGGTATAATACTCTTTAGATACAAAACTTATATAGAGATCTGCATCTGTTAAATTTTTTCAAAGATATCTGTGTTTATCTCAGTTTTTAAATGTTTGCTTTTTGCAGCTCAAATAATTTTTGTAATCATTTGTTCCCTATTTAATAAGGAAGAAAATCAATAATACATATGTAAAAGTAAATCAATAATACATATGTAAAAGTAAATCAATAACACATATGTAAAAGTAAATCAATAATACATATGTAAATACATATGTAAAAGTAAATCAATAATACATATGTAAAAGTAAATCAATAATACATAATGTAAAAGTAAACTACGCATTTAATTTGAAATATGGTGTTTAATACTCTTTAGATACAACTTATCTGGAGTTCTGGTAAGGGTGCCTGGCACCAGATCAGGACACTGTCTTTTACTGTTAAAGTTTTTAGTGTGATTTCATTGAATGGTCTGTTTGAGAGAGGTTCCACTGTATTGCAATATATTCAATGACAGTGAAGAGATACCGTCTACAGTCGTTTACTCAATGTCCAGCGGTCTGAGAAGAAATATGTTGAGTTAATAAAAATTTGAGTTAACAAGAGTTATTAAGCAGGAAAACATGTACTTTGCACAAAGCATTTCACTTTGAGTAATCAGTAGTTTGACTTAAGAAGAGTTTGAGATAACGAGTGTAGACTGTATGTCCGAGATGTCACAAGAATCAACCATGTCTGATAAGCCTGAATTACAGTGGAACCTCTTGAAACTGGACACCATGGGGACCTCCCAGTATGTCCGATTTAGAGAGGTTACACTGTATTGCAGTGCATCTAATCAATTCAGATATTAATGCCAGAATTACAGTGGAACCTCCCAGTATGTCCTATTTAGAGAGATGTGATTTTGTTGTGGTTTATTCAGCGACAGAGAAGCAAGATATATCAAGATTTCACAAGAATCAAACATGTTTTGCGTGTCAGGGGCCCGTTTCACTAAGCTTCGTATGACTAAAATGTTTGTAAGTGCAAATTTAGAAATGGCTGGAAATTGAAATTGATGGATTTACATTTATTGAGCATAGGATGTATATATGCATATGCAGCCTATGCTCAATAAATGTAAATCCAATAATTGTTTACAAGAAAACATTGTTGTGCAATTTACAGACTCATAATTTTGCACTTACAAACATTTTTGTCGTACAAAGTTTAGTGAAACGGGCTTCTGGATTACAGTGAAATCTCTCTAAGCCAGACACCCTGGGGACATCACATGGTGTCCAATTCAGGGAGATTTTACTGTATTGTGATGTTTCTGTGTAGTAAGGGTGCCTGGCACTGGATCAGTGCAAACGTTTTTTATGCCCCCTATGCGATAGGAAGGGGGCATATTGCGTTGCTCTTGAGGTTCCGTACGTCTTTGTAAAGAGTTTCTCCAAAATATAATATCTTCAATATTACGTGAAGGATTGCTTCAATACTTGGACACTTGAATCACCTGAACATTTGTCACACACTCGTGCCACCATTAACACGACCTTAACCTTTGTCACCTTCGAAATGTCGCTGAAACTTGTTACTTGGTTTGTGGCTTTGCCTCGTTCCTTGTTTTTATGGTCCAGTATGAGAGGGGGCATACCCATGTTTTACAAATAATATCATTGCTGAACTTGAGATGACAAAAATCAAACTGAAGTGAAATTCCCAGCGTATCAATTTAGATTGATTGATTTATTGGTGTTTAACGGCCTATCGAAAGCTAAGGTCATTTAAAGCTGGGCCAACAGGTTCGATCTCGCATGTAACCTGCTGCATTGGGGAAAAAATCGGAAATTAATATTTACATCAAAATAAATATTTATTCAGCCCTGAAATTAGAATAACCTGACCTGGTGCCAGGTCCATACCACACCTAAGTCACTAGGCCCCTTCCCCTAACAGTAATAGGATTAGGAATAATTGTATTACTCATACAAGGGTTATAACCAGATTAAACCCTCACATACAAGAATGCCAAAGACGTACCTGAGGGCCAAACCAGGTCTCCGTTTGGGATACCAGTAAGGATGAATCCCGATCGATAAATTACCCATCGGGTGGGTGGCAGGTGGGAGTATGCGATGGGTAATTTAATGATCGCGGGTTCATCCTTACCGGAATTCCGACTGGAGACTGGTTTGGCCCTCACGTACGTCTTTGGCATTTTGTATGTGACAGTTGAATCTGGTTATACCCCTTATTTGAGTATTACGATTATTCGTCATCCTATTTTAGGGGAAGGGGCCAAATGGCACCAGGTCAGATTGTTCTAATTTCAGGGCTGAATATATTTTTTCTCGAAGTAAATATTCCGTTCTGATTTTGGGATTTTCCCCCCAATGCAGCAGGTTAAAACGGGATCGAACCCGTTTGCCCGGCCTTACATGACCTTAGCTGTTGATAGGCCATTAAACACCAATAAACAAACAAACAAAATTACCCATCATATGCTCTCACCTGCCACCCACGTCTGACTTAGAGAGATGCCAATCTGTTGTTTTATTCAGTGATAGAGAAGCGAGGTATTTCCGAGATGTCACAAGAAGTGCCCGACATGTTGTCCAGCGACGATGACCACCACTTCCATTTAGTGCCGGAGTACGAAGATCTGGGCATTATTTACAGTGACCGCTTCCAGAAGGTACGACTCATTCAAACACA
This sequence comes from Conchocele bisecta, assembly GCA_029237695.1. Classification (NCBI taxonomy): domain Eukaryota; kingdom Metazoa; phylum Mollusca; class Bivalvia; order Lucinida; family Thyasiridae; genus Conchocele; species Conchocele bisecta. The sequence goes on from CM055273.1 coordinate 7,719,450, forward strand.
GGCAGGGCGTGCAAAGTTCCAATTTTATCATGTACGGTACCCTAAAACAGGTTTTCGCGGTACATATTATGAGACGAGTCATATGATTTTGTTCCCAAAAAGATATATCTCATGAAAAATATTTTCAAAATTTACGTCATTTCTGTAAATGATGTTGGAAGTTGACGAAATGCTCTGAAAATTTGGTCAACTTTCAGTCATTTACAAAAAAATATTACAGTTTCTGTGAACGTCTTAGGTACAAAATCACATGATATGCCGCATTGCATTATTGTTGCCCTTGTCCGTGTGTCATTAATACCAGGTAGTGTGATTGGCCAATCAAACTGCCTGATTTGGAGTATGAATTTGGAGAACATACCCATAACGTTTCATAATCACCCGCTGAGAGTTTGTAGTTGTATAAACTGCTGGATGCCTATAGCGTATTCCATTCTCATGCTCAAAGTCGGCAAGTTTGATCGAGACTGAGCTGCAAATATTTTGTATAGCTGCACATTGAGTTTTGAGACTATTCACAAATGTCATAAACATGTCATAAACATGATCAATTGTCAAGCTCCAGTTAAAGGTACATGCCCACTCAGTAGGCACAAAATGTTCTTTATAGGAATTAAATAATTGTATCACTATTCCACAAGTTCTAAAAATTACGAGTGCCGCTATACAGATATAATCGTTTAGTAATATTTATTTTACTGACAGTGACTCGCGGTGGTATCCGGCTATTTTAATATGCAAATGATGCATGATATTTTTTAATTATTTATACTAAATAAATAGTACGGTCCGTTAACCTGTTTAAGGAAACACGGTTATCACCCCTAGCTGATATCAGTGTGGAAATTTACGTCTGATATAAAATGTATAATAATGCAAATCAATATGTGGGGTAATCATGGTAATAGTGAATGGATCTTTATTATACCCCCCCCGCAACGAGTTGTGGGGGGGTATACTGGAGTCAGGTTGTCCGTCCGTCCGTCTGTCCGCGTCAACTTAACATCAGAGAAATATTGTTATAACTTCTATTTCCTTCATCTAAAATGCTTGATATTTCACACATGCATTCCTGTAAGGCTCTACTACCATGCTGTGCCAAATCCACGACCGTCCAACCCCCGCAGTTCCCAAGGTCAAGGTCAAATACTTAGTCCGTAAACTTAACATCAGAGAAATATTGTTATAACTTCTATTTCCTTCATCTAAAATGCTTGATGTTTCACACATGCATTCCTGTAAGGCTCTACTACCATGCTGTGCCAAATCCACGACTGTCCAACCCCCGCAGTTCCCAAGGTCAAGGTCAAATACTTAGTCCGTAAACTTAACATCGGAGAAATATTGTTATAACTTCTATTTCCTTCATCTAAAATGCTTAATATTTCACACATGCATTCCTGTAAGGCTCTACTACCATGCTGTGCCAAATCCACGACTGTCCAACCCCCGCTGATCCCAAGGTCAAGGTCACATACTTAGTCTCTTTACAAAACTTCACATCAGAGAAATATGTTATAACTTCTATTTCTTTCATTGAAAATACTTAATATTTTCATATGCTGTGACAAATCCCCGCTGATCTGGAGGTCCAAACTCACATACGTACCGTTGATTAAACCTTGAATTAACGCCCCCCTCCTAATAAACGCCCCCCCACCCCCCCCCCCCCCCCCCCCCCCCCCCCCCCCCCCCCCAAATAAAAAAATGACCGCCAATTTCAAACACAAATAATCTTTAAATCCTTATCTGTGTTTGAAATTAATTGGTGGTCCTTGGTAATTTTTTTATTTTTTTTTTACTGGCTAATAAACGCCCCCCCCCCCCCCCCACAATACTGGCTAATAAACCCCGCCCCCCCCTTTTGTAAAATGTAACGCCTCCGGGGCGTTAATTTGAGGTTATACGGTAGTCTCTTTACAAAACATAACATCAGAGAAATCGGTTATAACTTCTATTTCCTTGCTCGGATCTGCTTCACATTTCACGACACTCATTGCTCCAAATGGACTCTACCCACCCTGTGACAAATAAATGCCCCCCCCCCCCCCCCCCCCCCCCCCCCCCCCCCCCCCCCCCCCCCCCCCCCCCCACCCCCCCCCCCCCCCCCTTTGTAAAATGTAACGCCTCCGGGGGCGTTAATTCGAGGTTATACGGTAGTCACTTTACAAAACTTAACATCAGAGAAATCAGTTATAACTTCTATTTCTTTGCTCGGATCTGCTTCACATTTCACACACTCATTTCTCCAATGGACCTCTACCAACCTGTGACAAATTCACGTTCATGCCGCTCGCGCTAATCCCAGAGTCAAGGTCACAAGCCCACACACTTGGAAATTTGTACATATTTTAGGGGTACCTGAGCCCACACGGGGGGTATTCCGTAAGCCTCGCTTACTGACCAATCTAGTTTTGCCAGAAAATGTCCAAGATGATGTCTTATATAATGAACATTTTGTGCCTACTGAGTGGGCATGTACCTTTAAAGAGAGAGCAAAAGCAACGACTACTTTAAATCAATGCATTATATCATCCTGAACACGAATCCGGTGTCGCTCAATCAAATCAGGTGGGACAAGGTCACTTTTGGGGTCATTAAGTGCAAATGGGGCAAATGGGTGCAAAACTCACTCTATTTTGATAATGTACTTGCATAATATTGTAGAAAAATCTGATAAAGTATGTTTTATTGGTGGGCATATACAAAGCGATTCGGTTTGCTGGGACGTATCTATCGTTGAGAGTATCAACATATTCAAGATTGCCGCCAAGCATCAATATTTTGCAAATAGGCACTTGGATCTTGATCGGACAGACGCAGAGACCTTTGAATACCATTTATTAATTTTAAACATAGCTCGAGGCTATCAAACCCATGTGAATCCAAGATGGATGCCAAATATTCATCAACATCAGGCAACATTATCTACACTGTGGTGGACCATATCTCGGAACTATGCTAGATATGAACATATTACAGTCTACATTCGTTTACTCAAATTCGGTTAAGTCGAATTCCCTCGTTACGTCTAATTGTTAGGTCCCGAAAACAGAAATGTGTGGTATTTGACTCTCGTTACGTCAAAGTGTCAGTTTGCGCTCGAAGTGCGAATTCGCGGCACCAAATTACCGGATCAAAGACAGGACTTGTTCACCTATAACAAACTTTGAATAAGTGTTAAAATTTAATGTAATTTCCTCGACACCAATTAAACTTACCTCATCTGATTTAATCACCAGCATGTATAGGCAAACGCAAATAAACACATTAGAGTTGCAAAAGTGTAACTCCGTGTGTCACAGGTCGTATGGGAGTTGCGTCCCGTAACGTGTATGGCAACATTTTGAGGCCCTGTTCAGATTTCGTTACGTCGAACTTCTGTTTACTCCAAGTATTTATCACAGTCCGACGGACTTTGAGTAAACGAGCGTAGACTGTAGTTTGATTTTCTTCTGAGATATAATATTAAAAATATAGACCAACATTTATGCTATTCTTAAAGAGTGTGTTTACTTCAAAATGGCCATCATACTTTCCAAAAACTCGAAAGTAACTGACTTTGTCTCTTGCTACACCGACAAGCACTGTGACTCCCACTGTGTAGTGTTTCCAAGTTTTTCATATTCAATGTTTCTGTTATTGTCGTCAATATTATTACTTTGTTATAATAATAAATGTGTCCATAAATGTTTTTCAAGTATAAATGGTGGGAATATAACGTATGCAAACGCAGTAGAATGGATATTCTCATATCATGCAGTGTCTTCTATAGCGCACTATAATGGGGACACTGGCATAATACTTATAGAGCTCAATATGCAATTGCGTCGTTTGTTGTTTCATATCCATAAAGCTAAGCATACTTTTTCTCTATTAAAAAAACGTTGCTTTAATTATGTGGGAAGTGAATAATGTTAGTTGTTATGTAGCCAGCCAAGTTCAGAATTACTGGTATCTGATGGTGTCAATGTATGCAACAGCCCCGTAACCAGACTTTTTGAAGCAGGTAGTCTTTTCGAGGGCTTGAATGGCCCGAGGCAGATAGGGGGTCCGGGCCATGCTCTCCCAGACACTTGTGAAATCCAGCTGACCGAAAATGGAAATGTCATTTCATACATTCTCAGCCAAGACTGAGCACATAATACGACTCCTGCTTGCATCAATATTATAAAATGACTACGTATTGACAACAATTCTTATTTTAGTGCATGCAACATTGATGTTCATGGTCATGTTAAAGATAAAATGATAGATTTCCAAACGGGTTGATGTTTAATGACTTTAAACGTACTATCGACAGCTCATTTCATCTGCATGGATGGGGGCGGGTAACTGAATATTTGCATACAATTTCTATCCAGCCCTGACATTAGACAAACTGGATCTACTGCCAGGTCTTCACCACACTATAGTAACTTAGCCACCCCGTTCCCCATAAACGTAATAGGTATAACTCTTATAACGGGGTTAGCTGGATTCAACTTTCGCCTACAAGAAAGCTGAACATGCAAATAACGGCCAAGACAGGGATATCACGCTCCCCGGCAAGAATTAACCGCATCGTTAAATTACAATTCACATGCTCCCAACCTGCCATTGTATTTTATTTCTATCCGAATACAGCTATTAGACACGGGCATTATGTGGATTCATTCAAATGCATGAATACCTAGCTGTAATTGTAAATACATTCCTGTTTCCTTTGACATTGTCAACATGTATTCAGAATTATGTGGCTATATTGTCGTTTACATGTACTATCCATTCAAAACTATTGTTATCCATGCAGGCTGTCCATTATCTATAAATTCCTATAAATTTGGCAATCTCTATATTTTCCCTATATTTTCACAAAATCCATATAAATCTCTATATTTTTAAAAAATTAGTAACTAATTTTTGTAAAATGCTCAAAATCAAGTCTGATATTCAACTTACTGGTTTATTCTAAACACAGTGCAAGGTTAGAGATGCATTTGACTAAATTATGATCGTATTTACCAGTTTTCTTTGTTTGGATCATTTTTTATCTCATTGTAAAATGTGTAATTCTGTATTTTCAGCAAACATTTAAAACATTTGCCATCCTTAAATTTACCGGTAGCTGATTGAGATGATGTAACATTGTGTTTTAAGTCAGTGAGTTGTTTTTGGAACCTGGTAACAGGAAACATTACTTTTTTTACCTGAAAGGACCGTCCTGAGCATGACGTTAAACTGCTCCTCGTCGGTGAAATATTAAAACATTGTAACTACACAGGTGTCACCAAAGCACTTTTTGGTATCTACTATGTTTCAGTTTCTAGTTCCTAGTCCACCCGTGTTAAAAGATTATATTGTTTAGCCGATTTGAGTAAATAGAAAATTGTTAATGTCATGTGACAAATACTCATAAAGCAATTTGATGCTACAAATCCTTGTATCTTTAGCTCACCTGAGCAAAGCTCATGTGAGCTATTGTTACCGCAATGTGTCCGTCGTCCGTCGTCGTCCATCGTCGTCCATCGTCGTCCGTCGTCGTCCGTGAACATTTTCAAACGTCTTCTCCTCGGTAACCATTGGGTCTATAGTCACCAAACTTCATGGTCATGGTCCTTAGGTAGGGGGATTACAAAATTGTTAAAATGACGTCATTACGTAATCCAAGATGGCCGCCGTCTAAAAATAGCACAAATTCTTAAAAAATCTTCTTCTCAAGAACCGCCAACCGGATTTCGACAAAACTTGGTAGGAATGATCGATGTACATTGCTCTTTGAAAGTTGTTAAAATGGTGACCCCGGGGTCAAAAATGGGCGTGGCCCGTGGTGTCAAATTTGTAGGAATCGGATGATTATGTCATCCATGATGGCCACCAAAAGGTCCATTTATTCAAGATTTTTAACGTCTTTTTCTCAGGAACCACATGGCCGATGCTGGGTGAAGCATTTTCAGATTTTGTAAAATGAGTCATCGCTTAATCCAAGATGACCGCCATCTAAAAATAGCACAATTTTTTTAAAACACATGAACTCAATGTCACATTCTCCTCTGGTGTTCATGGAGTCAGGTGAGCGAATTAGGGCCATCATGGCCCTCTTGTTTAAAGATAGGAGAATTTGGCAGTTTTGTAAGTTGTAATTACATGAAAGGAAACAGCTGTTATGATTATGACGCTTATATTTGGCTTCTACTAGGCTGAAGTTGTCTGTCGCGTGTGGTTCTACATCAACATAAGCTTGAATGATTTTGATTCACAGAGCACGTAAAGGTCGTTACATAATATAAAACTGAAATTACCATCACTTTGCTAGATTCAGCTTTAATGAAATTGCACAGTAAACAGTCATCCGGCTGAAAAATGGATATCAATCAATAAACACACCATGTCTAGAATATGACGTCGGGGTACATTCGTGTAGTAAAAAAATTAATCAAGTTAATAATTGTAAAACATTTAAAAAACAGAGGAGAGGATACGGAATGGTTATAAGGGGAGGAGGAGGCCATTAATCTAGATTTTTAACTAAAAACGATTCTTTAAGTACACACATACATGCCGTAAAATTGGAAAATATTGAGTTTTGTCCCTATAAATCCCTATTTCTTTGGCAAAAATCCCTATATTTATCCCTATATTTTTGGAAAAAAATCCCTATATTCCTATATATTTGGAACCGAAAGTGAATGGACAGCCTGTCCATGAGTTGCACCAATATTTTGTTGATAGCTCATATTATAAAGCTACGCAATATAGTAGCCATCTTGGCAACCAAAATGGCAGTCATAAAATATTATTCTTTATGTTGTCATCGGAAACACTGAAACATTGATTTTAGGGTGTAGCATATGCTATGTCGTTGATGACTTACCTTACTTAATATAGACGTGTCAGAGTTCTATCCATGTTGGCGGCCATCTTTGATTTACCTTCGTTTGTGGCGAAAGATCATTAGGTACAGTTTGGAACACAAACCTTGCATTTTTTAAATATTATAAATATGATTTCCAATTATGTTCTATTTCTTTACTATTTTGTCGACCAACAGCGCGTAAGAGCTTAAGCAATACTTAGCGGCCATCTTGAATATACCAACATGGTAAAATAATAAGTATATTACATGGACTCATTCATTTTTGTAAAGAACAGATGCAATAATAGCAAAACAAAGGCAAACAATTGAACTATGAAAGTGTATGAAGGTGTGGCTATGTATTTTTGTTATTCCACACACATTTACTGCATGTCTGGGTGAATATTTGGCGGCCATCTTGTATTTATATGAATTTTTCAGTGGTGAATTGTTTTTATAAGTTATCTGTTTCTATGTTTGTAAACGCATAATGTAAGTACCAAACGCCATAAAATAATCAAGTCGGAAAATATGTTCTTGAACTCATTTGACCTCCAAAGTGACATTGTCCACCTAATTTGATTGACCGATACCGGATTCATGTTCAGGATGTATCAATCTAGCATAGTCGTTGCTTTTGCTCTCTTGGGTTGAACAGAAGTCGTTTTTAAGCCACTTCTCTTCAAAGTGCCCCTCCACTAATTTCTTGATGAAATGATTGAGTCTAAAAATAGTAACTGAGAACGAACAAGTCCTAGACTGCATTTAGCAATGCATAGTACAAATCTTGACGAGCGTATGATAGTTGTCAGAGCTCCAGATTAGGTGCGTATTGGTGTATTTTACACACTTATTTTAGCAGAATACGCAGTGATTATCAAAAGTGGGAGTAAAAATTACTGAAAATTGAGTAGTGAAAATACAGTATTAAAGTTGAAAATTCACTTAATTGAACTGCAAAAAGTGTTTGCCTTTGCAGCTCAAATAAGTGAATTTTTAAATTTGTCTTATTTTTATCATGTGTTCCTATTTAATAAGGAAGAAAATCAATAATACATTTGTAAAAGTAAAATACGCATTGCATTTGAAATCTCGGGGTATAATACAAAACTTATCTGGAGCGCTGAATTGTTTTATTTCCAGGAGACAAGTGTATCGCCTATGAAAAGAATTAAGCAAGAGCTACCGGAGGACAGCCAAGTTGTCCCACACAGTGGCATAGCATTGTGAACAAGTATTGTTGAATACATATCCATGGGCCTGTGTATGTGGCTGTCACTGCAGAAATGGGACTTATAACATTCATGGCCAGTCTAGCTCCTGGTCAAATGTGGCTGTGACTGGAAAAATGGGAATTATAACATTTATGGCCAGTCTAGCTCCAGTAGCAATTTGAGCAAATTGAGCAAATTTCTCCAGTAGCTGATTTCACCAACATTGCTAAGCATAATTATCTATCTAAGTATACTTTGAGGGAGTAATCATTTATTTTTCCCGAAATGCATCATTTCATATACATGTATATAGAAGTAACGGCCATATATTTGATGATTATAAGGATGTAGAATTATTATACTGAATTTATTACATTATCACAGCCAAAATGCTTAGAAAATATTTTTAATTCATTAAATAAGTATTAATAAATTTATCCTTAAATTGAAAATGTCTCTCTCAAAGTGTACTTAGCAAGATAGGTATACTTTGCAATGTTGGTGAACTCGGCTACGGATCTAATAGCACAGTCCTGCAGCTGCCTGATCTATAAACTTGTTAGAAGCATGACGGTGTTTCACTGACTGAATGACGACAGGTCAGGGTCTACACTGGCGGCAAATGACACATAAACCCATATCTCCATTCTCAGACACATGTGGCTTTCTGCCTTATCCTGTCCATTGTTTAATAATTGTGTAAATGGATTCAATGTTAAAGGTATTAAACAAGTGTATAATTGTTTTACTATTCCACCAGTTCTAAAAATTACGAGTACCCGCTATACAGATATAATCATTTATTAATATTTATTTTACTGATAGTAGTGACTCACGGTGGTATCAGGCTATTTTAATATGCAAATGAGGCTTGATGTTTTTTAATTATTTATACTAATTAAATGTGTCACCTGAAAAAATAATATATTCCGACAGATTATAAAGTATGATTATTGCACATCAAAAAATAAATACAGAGAATAAATAGTAATGTCCGTTAACATTCAGTTTAAGGACACTGATATCAGTGTGGAAATTTACGTCTGATATAAAATGCATCATAATGTCAATAAATACATGGGGTAATGGTGAATAAATGTTTATTTTGCTAGAAAATGTCTCTGATATAAAGAACAGTTTGTTATTGAGTGGGCATGTACCTTTAACTCTGCATGCTGGAAAATGTGTGGGCTATAAATAGTTCAAAAATATTAGACAACAGTTCATTATATTTTCTTTTATTTCTCCCTATAAATATCTTGAATATATCTTGGGATTTCATTAGAATTGAGTCCGGAGAGTCCAGAGAGAAATAATTAAAGAAACATTCGTAATTTGTTGGATGTTATTTTCACCGCTAGCATGCAAAGAGTTAAGTATTTGCGACTATCATGAAACAATATTTTTGCCACCTGTTGCAAACAAAATCATGCAGACTGCATGATTGTAAATGTTTGCTGTTTTTGTTGTTGAGTTATGATGTTTTATGCTTGTACGAGTAGTTGTTGTTGTTATTTCAATTGCTTATACTAAATGACAATCATGTTACCGGTAGTCATTTTGATATGCTGATACATTTTTAGCTCGACTATTCGAAGAATAAGTAGAGCTTATGTTGTCACCCCGGCGTCGGCGTCGGCTTTGGCGTCACGCCTTGGTTAAGGTTTTTAGTCAACCTTGTATATGGAATACTACTGGCCCTACACCCTCCATACTTGCACAACTTCATCTCCTAGTGATGTACATCAATAACCCCTGATCTATATTTGACCTTGACCTACATTTCCTCTTGAATTACTTAGTTAATTCCCCTTGGTTAAGGTTTTTAGTCAAGCTTGTATATGGAATACTCCTGGCCCTACACCCACCATACTTGAACAACTTCATTTCCTAGTGATATACATCAACAACCCCTGACCTATATTTGACCTTGACCTACATTTAACCTTGAATTACATAGTTAATTCCCCTTGGTTAAGGTTTTTAGTCAACCTTGGTTAAGGTTTTTAGTCAAGCTTGTACATGGAATACTAGTGTGCATACAGACACCATACTTGGACAACCTTTTCTCATAGGGATGTACATCAATAACCCCTGATCTATATTTGACCTTGACCTACATTTCCTCTTGAATTACTTAGTTAATTCCCCTTGGTAAAGGTTTTTAGTCAAGCTTGTATATGGAATATTCCTGGCCCTACACCCACCATACTTGGACAACTTCATCTCCTAGTGATGTACATCAACAACCACTGACCTATATTTGACCTTGACCTACATTTAACCTTGAATTACTTCAAGGTTAATTCCCCTTGGTTAAGGTTTTTACTCAACCTTGGTTAAGGTACATGGAATACTATTGTGCATACAGATACCATACTTGGACAACCTTTTCTCATAGGGATGTACATCAATAACCCCTGATCTATATTTGACCTTGACCTACATTTCCTTTTGAATTACTTAGTTAATTCCCCTTGGTTAAGGTTTTTAGTCAAGCTTGTATATGGAATACTCCTGGCCCTACACCCACCATACTTGAACAACTTCATTTCCTAGTGATATGCATCAACAACCCCTGACCTATATTTGACCTTGACTTACATTTAACCTTGAATTACATAGTTAATTCGGATTCCCCTTGGTTAAGATTTTTAGTCAACCTTGGTTAAGGTTTTTAGTCAAGCTTGTACATGGAATACTAGTGTGCATACAGACACCATACTTTGACAACTTTTTCTCATAGGGATGTACATCAATAACCCCTGATCTATATTTGACCTTGACCTACATTTCCTCTTGAATTACTTAGTTAATTCCCCTTGGTTAAGGTTTTTAGTCAAGCTTGTATATGGAATATTCCTGGCACTACACCCACCATACTTGGACAACTTCATCTCCTAGTGATGTACATCAACAACCACTGACCTATGTTTGACATTGACCTACATTTAACCTTGAATTACTTAGTTAATTCCCCTTGGTTAAGGTTTTTACTCAACCTTGGTTAAGGTACATGGAATACTATTGTGCATACAGATACCATACTTGGACAACCTTTTCTCATAGGGATGTACATCAATAACCCCTGATCTATATTTGACCTTGACCTACATTTCCTCTTGAAATACTTAGTTAATTCCCCTTGGTTAAGGTTTTTAGTCAAGCTTGTATATGGAATACTCCTGGCCCTACACCCACCATACTTGAACAACTTCATTTCCTAGTGATATACATCAACAACCCCTGACCTATATTTGACCTTGACCTACATTTAACCTTGAATTACATAGTTAATTCCCCTTGGTTAAGGTTTTTACTCAACCTTGGTTAAGGTTTTTAGTCAACCTTGGTTAAGGTTTTTATGCAGGCCGCGGCCACCTTGTTTGTCAAGCTATGTGTACATCGACAACCCTCGTAGTCGAGCTATGCTGTTCTACAGCTCTTGTTATATAATTTAATTCCATTATGTTCTTACTTGTCTGAGAAAAAAAACCTTTATGATCAGAATATCCCCAGTATCAGCCTGTCCATCCGCCCAATCAGATCAGGGCCTATACTTGTATAGCCATTCAGTCACTCTAACATGGTTTTACTTTATATACATGATATACATGACTAACAGTCGATTGATTGTATGTGTTTCAGACATATTTTTTTGGTGTTTTTACTGTGTTCTGGTTAAGAAGTTTGCCAAGTTTCTCCAATCGGCCACCGGGGGGGGAATTTCTGTGCTGCCAGGCCACATTTTCTTGTTTACACATGATTGTTGTAGTGGGTGGTGGTCGGGTGAATGTGAATGTAAATTAACGGTATAGGTTCCTCCTTATAGGAATCACGATTTGCCTGGTTTCGCCCTCAGGTACGTTTTTATCTTTGGCTCTTTTGTTACCTCTGGGAGTTGAATTGGGTTATTGCCCATTATAAAAGTAGTAAGATTATTACTGATCCTACTGCTTTTGGGTGGGGCCAAGTGATTCTGGTGTGGCGAGGACCTGGCATCAAATCAGGATTATTCTGATTTCAGGGCTGAATATATAGTTTTGTTATTGTAAATATTCAGTTCTGATTTTGAGATTTTCTCCCCTTTTGTGCATGTACTTGAACATGTACAGGTAATATATGGGATTTAGTACTAAACCCATTGACCCGGCCTTAAATGACCTTAGCTGTTGATAGGCCGTTAAACCCCAACAAACAAACAAACAAACATGATTGTTGTTGTTAGTGTTGTCCAAATACTTGTTATGCTATTATATTCTATCCAGAATCATGTTACATTCATTTGATATAATTGTGTTTTCTATAGTTATCTATTATCATGATTGTAATGTTAGTGTTAATGTTATAAACTGATGTTTTATGACTAAGTATTTCAGTCATTCTCCTTGGCCGAAACAAATTTAATGTAGACCTGAACGGTTTGTTTACACGAATAAGCACTCTCGGACCAGACCGGTCCATTGTTCACCTCCTTAGAGTGCATGCGTAAATCTGACACCGATTAAATAAGGTACTGATACATGTAATTGTTATTGTGTTTACACTGTTAGTGACTATTCCTAATTTTATGAATATTCTTGTATGGGTCGTATATATAATAACACAATTATAGTCTTCAAAAAGTAATGTTCACCTTCGCCTTTCTCAGGTACATAAATCTCATGTACACCTCCTCAAAAGACAATAAAGTGTGTATTGTATTGTTGTTGTTTAAAACATTTTATGCGACACTGGGCATGCCATACTGTATACGGTCAAGGACATGACTTATACCATTTATTTAACCAAGTATAAACTGATAATTCTGAAATTTTGCGATTATCAGCTCACCTGGGGCCCGTTTCACTAAGCTTCGTACGACTAAAATGTTTGTAAGTACAAAATTATGATAGTCTGTAAATTTTACATTAGCAATGTTTTCATGTAAACAATTATTGGATTTACATTTATTGAGCATAGGCTGCATATGCAGACTATGCTCAATAAATGTAAATCCATCAGTTGAAATTTACAGACTATCATAAATTGCACTTACGAACATTTTAATCGTACAAAATGTAGTGAAACGGGTCGCTGGTTAAATAAACATGGAGACAAAGCGAATCAAGAGTAAATATGGCCATGAGATGCGCGACTTTATTTCTGGAGGCGGGCCGTAGTGATGGCGACTGTCTCTCGATGCAGAGGGTTTGGCCAAGAACATGACTTGATTGGTCGAAGAAAGGATGTCATTGCGACGTTACTGACGTCATTACTCGATATATGGTAAACATGAGTGGTGTAAACTACTGCTGCCGGGTGGTGTAATATACCGTTAGACTTATGTAAACTGCTGGCTAAAATGTAAGAAAATGCAGTTATTTTGGAAATAATGTCCACCAGTTATTTCTATTATCCTGCGAGATTTGCTTCCCTTTTATTGCTAGATGTTATATGTGGCTGTTACTGGAGAAATGGGGCTTATAGGATTTGTGACCAGTGTAGCTGTTGATCAAATAGCACACTCATGTAGCCTGATACAAGCATGACGGGTGCTTCATTGATGGAATTGTGACCAGTGCAGATCCTGATCAGACTGCGGATGTACTCTGGATCTACACTGGTTGCAAAACCATAAGCCACATTTGTCCCATCACAGCCACATATTATAGTGGGGCAGTTTCGTGAAAAAATTGCGCACTTTTTGTTACAAGCATGAAACTTGGCACAGTTATAGAAATGTATAAACTGAACATTTTAGGACATAGACCCACTTGAAAAAATCAAGATGGCCGCCATTTTCAAGATGGCCGCCATTTTGTACACGATAAATTTTGATAAACACTTTATGAAGCCAATTTGTTGATAAGTTCCTTGAAAATGCATCATATGGTCTGAAATGTTTCGAAAATTGAAGTCGGAATGATATATTTCTTGTATATATGTCAAATTTGCGACCATTTTCAAGATGGCCGCCATAATTGAAGTACGGTAAAATACAATATATGCAATTACTGAACAAATAATTTGAACAGCGTTGATTTAGGACAGTACGCATTGTTACTGTTATGACTATATGAGACAGTGTATATATATATATATATATATATCAATATGGCCGCCATTTTATAAGATGGCCGCGACTTCGAAGTCCATATTCAACGTACTTGCACACATTTAGTATTGATGTCTTTGGCAACACTGTTACGGTCTTTCATACAACTGAGAGAAAAAAATGTTGAAAAAGTGCTCTTAAATCTGACATAATCTGTCTATCAGGTAGTACGTATTGTGATTCGTTTGTGTCATTAAGTATGACAATATTGGTGTTCTATTGGTGATCTATGATGGTCATATTCGGCAATTATCGTGGATCTCTCAATCGAGTCCTTGTCTTGATCGACACGTTTCATGAATATCATCATGGCTACTTGTATGATTATTCACACTCGCCGTCGCCACCACATTTGCACAGTGCAGTGCATTTCATACATGCTTTGACACATATACAGTGACCAGCGCATTCTCTCACCGATTGACAGCCACATCTGATGAGCTGCTGGCATACCTTTGACGCTTCAGGGAGGGTGGTCCATAGTGGTTCCCATGTTTGAGCCGTCGATCTTTTCCATCCGCAGTTAGCTGGTGATGGGATGGCTGGACGTGGAATTAGTGCCTGTCCCCAATAGTGACCCGCCTGTTAGGCCACTCGTTTGGTATGCTCCAAAAGCGCGGCGGAAGTTGGTGGAATAGCATCGATAGACCTTCCTTTCCTGGTGAACAAGTCTTTTCGTGCCTCAATCACTGTCTGACATGTACTTGTCCTGTCATACATGACAACAACAAACTGCTCAATGAATGGCATATTCAACTTGACCGTGGCAGCAGTCGGTGCGTTACTCAGCGCGATGAAAGAGTCGGTGATACTTTCATCAATCCTCCATGTCTGCCATGCAGTAGTAGTCTTTCCTCGTCCAGCAAATGAGGAAGTTTGGCATGGATTGGAATATATCTAAAGTGTTTGCCAACTCCAAACGCTACCCGGAGTTGAGCAACGTTCAACTGTCGAAAAAGGCCAACGGATATAACAATGATATCCGTGTGGACAGTACGAATCATCAGCCGGCTATATCCATGTCGTCCGCATTCAGCTGCATGCGCTAGAAGTCGCATATCCGCTTCTTCGTGTACACGGTGACAATTCTGAGACATCTCTGTCTCTGCTATACAGGACGGTATCCCTGTATGTTGAGTTTAACTCTTTTCCGTCATAGTCCACACTCGTGGCAATTTCTGCCAGGTAGTTGAAGAATAGTTCCGTCTTATTTTCGTCCAACTTCCGGAATGACTCCCAGTTGCTTGGTATGTTGCTGCCTGGCTGAACACGCCGCCTTGTGCCTGTGCCTCGTTTAGTTCGCTCGGCTGCTTTAAGACTATCTGGAATATATCTGTCCCATATTATGTCAATTCTGTCAACATGCTTATGTTGTGATGTTATGTAGTTCATGAAAACATCATGGGCATATGTATGGAATGTTTTCGATGCCCCAGGCTTCACTATATGGACAATAGCAGCACCATCTAGGAGTAACGCTTCAACATCCGGCGCACTCTCTTGTACGTAAACAAGCTTCTCCAAACAGTGTGCAAGGTCAGACTTTGTTCCAGAACGTGTTTGTCCAAACTGGGAGAGCCGGTGGATCACCACCTCGAACCTGACATGAAACATACAGTTGAGAGAACAATGCACAGGTCTTCTTCAAAGACATAATTTGCTGCTTCTCTTGTGACACTTTTCTTGAAGGCAAAGAACCAAACAAGGGAAGTTTGTTTCTAGTAACTGGTTGAAAGAGTGACACCGTTCGTTTTCCCACTGTTCTTCCCCTACCTGTTGGATCTTCTCCACGGTGGTTACTACATCACCATTGACAATGTATCTCGTGTCTAGAACTAACAGATCCCCACTGTCATCTATAAATGGATTACCCATTATTTCAATGACTCCACAAAGTGAGAGTACCTGTTTTTGGAAAGTCGTCTGTATATTTTTCACCTGTTCGTGATGACAAACTCTAGAGTTGTTGCTGCTATGCGTGATGTTTACCAGTGATGCTTCAAACTCCCCAATAACTCTGGCAACCTCAGGACCTTCTACCATCCATCGTAGAAGTTCTGCAGAATGTTCTGTTAGACCTACAGCTCGTCCGTCACCCTTGACACACTTGTTATTTTGCTCATACGCATGATCGATGGCTATTGCCAAGAATATGTTGTGAGTTTTATGTACTACAAAGTTTCCGGCTTCAAACTCTGTTGCGATATTCGGATGAGTGAGAAAGGGACATCATATCGCGAAGGTGGACAGGTAGCCAACGAGAGTAGTGTGTGTGGTTCAGTGCAAAGAACCAAGGTATGAGTTTGGCCAATGCTTCTCTGTACAAATTGAAATTTCCCTGGCGAATAGATTGAATGAATACCAACACTGTCAACTCAAAGTTCAGTGTAATAGACCAATACAAAAACTGAGGACTATTTGAGCCACTGACTGCTCGCCACTCATTGAATGACAATGTACCTTCACCATCTTCTACACTAGTTAGATAGTGTGTGAATGCGTTGTACATCAATATGTACAGACTACTGGCTATCACTTGGTGCGCATGTCGTGTCCGTGTCACGTGTACTGCATTGATAAATGACACAGCTGAGCCAGATGGTGCAATGTTGGCATCGGAAA
The DNA here is from genome assembly GCA_029237695.1 of Conchocele bisecta. Classification (NCBI taxonomy): domain Eukaryota; kingdom Metazoa; phylum Mollusca; class Bivalvia; order Lucinida; family Thyasiridae; genus Conchocele; species Conchocele bisecta. Next base: position 7,736,218 of record CM055273.1, read on the forward strand.
TAGCAGCCGTCCATCCACTATCATGTAACCAATCTCCTAGGGTCTTCAGGGCAGCCATTTCTATATGAAGACCTCCAAACATAATTACAAACTTGTCTTCTCCGTGTGTGTCTGGCCAATTCCATTGTATTGTTTTGGCAACAGCATAGAGGGGCTGATCACATGTAATGACAGGTGTTTGACCTGGATGTAGGAACTGCACAACTTTGCGTATAACATCCATCCACTGGTGTGTTAGCCATGTCTTGTCTAGATGCATGATACGCTGCCCATGACATTTTCATGTCCTGTTCTTCACTTGTTACAGCTTGGCATAGGTCTTTCGTATGCTAGAGCCACTGGAATTGCTGTGCAATATGTTCTGATAGGACTGGATACTCACTGGGCACACTTGTGTAAGCCTCAGGTAATGACAATATATTCTTTGGTGTTGGTGTTTCAGATGGATGAAGGACGACACTGTCTCTGTCTTCCCCAGGACAGTCGGCTGTAGGATGCTGGAATATTGATATCCCTGTTCCACTGAAAGATCCTTGTGCTGTAGTTGTTGATGAGTTATGGTCGATATTATCAACTGCACATGTGAAAATGCCTTTGCGAAGTTTAGGTGGGCACACAACATTCTCCTTCCGAAATTGCTCGCATACACCATTCGCCATGTCCGTGGATATGGCTAGTACTCTATCATAAGAAATGGATAGTCCTAGATCATATAGCTTATCTACAAGTCCTCGTTTCCGTGTTTCTGCATGCACAAGGAGACCTGTGTATATAGGAAGAGGCGGTTCCCGTGATTTGCTGTGATACTGTGAAGACGAACCTTCGCGTCGGCGTATTGTGCTGTTGAAGTACAACAATTGCGCTGCAGACAGAGTTGCTTGTGAGGCGCGTTCGGTGCTAGACTGGGTTTTAATATTCGGTCCATCAATAATCATCCCAACTAGTGCTGTCAGTGATAATGGAACTGAGTCCAGTTGACTATCACAATCGAATGACCCATTGAATGTGGATTTCATATTAAACATATCTCTGCGAATAATTGACGCTGCTTTCGCGAGAATGACACCGTCATTATCAAAGTCCTTGATATGTGATGCATTTAGAACAATACCAATCCCTTCGTTGAAGGGAAGCAAAACGTTGCGACCGTGCTTATGAGCTTCCATGTCTGGAAACTGATCAAGAAGTCTATTTTTGAGGTGTGTTGTTTGTACCCTGGACGCTACATTAGCACCTAGCTGACTTAAACGCAGCGTATACATCTTGGCCAGCTCCACTAGTTTCAACAGGAGTGGTGTGTCACCGCTTTCTGCTCTAGCATCTTCAATATATGCAACCAGCTCGGCAAGTGCAATGCCGTGAAGACGGTGAAGGCACTAATACGTATGTGGTACGGAGGGTGGTGTGTTCTGACATGGTGGCCACCTTGAAAGTGCGGATATTTGTGCATTTTATCCAAGCAGATACGTTTTATGGTTTTAACAAACGAGTTTTACGTCTAAATTCATGTATATTATTAGAGACATGACACCAAGTGTGTATGTCGAAATTAGCTACAAGATATCGGCCATTTTGCAAATGGCGGCCATATTTTACTATTTTTCAGGGTGGATTCACATCCAAAATATTCAGTATTTTAAAAAATACACATAAATGCCAAGTTCCATGCTTGTATAACGAAATACTCGATTGTTTTCAAACACATTAACATTACTACTGCTAAATTAGTTATTAGAGGTCGGCCATGTTGAAAATGGCGGCCATTTTTGATTTTTTCAGGTGGGTCTATATCCCAAAATGTTGAGTACCTTAAGCTCTATCAGTGTGCCAAGTTTCATGCTTGTAACACAATATGCGCAATTGTATCAAATATATTCACCATACGGCTGGACTATTAGTTTAAACGGGCATATATCTGGATTTAAAAAAAAAAATACTATAAAAAATAAGAACGTGTTTTCATCATGGCCCTGTGTAAAGTGGTTTAATTGAAGATAATTTACGATACTAGGACCGCTGGGTTGATTCTATTTTCACCCATAGTAAGGTACATACATATCGTATTTCCTGTCTTGTTGCGTTCAACAAAATCTGATACTTGTGTTCCGATATCTGTGAAAATTGAAACAACCCAGCGGTCCTAGTATCGTCATATAACTTCAATTCAACCAATTTACACACGGCCATGATGAAAACACATTTCTTTTTATAGTAATTTTTCAAAAATTCTGATATGCCCTTTTAACCCAACTAGTTTTTCTGGTCTGAAAACTCTATGGCAATGGTCAAGATAGAGTGGAAACAATTGAGAAATGTATGCTTATAAATATATTTAAACTACAGGTACATAATGTGTGGCTGCGACTGGAGAAATGGGGCTTATGGGTTTTGTGACAAGTGTAGATCCAGATCAGGATCTACACTGTTCGACATTCCATCAATGAAACTCCCGTTATGCTTCTGACAAGCAATATGACTGTCCAGGATTTTTTGTTAAGTCACAAATATCTTTGTGTCCAAGATTTTAATAACAATAAAATGCAGATTTATTTAAGCGAACCAAACCCGATTCAAGGTAGCTAAATGCTGTAACAATGACAAGATAAACGCATCGAAGTGAAGACCGAAAATAATGTGGTAAAGTTTTTCATTTTTGTGGATGTAACACTGGACGCAATGGTCAACTTACTGTAAAATATTAACAGCATGGTTATTGCCTAGGTTTTTAAGATGTAGAAACAATAGATTACATGTATATAATGCCAATCAACTGTTGCAGTTTACATATATTCAAACAAGGGATGCACCTGCAACAAACACAACATGCATGCTATTGTTTATGGATGTAACTGGACACCAAACACATTATCTGGGGCTGATTTGTGGTGTCTTTGTTACGATGATTTGCGTCCAGTTGCGTCACAATCCATAAAACTCATCAACATTACTAAAGCAACGAATGTGCGTACATTTGCAATGCGTTCCTGTTACACGATCTCGTCACATACCGATGTGTGTCATGTCATAAAACACAAAAGGCCGTGTAATAGTTAATTGATTTTAACTAGACACTATTCGGGACGTAATCGATTTTAAACTTACCGAGATGGCAGCGTGCCGGTGTAACGTGAGCCCCTTAAGTCCGTGTAACGTAACACCTGTAACGTGAGCCCCTTAAGTCCGTGAAAACCTTCGGCCTAGCCAAGCGGCTTAAGGGGCTCACGCTGGGGGTGTGAGCCCCTTAAGTCCGTGAAAACCTTCAGCCTAGTCATAGCGGCTTAAAGGGCTCACGCTGGGTATTTGTTGGTATATACACAATATGAATGGTAACGATGATATTACGCAATATGCACACCGCGTACCGTAGTTCTTCTCCCAAATGGCGTATATTTATATGAATGTGCCGATATGTAACCGATCGTGAGAAGTTGAAGCCTGTCTGTAAACTAATCTATAATCGGTGGCTTTGCAAACCCCTTTGTTGGTATATACCCAATGTGCCGATTAATAATGATATTATGCTATATGTTCCAATATAAGGCAAAAAAACGTGAAATATATGGGACTGATTTCAATTTTCACGGCGGGGACAAAAGCACCCGGCCATGAGAAGTTTCAGCCTGTCCGTAAACTTGATATATAGAGAACACATCGGTAGTTTTTCACAACCCTTTGTTGGTATATACCCAATGTGCCTATTAATAATGATATTATGCAATACGTTCCAATATAAGGCAAAGAAAACGTGAAATATATGGGACTGATTCATTCAATTTTCACGGCGGGGACAAAAGCACCCGGCCATGAGAAGTTTCAGCCTGTCCGTAAACTTGATATATAGAGAACACATCGGTAGTTTTTCACAACCCTTTGTTGGTATATACCCAATGTGCCTATTAATAATGATATTATACAATACGTTCCAATATAAGGCAAAAAAAAACGTGAAATATATGGGACTGATTTCAATTTTCACGGCGGGGACAAAAGCACCCGGCCATGAGAAGTTTCAGCCTGTCCGTAAACTTTATATATAGAGAACACATCGGTAGTTTTTCACACCCCTGTGTTGGTATATACCAAATGTGCCTATTAATAATGATATTTTGCAATATGTACCAATATAAGGCAAAAAAAAACGTGAAATATATGGGACTGATTTCAATTTTCACGGCGGGACAAAAGCACACGGCCATGAGAAGTTTCAGCCTGTCCGTAAACTTGATATATAGAGAACACATCGGTAGTTTTTCACACCCCTGTGTTGATATATACCCAATGTGCGTATTAATAATGATATTATGCAATATGTTCCAATATGAGGCAAAAAAAACCGTGAAATATATGGGAATGATTTCAATTTTCACGGCGGGGACAAAAGCACCCGGCCATGAGAAGTTTCAGCCTGTCCGTAAACTTGATATATGGAGAACACATCGGTATTTGTTCACACCCCTGTGTTGGTATATACCCAATGTGCCTATTAATAATGATATTATGCAATATGTTCCAATATAAGGCAAAAAAAACCGTGAAATATATGGGAATGATTTCAATTTTCACGGCGGGGACAAAAGCACCCGGCCATGAGAAGTTTCAGCCTGTCCGTAAACTTGATATATGGAGAACACATCGGTATTTGTTCACACCCCTGTGTTGGTATATACCCAATGTGCATATTAACTAGAAATGGACGCTTGTCGACAAGCGCATGTGTATCCCCCTCCCCAGATACACAAGTAGTTTGAAAAAAGGGTGTTCGAGTTATGCTCCGGAGACAAAATCAGTGACGGAAAAAACAAAGGGAGATAACTAAAAAATTAGTGATGCAAGAGTTGTCATTCTTGCGTGACACACCTTTAGGGTTGTGGTCTATGCATGTGTGAAGTTTCATGAAAATATTCCAAAGGGTGTTCGAGTTATGCTCCGGACACGAAATCAGTGCACGAAACAACAAAGGGAGATAACTAAACAATTAACGATGCAAGAGTTGTCATTCTTACGTGCGACACACCTTTGGGTCGTCTTCTATGCATGTGTGAAGTTTAATAAACTAGAAAATGTGTTCATAGAACACGGATGTCCCACATATCGCTTTGATAATAAATGAGGCCAAATTCCAAATCAAAATATTCTTTTACTTGAGCGTTAAAGTTTTTGAAGCACCAAGTATGTGACCTTGACCCTGGGCTTGGCGGGGGCGGCGGGGCGGACGAACGTGGATTTGGCACAGGGCGGTAGAGGACCATTAGAGCAACGCTATATGAAATATGAAGTTGATCCGTGAATGGAAAGAAAAATTATAAGATATTTACCTGAGCATTAAAGTTTTTGAAGCACCAATTATGTGACCTTGACCCTGGAATTGGCGGGGGCAGGACGAACGTGGATTTGGCACAGGGCGGTAGAGGACCATTAGAGCAACGCGTATATGAAATATGAAGTTGATCCATGAATGGAAAGAAAAATTATAAGATATTTACCTGAGCGTTAAAGTTTTTGAAGCACCAAGTATGTGACCTTGACCCGAACATATACAATTATTGACTAGTGAGCCATAGAATATCAGATTATATTCTATGGCTCACTAGTCAATAATTGTTTTATTATATGATAATAGTCTGTATATAGCACTTACGACCTTATGCTATTAGACAAAAATTGAAAAAGAATTTGAAAAAAAAATGAAAAAAAAAATGGAAAAAAAAGTTTAAAAATTAAAAATAATAATGCTTGCTACTGGAGCCCAGAATTTTTTTTTAATAGTCCTATATTTATTCTACATATAAATCTGACCACAGGTCCACATAATGCCACAATATTTTCAACACAGTTTACGGAAATGTAATATACAAAAAAAATAAAATGATAATGCTCGCTACTGGAGCCCAGAATTTTTGTTAATAGTCCTATATTTATCTACATATATCTGCACAGGCCCACATACTGCCACAATATTGTCAACACAGTTTGCGGAAATGTAATAATGTACCTGTATAAATTACCTGTAATAAGTTAGTGGTCAGTTAAAAAATTGAAAAAGAATGTAAAAAAAAAAATGGAAAAAAAAAATAAAATAAAAAAAAAAAATAAGAATGCTCCCTACTGGAGCCCAGAATGTTTTTTAATAGTCTTATATTTATCTACATATCATATATACACAGGTCCACATATTGCCACAATATTTTCAACACAGTTTACGGAAATGTAATATGGAAAGTCATGCAGAGCATGATGTTATTAGCCGATCAAATCAGGGTAAAGTGCATCGAACATATGTAGGTGTCTCTGGTAACATTGTCAATGGTAAACTATTTTCGACCACAGTTCTGTACCCAGCGTTGACATTTTTCTCGATTTTGTGCAGGTTTTGGAAACCCGTTCCCAAATCCATCCAATAGCAGCAATGCCATAGCAGCAATGTTTTGTTGTCACCATTATGTTGCGAAATATTCCAGCGTAACACCTGTACTGTATGCTCTATTTATCTACAAATTACACTCCGCAATACACAAAGTTGTAGTCACTGTGTGTTTGTCCGAATTCTGTGGCAGCAAGCGAGTGGGCGGAGCTACCAGAGCTATATATATCTAGCGGTTACAGTGTCATCTAAAAATAGACGCAAGCTCCTGCGTATTCAGGCACATGCCCAGATTGGCCTAATGTGCCCCATCCGTGATTTTTTGCGCGATGTCGGGCGCAAGACAATCAATAATTTGCGGCATTGACAATAATTAAGGGGGATTGCCGCAATCGCGCGTGCTGGATGCATCCCTGCCATCCCTGCATGATACGTAAACAAAGTTCGCTATGAAGGGCAATTCTTCGTTTTGATTGGTGGAAAATTTTGTGAATATTAACTAGCGTCAAATGACGCGCATACGCGATCCAATGGGATAAACCCGAGATGCTGGGATAAACCCGAAAATGCTGGGGTTGCTAGTAAGGAGATTTTGAGCAGAGGTCGATTATAAATTAGCCGAATAAACACATTTTACGCGATTATACGTGGCTGAAACTTGTTCTGTTTAATAAATAAAAGCTTTAAATTAGCCCAATAATCGGCGTATGTTGGCGTATATGGCCATTAGAGCCAACTATGGACTTCAACAACAATAACTTCCAGGTTAAATCTCTTCCGCGTTCAGCTCATTACGTATTCAAAATTGTGTTATTTGGCTATAAGTAAAGTTTTAAACGGAGATAATTGCCAAAAATGTAAACTTTATACATTGATGCAATTTGGAAGTGATACAGAAAAATTCGCGTTCGTAGATTACCGAATAGCGGAGAAAAGGGTTGCTACAAACTTTTTCAGAATTCGATGGATAACCAATATATTAGCCGATCTATAAATAGATCGGCTAATAATAATCATTTACCTGTATAAATTACCTGTAAGTGGTCAGTGGTCAGTTGCACATGCTAGCACATGCACAGGTGAATAGTCTGTATATAGCACTTACGACCTTATGCTACTAGACAAAAATTGAAAAAGAATTTGAAAAAAAAAATGAAAAAAAAAATGGAAAAAAAAGTTTAATAATAATGCTTGCTACTGGAGCCCAGAATTTTTTTTTAATAGTCCTATATTTATCTACATATATCTGCACAGGTCCACATAATGCCACAATATTTTCAACACAGTTTACGGTTCTCTCTACAGGTAAGGTGTACAGAGCACACAAGAAAAGGTGTACAGAGCAGACGAGAAAACGGGTCTTCATGCATTATTGTCCAGTTTTGGATGAGAAATAAGAAGATAAGCAGATCACACTTTTGAGCGGGGGCCTGCGCCGGTCACGCACTGCCTGGATCCGCACCTGATGTAACAAAGGGAGATAACTAAAAAATTAGCTACGCAAGAGTTGTCATTCTTGTGCGCGACACACCTCCGGGTCGTGGTCTATGCACGTGTGAAGTTTCATGAAAATATTCCAAAGGGTGGTCGAGTTGTGTTCCGGACAGGAAATCAGTGCGCGAAAACAAAAATGGGAGATAACTAAAAAATTAGCTATGCAAGAGTTGTCATTCTTGTGCACGACACACCTTCGGTTCGTGGTCTAATTGAATATGTGAAGTTTCATAAAAATATTCCAAAGGGTGGTCGAGTTATGGTCAATCAGTGCGCGAAACAAAAAAGGGAGATAACTCAAAAAATAGCTATGCAAGAGTTGTCATTCTTGTGCGCGACACACCTTCGGGTCATGGTCTATGCATGTGTGAAGTTTCATGAAAATATTCCAAAGGGTGGTGGAGTTATGCTCCGGACACGAAATCAGTTCGAGAAACAAAAAAGGGAGATAACTAAAAAAAATAGCTATGCAAGAGTTGTCATTCTGTGCGCGACACACGTTCGGGTCGTGGTCTATGCATGTGTGAAGTTTCATGAAAATATTCCAAAGGGTGTTCGAGTTATGCTCCGGACAAGAAGTGTCTGCGGCGGACGCGGACGCGGACGCGGACGCGGCGCGCTGTCAAATCCATAGTATACCCCGACGGAGTCTTCTGCAGCTACAGTACGATAGTATGCAGCAGTGAATACAGGTCAAGTCGGACCATGGTCAAGTCGGCCCATGGTCAAGTCGGCCCACGAGCGTGGTCAAGTCGGACCATGGTCATCTCGGCCCATGGTCAAGTCGGCCCATGTGTCTGATCAAGTCGGCCCACATGTCTGGTCAAGTCGGCCCACATGTCTGGTCAAGTCGGCCCACGTGTCTGGTCAAGTCGGCCCACGATTTCAGACCAGATGTATGGTCAACTTTGATAAGTCTAACGTAATATATTCAAAAACTAAATTGAGTTTTTTTTATGTAGATCTAAATAAATATTTTTTTCATAAATAAATATATATTTTTTTAATTAAATTAGAGAATCTTTTTAAATATATATCATGTTTCTTGTTAAATCACCATTTCTAATAAATTTATATGTCATATACGAACAATATGATATGGGCCGAGATGACCACGGAAAAAATAATATTTTCTCATTTTAAATTAAATTTCATCAGGTTCTTTGCAATCTTCTTCTCAAAATATTCTTGAATCACAATTTCTAATATTTTTTGAAATATGGGCCGAGATGACCATGGTCTGACTTGACCAGACACCGCAGCAGTTACGTGTTCACAACTAAATATTATTACGAAATCATTGCAATTTATGTATTTTAAATGTTATATGAGATTCATTCCGTAATGTTTTGTTGGTAGTGACGTGAACAGTGGTGTAAAAACGGTATGAATCATATATGACCTCCCCACTTTACCGCCCACATATCGCCAAACAGGTGTCCGATAGCATCTCGATATATCATCAGAATAGTATGGCCACTAAAGTGCGACACGGAGCTCGAAAATACGCATTCATAACATCCCCGGACGGGAAAATACCTAAATTTTACATTTGGGACCATTTTTAGATCGACTATTCGAAGAATAATTAGAGCTTATGTTGTCACCCCGGCGTCGGCGTCGGCGTCGGCGTCACCGTCACGCCTTGGTTAAGGTTTTTAGTCAAGCTTGTATATGGAATACTACTGGCCCTACACCAACTATACTTGGACAACTTCATCTCCTAGTGATGTACATCAATAACCCCTGATCTATATTTGACCTTGACCTACATTTCCTCTTGAATTACTTAGTTAATTCCCCTTAGTTAAGGTTTTTAGTCAAACTTGGTTAAGGTTTTTAGTCAAGCTTGTACATGGAATATACTATTGTGCATACAGACACCATACTGGACAACCTTTTCTCATAGGGATGTACATCAATAACCCCTGGTCTATATTTGACCTTGACCTACATTTCCTCTTCAATTACTTAGTTAATTCCCCTTGGTTAAGGTTTTTAGTCAAGCTGAATATGGTATTTTAATTGACTTCCTGCCCTTGTATATGGAATACTCCTGGCCCTACACCCACCATACTTGGACAACTTCATCTCCTAGGGATGTACATCAGTAACCCCTGATCTATATTTGACCTTGACCTACATTTCCTCTTGAATTACTTAGTTAATTCTCTTTGGTCAAGGTTTTTAGTCAACCTTGTAGATGGAATACTCATAGCCCTACACCAACCATACTTAGACAACTTTATCTCCTAGTGATGTACATCAACAACCCCTGACCTATATTTGACCTTGACCTACATTTAACCTTGAATTACCTAGTTAATTCCCCTTGGTTAAGGTTTTTAGTCAACCTTGGTTAAGGTTTTATGTCAAGCTTGTACATGGAATACTATTGTGCATACAGACACCATACTTGGACAACCTTTTCTCATAGGGATGTACATCAATAACCCATGATCTATATTTGACCTTGACCTACATTTCCTCTTCATTTACTTAGTTAATTCTCCTTGGTTAAGGTGTTTAGTCAAGCTTGTATATGGAATACTCCTGGCCCTACACCCACCATACTTGGACAACTTCATCTTCTAGGGATGTACATCAATAACCCTTGATCTATATTTGACCTTGACCTACATTTGACCTTGACTTACATTTCCTCTTGAATTACTTTGTTAATTCTCTTTCGTTAAGGTTTTTAGTCAAGCTTGTAAATGGAATACTCCTGGCCCTACACCAACCATACTTGGACAACTTTATCTCCTGGTGATGTACATCAACAACCCCTGACCTATATTTGACTTTCACCTACATTTCCTCTTGAATTACTTAGTTAATTCCCATTGGTTGAGGTTTTTAGTCAACCTTGGTTAAGGTTTTTAGTCAACCTTGGTTAAGGTTTTTAGTCAAGCTTATCTATATTTGACCTTGACCTACATTTCCTCTTGAATTACTTAGTTAATTCTCTTTGGTTAAGGTTTTTTGTCAACCTTGTAGATGGAATACTCATGGCCCTACACCAACCATACTTGGACAACTTTATCTCCTAGTGATGTACATCAACAACCCCTGACCTATATTTGACCTTGACCTACATTTAACCTTGAATTACCTAGTTAATTCCCCTTGGTTAAGGTTTTTAGTCAACCTTGGTTAAGGTTTTTAGTCAAGCTTGTAGATGGAATACTATTGTGCATACAGACACCATACTTGGACAACCTTCTCTCATAGGGATGTACATCAATAACCCCTGATCTATATTTGACCTTGACCTACATTTCCTCTTCAATTACTTAGTTAATTCTCCATGGTTAAGGTTTTTAGTCAAGATTGTATATGGAATACTCCTGGCCCTACACCCACCATACTTGGACAACTTCATCTCATAGGGATGTACATCAATAACCCTTGATCTATATTTGACCTTGACCTACATTTGACATTGACTTACATTTCCCCTTGAATTACTTAGTTAATTCTCTTTGGTTAAGGTTTTTTGTCAACCTTGTAGATGGAATACTCATGGCCCTACACCAACCATACTTGGACAACTTTATCTCCTAGTGATGTACATCAACAACACCTGACCTATATTTGATTTTGACCTACATTTAACCTTGAATTACTTAGTTAATTCCCCTTGGTTAAGGTTTTTAGTCAACCTTGGTTAAGGTTTTTAGTCAAGCTTTCTACATGGAATACTATTGTGCATACAGACACCATACTAGGACAACCTTTTCTCATAGGGATGTACATCAATAATCCCTGGTCTATATTTGACCTTGACCTACATTTCCTCTTCAATTACTTAGTTAATTCCCCTTGGTTAAGGTTTTTAGTCAAGCTTGTATATGGAATACTCCTGGCCCTACACCCACCATACTTGGACAACTTCATCTCCTAGGGATGTACATAAGTAACCCCTGATCTATATTTGACCTTGACCTACATTTCCTCTCGAATTACTTAGTTAATTCTCTTTGGTTAAGGTTTTTAGTCAACCTTGTAGATGGAATACTCATGGCCCTACACCAACCATACTTGGACAACTTTATCTCATAGTGATGTACATCAACAACCCCTGACCTATATTTGACCTTGACCTACATTTAACCTTGAATTACCTAGTTAATTCCCATTGGTTAAGGTTTTTAGTCAACCTTGGTTAAGGTTTTATGTCAAGCTTGTACATGGAATACTATTGTGCATACAGACACCATACTTGGACAACCTTTTCTCATAGGGATGTACATCAATAACCCATGATCTATATTTGACCTTGACCTACATTTCCTCTTCAATTACTTAGTTAATTCTCCTTGGTTAAGGTGTTTAGTCAAGCTTGTATATGGAATACTCCTGGCCCTACACCCACCATACTTGGACAACTTCATCTCCTAGGGATGTACATCAATAACCCTTGATCTATATTTGACCTTGACCTACATTTGACCTTGACTTACATTTCCTCTTGAATTACTTAGTTAATTCTCTTTCGTTAAATACTTGGACAACTTCATCTCCTAGTGATGTACATCAACAACCCCTGATATATATTTCACCTTGACCTACATTTCCTCTTCAATTGCTTACTTAAGTCACCTTGGTTAAGGTTTTTAGTCAACCATGGTTAAAGTTTTTACTCAAGCTTGTACATGGAATACTATTGTGCATACAGACACCATACTTGGACAACCTTTTCTCATAGGGATGTACATCAATAACCCCTGATCTATATTTGACCTTCACCTACATTTCCTCTTCAATTACTTAGTTAATTCTCTTTGGTTAAGGTTTTTAGTCAACCTTGTAGATGGAATACTCCTGGCCCTACACCAACCATACTTGGACAACTTCATCGCCTAGTGATGTACATCAACAACCCCTGACCTATATTTCACCTTGACCTACATTTATTAACCTTGAATTAATTAGTTAATCCCCCTTGGTTAAGGTTTTTAGTCAACCTTGGTTAAGGTTTTTAGTCAAGCTTGTATATGGAATACTATTGTGCATACAGGTTAGACACCACCAAATAGTTTTACTATATAATTTAACCGAATGCCATCCAATCCAGGCAGTCTCTCCTACCTTTCTTTACTATTCGTATGGATGCTGTGGGACCCACTTGTACATGACCTGCAGCCAGTCTGTACTGGTTCTGCATGAACTAAACAATAGGTTCACTTACTCCTAAGAAAGAAAAATCCAACCTTGTCATATCCTCCAATATTGTGTACATTTTTTGGCCACGGAAACTCCGTTTACATCAAGTGACCAACAGGGTCAGTGTTTTCTTTTAAATGCTACAAATATGCTGAAAACTGGTGTTGAAGGCACCCCAAAATGTTCCTCAAGTGAAACTGGGTAGTAATGGATCAAGATTTGCAAGCAAACGGTGTCTGTGACCTCAAAACACCCGCACTATTTTTTTATACCGGACTACTTTTGCATACACCTGGGCGGTTTCGCACCATTTGGTGTCTTCTAACCTATAAGTGTACCAGTCCCACTACAAATCATTCTACAATATTCACTATTCAAAAAGTAGCTTCTATTCCTGGATACAGTACCAAGTTTGAAGCAAATATCTCAAATGGTTGTCACACAGCAGCTGTGTAACTCCACCATGTGACTGTCCACATTCTGCCTTAATTTGAGCTACTACAGAACTATGGAGAATTTTAATAGATGATGAATTAAAAGCACAAATCTCCATAAAATCACATAACATTACCCTAAATAGTGTTATAGCTAACCATTCTACATATACAGACTCATCACTGAAACTATACCAACATGTATGCCACTCTGGAATGGTCGACAGACAAAAGGGTACTGGCTTGGAACGGTCAGTCAAGAAATTTGCTTTATAACACAGGAGGAAAGGAAAAAACAATGTTTTCTGAGTACTAGTGTCTTGGTACTATACCGATATGCGAAAACAATACACTTACGCCTAATTTTGGCAAATTTTGGAACAGCGTCACGATGTCGCGCCACTTTCCATAACTTCTTAATTGTCCATCAGCAAGCCAATATCAATGAAAAAAAATGAAAAACACACTATAATCACTGCTTCGGTGTATATTTCTGTCACATTCCAAGCCCAATCACCTACAGGTAATTTGCATACACTGGTTTATTATATTTTACTAAATAAAGCTGAGAAATCAAGATTTTAGAAGATTTTGAAGCCGATAACTGTCCGTCTGAGATACAAAAAGAACAAATATGTTGCATCGCGGAGTCCGCTCGATTATTCTTGTCGCAGTAACTTTAAATTATGTTCCTAGAGACATAGCTACAAGAAACATAAACTTCCAACTTCAAATTCTACAAACAAACATATCTCACATAGGGCCTATGCACACCTTATAGGTTAGACACCACCAAATAGTTTTACTATATATTTTAACCGAATGCCATCCAATAAGGCCAGTCTCTCCTACTTTCACTATTCGTATGGATGCTGTGGGACCCACTTGTACATGACCTGCAGCCAGTCTGTACTGGTTCTGCATGAAACTAAACAATAGGTTCACTTACTCCTAAGAAAGAAAAATCCAACCTTGTCATATCCTCCAATATTGTGTACATTTTTTGGCCACGGAAACTCCGTTTACATCAAGTGACCAACAGGGTCAGTGTTTTCTTTTAAATGCTACAAAATATGCTGAAAACTGGTGTTGAAGGCACCCCAAAATGTTCCTCAAGTGAAACTGGGTAGTAATGGATCAAGATTTGCAAGCAAACGGTGTCTGTGACCTCACACCCGCACTATTTTTTTATACCGGACTACTTTTGCATACACCCTGGGCGGTTTCGCACCATTTGGTGTCTTCTAACCTATAAGTGTACCAGTCCCACTACAAATCATTCTACAATATTCACTATTCAAAAAGTAGCTTCTATTCCTGGATACAGTACCAAGTTTGAAGCAAATATCTCAAATGGTTGTCACACAGCAGCTGTGTAACTCCACCATGTGACTGTCCACATTCTGCCTTAATTTGAGCTACTACAGAACTATGGAGAATTTTAATAGATGATGAATTAAAAGCACAAATCTCCATAAAATCACATAACATTACCCTAAATAGTGTTATAGCTAACCATTCTACATATACAGACTCATCACTGAAACTATACCAACATGTATGCCATCTTGGAATGGTCGACAGACAAAAGGGTACTGGCTTGGAACGGTCAGTCAAGAAATTTGCTTTATAACACAGGAGGAAAGGAAAAACAATGTTTTCTGAGTACTAGTGTCTTGGTACTATACCGATATGCGAAAACAATACACTTACGCCTAATTTTGGCAAATTTTGGAACAGCGTCGCGATGTCGCGCCACTTTCCATAACTTCTTAATTGTCCATCAGCAAGCCAATATCAATGAAAAAAAATGAAAAACACACTATAATCACTGCTTCGGTGTATATTTATTTCTGTCACATTCCTAAGCCCAATCACCTACAGTAATTTGCATACACTGGTTTATTATATTTTACTAAATAAAGCTGAGAAATCAAGATTTTAGAAGATTTTGAAGCCGATAACTGTCCGTCTGAGATACAAAAAGAACAAATATGTTGCATCGCGGAGTCCGCTCGATTATTCTTGTCGCAGTAACTTTAAATTATGTTCCTAGAGACATAGCTACAAGAAACATAAACTTCCAACTTCAAATTCTACAAACAAACATATCTCACATAGGGCCTATGCACACCTTATAGGTTAGACACCACCAAATAGTTTTACTATATAATTTAACCGAATGCCATCCAATAAGGCCAGTCTCTCCTACTTTCACTATTCGTATGGATGCTGTGGGACCCACTTGTACATGACCTGCAGCCAGTCTGTACTGGTTCTGCATGAACTAAACAATAGGTTCACTTACTCCTAAGAAAGAAAAACCAAAAATCAACCTTGTCATATCCTCCAATATTGTGTACATTTTTTGGCCACGGAAACTCCGTTTACATCAAGTGACCAACAGGGTCAGTGTTTTCTTTTAAATGCTACAAATATGCTGAAAACTGGTGTTGAAGGCACCCCAAAATGTTCCTCAAGTGAAACTGGGTAGTAATGGATCAAGATTTGCAAGCAAACGGTGTCTGTGACCTCAAAACACCCGCACTATTTTTTTATACCGGACTACTTTTGCATACACCCTGGGCGGTTTCGCACCATTTGGTGTCTTCTAACCTACAGACACCATACTTGCATAACGTTTTCTCATAGGGATGTACATCAATAACCCCTGACCCTTATATTTGACCTTCACCTACATTTAACCTTGAATTAAAAACCTTTTGGTTAATGTTTTTAGTTCAATTTGTATATTGGGAATACTTTCCTGGGACTAACATCAACCAGATTGGACAAACCTTATCTTCCTGTGATGTACATAAATTAATCCCGAACCTATATTTGACCTTGACCTACTTTTATCCTTGGATTACTTAGTTATTTCCCCTTGGTTAAGGTTTTTAGTCAAGCTTGTATATGGAATACTCCTGGGCCTACAGCAACCATACTTGGAAAAAATCATCTCCTAGTGATGTACATCAATAACCCCTGACCTATATCTGTCATTGACATACATTTAACCTTGAATTACTTACTTAATTTCCCTTGGTTAAGTTTTTTATAGTCAACCTTGGTTAAGGTTTGTATGCAGGCCGCAGCCACCTTGTTTGTCAAGCTATGTGTACATCGACAACCTTCGTAGTCGAGCTATGCTGTTCTCCTACAGCTCTTGTTATTCTTAGACGTACGTTAATCTCATTAAATCTTGAAATATAATCGATGACTTAAACTTTACACAGTCTTGGCCCCGATTGTTATTGTTCCGTCTGCGCATGCGCGGACTGAAACCTTTACTGGGCTGAAGAACTTTCTGTTATACCGTCATTGATCGTTGCTGTTTCTGTCGGGCTGTGCCACGAGTGCCACAAACGGACGCGATGTCGTTAAGTTTAATGTCGCAAATCGGCATAAATACAATTATATCATGAAAATAATCACAAATAAGCTCACTAAGAGTACTTAAATATATAATTTGGGGCGAAACTTTTTGACACGGAAATCAGTTGGCAATTTTAGATTTAGTTCTTGCCTTTCCAGTTTGTATAACTGTCCAAACTACTATATGATTATACGTACAGTATGACGTTTTGTTAAACGCAATACATCTTCGCGTGTCTAATAACGAAAATGTAAACACGTTTATAGGGCGTAACACAATTGGACACTAAATATTACGTCCATAATATGTGTTTTAATTCATCAGATACTAACATAAATCAATGAAATCCTCCATATGTTATGATTTTATAACGTGCTACCCTGACATAGAGAAACGCAACACAAAGTTCAGTTCACTATAATTTTGATAGGCTCTAAGACGAACACCCAAAGATTTGCTCATGGAAATGTCCCAGGTTGGAGGTACGTTTCAAAGAATAATAGTGTTAATAACGAACATAACCGACTTGCCAGTTCAAATACTTATCTCGGAAGGATTTATCACTTAACATAGATGAACAACACCCTCGGAAACAGTTGATTTTCCCAGATAAACTCATTTTTTTCTGGACGTAACGCACATTCCTGGACAGTGAATTATTAGTCATATAGATCATTATAAATTAACGGCGTAAATTAACGGTACGGGTTCCTCCTTATACGAATCACGATTTGCCTGGTTTGGCCCTCAGGTACGTTTTTATCTTTGGCTCTTTTGTTACCTGGGAGTTGAATTGGGTTATTGTAGGAATATTATTACTGATCCTACTGCTTTTGGGAGGCGGTCAAGTGATTCTGGTGTGGCAAGGACCTGGCATCAGATCAGGATTATTCTGATTTCAGGGCTGAATATGCAGATTGTTTATTTTAATTATTCAGTTCTGATTTTGAGATTTTACCCCCATTTGTTGAGGTAATATATTATGGGATTTAGTACTAAACCCATTGAACTGGCATTAAATGACCTTAGCTGTTGATAGCCGTCAAACCTCAACAAACAACAAACAAACAAACAAAACCATTACATTTTTATTTCTTCATGGAGATCCTTCTTTCCTTTTTTATCTTTAGTGCATTTTTATTTGATTTACTTTCTTTTTCATCTTTCCTACTAGATGTTTCCTCTATCATAATATCACCAGACTTCGCATGCAAAATCTGCATCTTCCTTTCCTGTTTACTCTTCTTTCGCTCGTTATTATCGGTATCACCCCGACCATATCTGTCCGCCTTCACAACATCTCCAGTCCTCACCGCGTGCTGTGTCGGGTCCTGGACGGCGTGCCGGTAGTAGATGGGGTATGGGAGGCCGTACGTGTCGTACATGTGCCGGATGTAGCGGTACGGATCGTGTATCAGGTAGTCCACGCGCTCCAGCCATCTCTGCCACACGTCATCGAGGCACCCGTTCATGTGGGTGTTCGCCATCTCAAAATACCTGCAGGTATATGAGACGCCATATGATTCGGACCAGGGTTTCTAAAAATTTCAATTTAGAAATTTTCAACTTACGAACATTGTATTCGTACAAAGTTTAGTGAAATGGGCCTCTGTATTGCTTGCTACATGTAGTAGCATAACGGCTGTTTCCTTGATGCAGTGGGGAATAGTGCAGATCAATACCAGACTGTGTGGATGCACAGGCTGATCTGGATCTACACTGGTGCCAAAACCCATAAGCCCAATTTCTCCAGTCACAGCGACATATTCAGTGGAACTAAGTTAAACAAAATACCTGGATGAATATGCGACAAGTCATGTGATATTGTGCCTAGGAAGGTGTGCGATACCTCATGAAAAATACACAAAATTTACGATATTTTTCGTAAATGACGTCAAAGATGACAAAATTTGCCATGAACATTTTGTCATCTTCCGACGTCATTTACAGAAAATATCACATTTTGTGTAAATGTATTTCATGAAAAATCGCACAAAATTGCATTGCTATATCTCGTGAAATATATTTACACAATTTAAGATATTTTCTGTAAATGACGGCAGAAGTTGACGAAATATGGTTGTTGTAGAGAGGTTGTTGTATAGAGATGGCTGTTGTAGGGAGGTTGTTGTATAGAGATGGCTGTTGTAGAAAGGTTGTGTATAGAAATCGTTGTTGTATGCATGTTGTTGTATAGAGAATGCTGTTGTATAAAGGTTGTTGTATGGAAGTTGTATATAGATGGCAGTTGTAGAAAGGTTGTTGTTGTATGGAAGTTGTTGTATAGAGATGGTTGTTGTAGAAAGGTTGTTGTTGTATAGAAATGGTTGTTGCATGTAAGTTGTTGTATAGAGATGGTTGTTGTATGGAGGTTGTATGGAGATGGTTGTTGTAGGTAGGTTATTGTTGTATATAAATGGTTGTTGTATGGAAGTTGTTGTATAGAGATGGTTGTTGTATGGAAGTTGTTGTATAGAGATGGTTGTTATAAGGAGGTTGTTGTTGTATACAAATGATTGTTGTATGGAGGTTGTTGTATAGAGATGGTTGTTGAAGAAAGGTTGTTCTTGTATAGAAATGGTTGTTGTATGGAGGTTGTTGTATAGAGATGACAGTTGTAGGGAGGTTGTTGTATATATATGGATGTTGTATGGAAGTTGTTGTTGTATAGAGATGGTTGTTGTAGGGAGGTTGTTGTTGTATATAAATGGTTGTTGTATGGAAGTTGTTGTTGTATAGAGATGGTTGTTGTAGAACGGTTGTTGTATGTCAATGGTTGTTGTATGGAGGTTGTTGTATATAGATGACTGTTGTAGGGAGGTTGTTGTATATATATGGTTGTTGTAGAAATGTTGTTGTATGTCAATGGTTGTTGTATGGAGGTTGTTGTATATAGATGACTGTTGTAGGGAAGTTGTTGTATATATATGGATGTTGTAGAAAGGTTGTTGTATACAGCTTGTTGTATGGAAGTTGTTGTATAGATATGATTGTTGTAGAAAGATTGTTGTTGTATAGAAATGGTTGTGTATGGAGGTTGTTGTAGAAAGGCTGTTGTATATATATGGTTGTTGTATAGAGATGGTTGTTGTAGAAAGATTGTTGTTGTATATAAATGGTTGTTGTATGGAAGTTGTTGTATAGAGATGGTTGTTGTAGAAAGGTTGTTGTATTGAGATGGTTGTTGTATATATATGGCTGTTGTATGGAGGTTGTTGTATAGAGATTGTTGTTATAGGAGGGAAGGTTGTTGTTTTCTAGAAATGGCTGTTGTATGGAGGTTGTTGTATATAGATGGTTGTTGTAGAAAGGTTGTTGTTGTATGGTAATGGTTCTTGTATGGAGGTTGTTGTATATAGATGACTGTTGTAGGGAGGTTGTTGTTTATAGATGGATCTTGTAGAAAGGTTGTTGTATACAGCTTTTTGTGTGGAAGTTGTTGTATAGAGATGTTTTTTGTAGAAAGATTGTTGTTGTATATAAATGGTTGTTGTATGGAAGTTGTTGTATAGAGATCGCTGTTATAGGGAGGTTGTTGTATATATATGACTGTTGTTGGGAGGTTGTTGTGTATAGATGGATGTTGTAGAAAGGTTGTTGTATACAGCGTGTTGTGTGGAAGTTGTTGTATAGGGATGGTTGTTGTAGAAAAATTGTTGTTGTATATAAATGGTTGTTGTATGGAAGTTGTTGTATAGAGATGGCTGTTATAGGGAGGTTGTTGTATAGAGATGGTGTTGTAGAAAGGTTGTGTATAGAAATGGTTGTTGTATGGAGGTTGTTGTATAGAGATTGCTGTTGTAGAAAGGTTGTATGGAAGTTGTATATATATGGCTGTTGTAGAAAGGTTGTTGTTGTATGGAAGTTGTTGTATAGAGATGGTTGTTGTAGGGAGGTTGTTGTTGTATATAAATGGTTGTTGTATGGAAGTTGTTGTTGTATAGAGATGGTTGTTGTAGAAAGGTTGTTGTATGTCAATGGTTGTTGTAGGGAGGTTGTTGTATATATATGGATGCTGTAGAAAGGTTGTTGTATACAGCTTCTTGTATGGAAGTTGTTGTATAGAGATGATTGTTGTAGAAAGATCGTTGTTGTATAGAAATGGTTGTGTATGGAGGTTGTTGTAGAAAGGCTGTTGTATAGATATGGTTGTTGTATATAAATGGTTGTTGTAGAAAGATTGTTGTTGTATATAAATGGTTGTTGTATGGAAGTTGTTGTATAGAGATGGTTGTTGTAGAAAGGTTGTTGTAATGATATGGTTGTTGTATATATATGGCTGTTGTATGGAGGTTGTTGTATAGAGATTGTTGTTATAGGGAGGTTGTTGTTGTCTAGAAATGGCTGTTGCATGGAGGTTGTTGTATATAGATGGTTGTTGTAGAAAGGTTGTTGTTGTATGGTAATAGTTGTTGTATGGAGGTTGTTGTATATATATGACTGTTGTAGGGAGGTTGTTGTATATATATGGATGTTATAGAAAGGTTGTTGTATACAGCTTGTTGTATGGAAGTTGTTGTATAGATATGATTGTTGTAGAAAGGTTGTTGTTGTATGGTAATGGTTGTTGTATGGAGGTTGTTGTATATAGATGACTGTTGTAGGGAGGTTGTTGTATATAGATGGATGTTGTAGAAAGGTTGTTGTATACAGCTTGTTGTGTGGAAGTTGTTGTATAGAGATGTTTTTTGTAGAAAGATTGTTGTTGTATATAAATGGTTGTTGTATGGAAGTTGTTGTATATAGATGGCTGTTGTAGGGAGGTTGTTGTATATATATGACTGTTGTTTGGAGGTTGTTGTATATAGATGGATGTTGTAGAAAGGTTGTTGTATACAGCGTGTTTTGTGGAAGTTGTTGTATAGAGATGGTTGTTGTAGAAAGATTGTTGTTGTATATAAATGATTGTTGTATGGAAGTTGTTGTATAGAGATGGCTGTTATAGGGAGGTTGTTGTATATAGATGGCTGTTGTAGAAAGGTTGTGTATATAAATGGTTGTTGTATGGAGGTTGTTGTATAGAGATTGCTGTTGTAGAAAGGTTGTATGGAAGTTGTATATATATATGGCTGTTGTAGAAAGGTTGTTGTTGTATGGAAGTTGTTGTATATATATGGTTGTTGTAGGGAGGTTGTTGTTGTATAGAAATGGTTGTTGTATGGAAGTTGTTGTTGTTTAGAGATGGTTGTTGTAGGTCAATGGTCAATGGTTGTTGTATGGAGGTTGTTGTATATAGATGACTGTTGTAGGGAAGTTGTTGTATAGAGATGGTTGTTGTAGAAATGTTGTTGTTGTATGGTAATGGTTGTTGTATGGAGGTTGTTGTATATATATTGCTGTTGTGGAAAGGTTGTATGGAAGTTGTATATATATGGCTGTTGTAGAAAGGTTGTTGTTGTATGGAAGTTGTTGTATAGAGATGGTTGTTGTAGAAAGGTTGTTGTTGTATAGAAATGGTTGTTGTATGTAAGTTGTTGTATAGTGATGGTTGTTGTATGGAGGTTGTATGGAGATGGTTGTTGTAGGTAGGTTGTTGTTGTATATAAATGGTTGTTGTATAGAGATGGTTGTTGTATGTAAGTTGTTGTATAGAGATGGTTGTTATAGGGAGGTTGTTGTTGTATACAAATGGTTGCTGTATGGAGGTTGTTGTACATGTATAGAGATGGTTGTTGTAGAAAGGTTGTTGTTGTATAGAAATGGTTGTTGTATGGAGGTTGTTTTATAGAAATGACTGTTGTAGGGAGGTTGTTGTATATATATGGATGTTGTATGGAAGTTGTTGTTGTATAGAGATGGTTGTTGTAGGGAGGTTGTTGTTGTATAGAAATTGATGTTGTATGGAATCTGTTGTTGTATAGAGATGGTTGTTGTAGAACGGTTGTTGTAAGTCAATGGTTGTTGTATGGAGGTTGTTGTATATAGATGACTGTTGTAGGGAGGTTGTTGTATATAGATGGATGTTGTAGAAAGGTTGTTGTATACAGCTTGTTGTATGGAAGTTGTTGTATAGAGATGGTTGTTGTAGAAAGATTGTTGTTGTACAGAAATGGTTGTTGTATTGGAGGTTGTTGTAGAAAGGTTGTTGTATAGAGATGGTTGTTGTATATAGATGGTTGTTGTACAAAGATTATTGTTGTATATTAATGGTTGATGTATGGAACTTGTTATATAGAGATGGTTGTTGTAGAAAGGTTGTTGTATTGAGATGGTTGTTGTATAGATATGGCTGTTGTATGGAGGTTGTTGTATAGAGATTGTTGTTATAGGGAGGTTGTTGTCTAGAAATGGCTGTTGTACGGAGGTTGTTGTATATAGATGGTTGTTGTAGAAAGGTTGTTGTTGTATGGTAATGGTTGTTGTATGGAGGTTGTTGTATATACATGACTGCTGTTGGGAGGTTGTTGTATATAGATGGATGTTGTAGAAAGGTTGTTGTATACAGCTTGTTGTATGGAAGTTGTTGTATAGAGATGGTTGTGTAGAAAGATTTTTGTTGTATACAAATGGTTGTTGTATGGAAGTTGTTGTATAGAGATGGCTGTTGTAGAAAGGTTGTTGTATGGAGATGGTTGTTGCATAGATATGGCTGTTGTATGGAGGTTGTTGTATAGAGATGGTTGTTACAAGGAGGTTGTTGTTGTATAAAAATGGCTGTTGTATGGAGGTTGTTGTATAGAGATGGTTGTTGTAGAAAGGTTGTTGTATATAAATGGTTGTTGTATGGAAGTTGTTGTATAGAGATGGTTGTTGTAGAAAGGTTGTTGTATAGAAATGGTTGTTGTATGTAAGTTGTTGTATAGAGATGGTGGTTGTAGAAATATTGTTGTTGTATAGAAATGGTTGTTGTATGGAAGTTGTTGTCTAGAGATGGTGGTTGTAGGGAGATTGTTGTTGTATAGAAATGGTTGCTGTATGGAAGTTGATGTATAGAGATGGTCGTTGTAGTAGATATATTGTTGTTGTATAGAAATGGTTGTTGTATGGAAGTTGTATAGAGATGGTGCTTGTAGGGAGATTGTTGTTGTATATAAATGGTTGTTGTATAGAAGTTGTTGTATAGAGATGGTTATTGTAGGGAGGTTGTTGTTGTATAGATATGGTTGTTGTAGAAAGGTTGTTGTTGTATGGCAATGGTTGTTGTATTGAGTTTGTTGTATAGAGATGACTGTTGTAGGGATGTTGTTGTATATAGATGGATGTTGTATGGAAGTTGTTGTTGTATAGAAATGGTTGTTGTAGTTAGGTTGCTGTTGTATATAAATGGTTGTTGTATGGAAGTTGTTGTTGTATAGAGATGGTTATTGTAGAAAGGTTGTTGTTGTATGATGAGTGTTGTTGTATGGAGGTTGTTGTATAGAGATGACTGTTTTAGGGAGGTTGTTGTATATATATGGATGTTGTATGGATGTTGTTGTTGTATAGAGACGGTTGTTGTAGGGAGGTTGTTGTTGTATAGAAACGGTTGTTGTATGGAAGTTGTTGTTGTATAGAGATGGTTGTTGTAGAAAGGTTGTTTTGCATGCCAATTGTCGTTGTTGTATGGAGGTTGTTGTATAATGATGGATGTTGTCGAAAGGTTGTTGTATACAGCTTGTTGTTGTATGGAAGTTGTTGTATAGAGGTGGCTGTTGTAGAAAGGTTGTTCAAAATAAATGGTTGTTGTAGAAAGGCTGTTGTTGTATAGAAATGGTTGTTGTAGAAATGTAGTTTGTTGTATAGAGATGGCCGTTGTAGAAAGGTTGTGGAGGTTGTTGTATAGAGATGGATGTTGCAGAAAGGTTGTTGTATAGAAATGATTGTTGTATGGAGGTTGTTGTATAGAAATTGTTGTAGTAGAACGATTGTTGTATAGAACTGGTTGTTGTAGAAAGGTTGTTGTGTATAGAAATGGTTGTTGTATGGAGGTTGTTGTATAGAGATGGTTGTAGTAGGGAGATTGTTGTTGTATAGAAATGGTTGTTGTATGGAAGTTGTTGTATATATATGGTTATTGTAGGGAGGTTGTTGTTGTATATAAATGGTTGTTGTAGAAAGGTTGTTGTATAAAGCTGTTTGTTGTATGGAAGTTGTTGTATAGAGATGGCTGTTGTAGAAAGGTTGTTGAAAATAAATGGTTGTTGTAGAAAGGCTGTTGTTGTATAGAAATGGTTGTTGTAGAAATGGAGGTTGTTGTATAGAGGTTGTTGAGGTTGTTGTATAGAGATGGCTGTTGCAGAAAGGTTGTTGTATAGAAATGATTGTTGAATGGAGGTTGTTGTATAGAAATGGTTGTTGTATGGAGGTTGTTGTACAGAGATGGCTGTTGTAGAAAGGTTGTTGTATATAGATGGTTGTTATAGGGAGGTTGTTGTAAGTAGGTTTTTGTATAGAGATGGCTGTTGTTGTATGGAGATGGGTGTTGTAGTGAAGTTGTGTAGAGAAATTGTTGTTGTATCGAGGTTGTTGTATAGAGGTGGTTGTTGTAGAAAGGTTGTTGTTGTATATAAATGGTTGTTGTATGGAGGTTGTTGTATAGAGATGGTTGTTGTAGAAAGGTGTTTGTTGTATAGAAATGGTTGTTGTATGGAAGTTGTTGTATAGAGATGGTTATTTTAGGGAGGTTGTTGTTGTATAGAAATGGTTGTTTGTAGAAAGGTTGTTGTATACAGCTGGTTGTTGTATAGAAGTTGTTGTATAGAGATGGCTGTTATAGAAAGGTTGTTGAAAAGAAATGGTTGTTGTAGAAAGGCTGTTGTTCTATATAAATGGTTGTTGTAGAAATGTAAGTTGTTGTAGAAAGGTTGTGGAAGTTGTTGTATAGAGATGGCTGTTGTAGAAAGGTTGTAGTATACAGATGGTTGTTGTATGGACGTTGTTGTATAGAGATGGCTGTTGTAGGGAGGTTGTTGTATAAAACTGGTTGTTATAGGGAGGTTGTTGTATAGAGATGGCTGTTGTAGAAAGGTTGTTGCATAGAAACGGCTGTTGTAAAAAGGTTGTTGTATAGAGATGGATGTTGTATGGAAGTTGTTGTATAGAGATGGCTGTTGTAGAGAGGTTGGGCATGTAGCCAAATATCCATGGTATTATTGTTGTATAGAGATGGCTGTTGTCGGGAGGTTGTTGTTGTATAGATATTGTTGTTGTATGGAGGTTGTTGTATAGGGATGGCTGCTGTAGGAAGGTTGTTGTATTGAGATGGTTGTTGTAGGGAGGTTGTTGGTGTATAAAGATTGCTGTTTTAGAGCGTTGTTGTTGTATAGAGATGGCTGTTGTAGAAAGGTTGTTGTATATATATGGTTGTTGTAGGCAGGTTGTTCTATAGAAATGGATGTTGTAGAAAGGTAGTTGTATAGAGATCGTTGTTGTAGGGAGGTTGTTGTATTGAGATGGTTGTTGTATAGGGTTGCTGTATAGAGATGGCTGTTGTAGAGATGTTGTTGTATAGAGATGGTTGTTGTAGGGAGGTTTTTGTATAGAGATGGCTGTTGTAGAAAGGCTGTTGTAGAAATGTTGCTGTATAGAGATTGCTGTTGTATGGAGGTTGTTGTATACATATGGCTGTTGTAGAAAGGTTGTTGTATAGAGATGGTTGTTGTAGGGAGGTTGTTGTATATATATGGCGGTTGTATAGGGTTGCTGTATAGAGATGGCTGTTGTAGAAAGGTTGTTGTATATATATGGTTTTTGTAGGGATGTTGTTGGATACAGATGGCTGTTGTATGGAGGTTGTTGTATAGAGATGGCTGTTATAGGGAGGTTGTTGTAGGGAGATTGTTGTATATATATGGCTGTTGTAGAAAGGTTGTCGTATATAGATGGCTGTTGTAGGGAGGTTGTTGTATAGAGATGGCTGTTGTAGAAAGGTTGTTGTATATAGATGGTTGTTGTATAGAGATGGCTGTTATAGGGAGGTTGTTGTAGGGAGATTGTTGTATAGAGATGGCTGTTGTAGAAAGGTTGTCGTATATAGATGGCTGTTGTAGGGAGGTTGTTGTATAGAAATGGCTGTTGTAGGAATGTTGTTGTATAGAGATGGTTGTTGTAGAGATGGTTGTTGTAGAGAGATTGGGCAGGTAGCCAACTATCCACTTTTGACATGAAATAGTGGCTACTATATGGCTGGTGTTGTATATAAGTGGTCAATGTAGAGAGGTTAAGTCTATATACATGTGTCAACTTGTGATATAAAATAATGGCTGTTGCAGAGAGGGGGTTGTGTAAAAAATGACCGTTGTAGAGATGTTAAACATATGGACACTCTGCTACAGTGGTGCGGTGATTGTTATATGGAGGTGAACGTTGTAGAGAGGCTGAATAAATAGAAATGTATACAACTGGACAAATAGTGGCTACTATAGGGGTGGTGGTTATATAGAGGTGGTCGTATAGCCGTTTATACACTTGTGATATACAAATAGTGTCTCTTGTAGAGAGTGGGTTGTGTAGAGGTGGTCGTTGTAGTGAGATAGGCATGTACACAACTATCCAAGTGGGATATAACATTGTAGCTGTTACAGGCGGCGTGGTGGTTGTTTAGAGGTGACCATTGTAGAGAGGTTAGATATATAGGCATCACGGGACGGTTGAAAATAGCCGAAATTGACTGCTTTTCTGAGGGCGGCGGGTGACTTGTAAAAATCACCGCCTCTCACAATCAGTTAATTTGCGACAAATATTGAAAAATACTCGCAAATGAAGTACAATTCGCGCGCCACAATACAAATGCAGTAACTGCATCAGATGTGTTTAATTATTTGTTTTCAAAGTTAACCCACCCACCTATTTTTGGCCAGAAATTTCAACACGACTGAATTTGTTGGAATTGTTTTCATGAAAACATGATGCATAGATACTTTGTTATGTCTTGTTCTATCACTTATAACAACAAACCATTTCCTGAAAATGATTCCAAAGCGGGGTCATAACCACCTCAAATTTTCGCTACAAATGCCCGAAAAATACCTTAAATTATGACGTAAAACCGTTCCGGCGAGACAGCATTGCATACGCCATTTTCCAAGATGTCAAAATCAGCCGGAGCTAACATTCAGTTTCTGATTTAGAATTATGAAATACTCTAACAAATACACCTAGTCACACCAAGTCAAGCCTCCCAGAAATATTCATAAACCTATTTTTCTAGACACACTGGTGTAACTTGCATGGTCGGTAGTGAAGTATATAGAAAATCGTCCACCCCCCTTTTAAAGCTAGCCGCACACTGTCCCGTGAGACCATAGACAATTATCCAAGTGGGATATAAAAGTGTAGCTGTGGCTGTTGTAGTGTGGTGGCCTTTTTAGGGAGTTTAAATATATACGCAATTGAAGGCAGTTGGAGTTGGACCCTTTATGGTTAGAGAATACCAAAAACGCGCGAAATCGCAGAAGTAGTCCGGTATAAACAAAAATAGTGCGGGCGTTTTGACGTCACAGACACTATTTGCTTGGAAATCTTGATCTATTACTACCCAGTTTTACTTGAGGAACATTTTGGGCTGCTTTTAACATCAGTTTTCAGTACAGTTGTAGCATTTAAAAGAAAACACTGAACCTATTTCCGTGGCCAACAAATGTAAATAATATTGGAGGATATGACGAGGTTGGGTTTTTCTTTCTTAGGAGTAAGTGAACCTATTGTTTAATTCATGCAGAATCAGTACAGACTGGCTGCATGTCATGAACAAGTAGGTCCCACAGCATCCATACGAATAGTGAAAGTATGTGAGACTGGCCTTATTGGATGCCGGGATTCGGTTAAATTATATATTAACACTATTTGGTGTGTTCTAACCTTATTGCATTGACCTCTTCAATCACAGTCAGGGGTGTAACTGTTTCAGTTACGTTCTAAATAGCCTGGTACAGTTATTTCGTCTAGTCGTGTTAGATTAGTCTCCCTTCCGTTGTCAAATCGTAGATAACCTGTATCAGTTATGTTGAATATCTATCAGTTTATGCACACTTTTAAACATGTTAAAGGTACATACCCACTCAGTAGGCACAAAATGTTCTTTATATCAGAGACATCATCTGAGACATATTCTGGCAATATAAACATTCATTCACCATTACCACACGTATTGATTGGCATTATTATACATTTTATATCAGACAATAACTTTCCACACTGATATCAGGGGCGATAACCGTGTTTATTTAAAATGTTAACGGACATTACTATTTATACTCTGTATGTATTTTTCGATATGCAATTATCATACTTGTATATCTGTCGAAAATATTATTTTTTCATGTGACGCATTTAATTAGTATAAATAATTAAAAAATACCAAGGATCATTTGCATATGAAAATAGCCTGATACCAACGCGCGTCACTATCAGTAAAATAAATATTACTAAATGATTATATCAGTATAGCGGCCGCTCGTAATCTTTAGAACTGGTGGAATAGTGACACAATAATACACTTATTTAATTCCTATAAAGAAGAGTTTGTGTCTATTGAGTGGGCATGTACCTTTAAAGGGAGGTAACACATATACAAGGGTTGACTTAACTATCTTGTACAGTGTTAATTGATTCCCTTGATCATTTTGAAACCACGGTGATCGCGATAGTCATGATAGGATGATGTAGGTCCACCACCACCATTACTTTTTCTTATATAAACTAACCAATGACCACACATTTTGCTACTACTTTCATTTTTCATATGGATGTTGTGGGACCTATGCTGCTCTGGATATTCACTAATTAAAATATAGGTTTAATTATTGTTAAGAAAGATAAATTCAATTTCCTGTTGCCACCCTGCGGCTGGAATTGAAACCGCTTCATAATATGACAAACATATTCCGACTTACAAAATAATCACAAAGCATATGCTTGAAACTGATGTAAATGATACATTAACATGCCTGTGAAGTAGATTAGTGCACCAATTGACCGGTTTCTGCAAGCAAAGAGTGTCTATGGCTTAACAAATCTGGATTTTTTTGTTTAATGTACTACTTTTGATGATTTAGTGTAGTTAAACCTGTATCCAATAACCAAAGCACTGAAAGTACTGAAATAATTATGTTATCTCCACAAAAACTGATCACTTGAGGAACTAGAGATTGAAAGTTACGTATTTTCTCAATCATCATCCATAGGCAAATGTACTGTGATGGTGCAAATTAACCCTTTCCCATCCATACGTTTTCTCTAGAATAAATTACTGTTTGAAACTCCCAGAAAAAAATGTACGAAACTGGCGGCTAACTGGTCATTGCTACCCAACTGTGAGAACTAAAGATAATAGCTGCTGTATTCATAGGCACGAACTGTCTCGATTTTTCAGAATTTAACAGTTAAACTGAGCCCAAAAATGTGAAAACCATAGTGAATAGTATATGTAGAGTTTTAGATACAAGACGGACCAACACGTCATAGGATAAGTTGGCACGGGGCACTATTTTCTTGGTCGTACTCGCCATTTAGGCGTAGCACGACAATATGGCTGCCCCTATAGAAATTTTCGTGACATAATATGCTATCTCAATGGAGATAACACATACAAAATAGTCGCGTCTACAGAAGCGGCTGCTGGAAATTAGAGGGGTGATCAGCCAAGGTGAGTTGATAATACATACCTCTCGGTGCCTTGAACGTTAACCGTGAGGGCGTATTTTGTACACGAGGCTGTGAGCCGGATCACACAGAGGGGCAGGGCCGAGCTGACCTCTAACCCATCCAGGTAGGGGTCAACCGTTGTGTCGTAATACACCTCCGGGTTCAACTTGTAGTCAATGACGTGTTGTTCGGCAACCAGTAGATTGGTGGCCGTCATACCCAGAATCACCTGTCTGGAAAATAAGTGAAAGATTGGACATGGAATTCAACAAACGTTGCTTATGATTGAAATAGACTACATGTAAATGTACTTACACATGTCAATTGACCAGAATCACTTTTCTGGAAAATCATTGAAAGTTTGAACTTGAGGTAAACTTTGCTTATTATTGAGAGTGTGTAATTGTCCGGAAAATAAACGAAACATCGGACTTGAAAGTCTCCATACTTTGCTTAGTTCGAACGGTAACTCTTGCAATTTACGCCAGTACGGTACGTAGCCACTGGTTACAGACGGTACGGGAGTAGATTGCAAGTTACTGTTCGCAACTATAGTTTGCTTATAATTGTAATGTTTTACTTGCGCATGCCCATATAATCGCTTGTCTGGAATATAAGTGAAGCATCGCAACTGAAGTAAATGCTCAAATCATATATAATACATACATAAATGACAGAGTGCATGCTAAAGTCATAGAGTACATGCTCAAATCATAGAGTACATACTCAAATCATAGAATGCATGCTCAAATCATAGAGTACATGCTCCAATCATACAGTACATGCTCAAATCATAGAGTACATACTCAAATCATAGAGTGCATGCTCAAATCATAGAGTACATGCTCCAATCATATCGAGTGTATGCTCAAATCATATAGCACATGATCCAATCATATCGAGTGTATGCTCAAATCATATAGCACATGCTCAAATGATAGAGCGCAGGCTCAAATCATCGAGTACATGCTCAAATCATAGAGTACATGCTCAACAAATGATAGAGTACATACTCAAATCATTGAGTACATGCTCCAATCATAGAGTACATGCTGAAATCATAGAGAACATGCTCAAATCATAGAGTATATACTCAAATCATAGAGTACATACTCAAATCATAGACTACATGCTCAAATCATAGAGTACATACTCAAATCATATTGTACATGCTCAAATCATAGAGTGCATGCTCCAATCATATAGCACATACTCAAATCATAGAGTGCATGCTCAAATCATAGAGAACAGTCTCCAATCATATATCACATGCTCAAATCATAGAGAACATGCTCAAATCATAGAGTACATGCTCAAATCATGCTCAAATCATAGAGAACATGCTCAAATCATAGAGTACATGCTCAAATCATATAGCACATGCTCAAATCATAGAGTACATGCTGACATCATATAGCACATGCTCAAATTATAGAGAATATGCTCAAATCATAGTGTACATGCTGAAATCATATATCACATGCTGAAATCATAGACTTCATAGAGTACATGCTCAAATCATAGAGTACATGCTCAAATCATAGAGAACATTCTCAAATCATAGAGTACATGCTCAAATCATAGAGTACATGCTCAAATCATAAAGTACATGCTCAAATCATAGAGAACATGCTCAAATCATAGAGTGCATGCTCAAATCATAGAGTACAAGCTCAAACCATAGCTCAAATCATAGAGAACATGCTCAAACATAGAGTGCATGCTCAAATCATAGAGAACATGCTCAAATTATAGAGTACATGCTACAATCATATAACACATGCTGAAATCATAGAGAACATGCTCAAATCATAGAGTGCATGCTCAAATCATAGAGAACATGCTCAAATCATAGAGTATATGCTCAACTCATAGAGTACATACTCAAATCATTGACTACATGCTCAAATCATAGTGTACATACTCAAATCATAGTGTACATGCTCAAATCATAGAGTGCATGCTCCAATCATATAGCACATACTCAAATCATAGAGTGCATGCTCAAATCATAGAGAACATGCTCAAATCATAGAGTACATGCTCAAATCATAGAGAACATGCTCAAATCATAGAGAACATGCTCAAATCATAGAGTACATGCTGACATCATATAGCACATGCTCAAATAATAGAGAACATACTCAAATCATAGAGTACATGCTCCAATCATATAGCACATACTCAAATCATAGAGTGCATGCTCAAATCATAGAGAACATGCTCAAATCATAGAGTGCATGCTCAAATCATAGAGAACAGTCTCCAATCATAGATTACATGCTCAAATCATACAGAACATGCTCAAATCATAGAGTACATGCTCAAATCATACAGAACATGCTCAAATCATACAGAACATGCTCAAATCATATAGTACATGCTCAAATCATACAGAACATGCTCAAATCATAGAGTACATGCTCAAATCATACAGAACATGCTCAAATCATACAGAACATGCTCAAATCATAGAGTGCATGCTCAAATCATAGATAACAGTCTCCAATCATATAGTACATGCTCAAATCATACAGAACATGCTCAAATCATAGAGTACATGTTCAAATCATAGAGAACATGCTCAAAACATAGTGTACATGCTGAAATCATTTAGCACATGCTCAAATCATAGACTTCAAATAGTACATGCTCAAATCATGAGTACATGCTCAAATCATAGAGAACATTCTCAAATCGTAGAGTACATGCTCAAATCATACAGTACATGCTCCAATCATATAGCACATGCTCAAATCATAGATAACATGCTCAAATCATAGAATGCGTGCTCAAATCATAGAGTACATGCTCAAATCATAGAGAACATGCTCAAATCATAGAGTGCTTGCTCAAATCATAGAGAACATGCTCAAATCATAGAGTGCATGCTCAAATCATAGAGAACATGCTCAAATTATAGAGTACATGCTCCAATCATATAGCACATGCTGAAATCATAGAGATCATGCTCAAATCATAGAGTACATGCTCAAATCATACAGAACATGCTCAAATCATAGAGAACATGCTCAAATCATATAGCACATGGTCAAATCATAGAGAACATGCTCACATCTTAGAGCACATGCTCAAATCATAGAGAACATGCTCAAATCATAGAGTACATGCTCAAATCATAGAATACATACTCAAATCATAGACTACATGCTCAAATCATAGAGAGCATGCTCAAATCCTAGAGTACATATTCAAATAATAGAGTACATACTCAAATCATAGACTTCATAGAGTACATGCTCAAATCATAGAGTACATGCTCAAATCATAGAGAACATGCTCCAATCATATAGCACATACTCAAATCATAGAGTGCATGCTCAAATCATAGAGAACATGCTCAAATCATAGAGTGCATGCTCAAATCATAGAGAACAGTCTCCAATCATATAGTACATGCTCAAATCATACAGAACATGCTC
Source organism: Conchocele bisecta (assembly GCA_029237695.1). NCBI lineage: Eukaryota > Metazoa > Mollusca > Bivalvia > Lucinida > Thyasiridae > Conchocele > Conchocele bisecta. Next base: position 7,770,061 of record CM055273.1, read on the forward strand.
AAATCATAGAGTACATGCTCAAATCATAGAGAACATGCTCAAAACATAGTGTACATGCTGAAATCATTTAGCACATGCTCAAATCATAGACTTCAAATAGTACATGCTCAAATCATGAGTACATGCTCAAATCATAGAGAACATTCTCAAATCGTAGAGTACATGCTCAAATCATACAGTACATGCGCCAATCATATAGCACATGCTCAAATCATAGATAACATGCTCAAATCATAGAATGCGTGCTCAAATCATAGAGTACATGCTCAAATCATAGAGAACATGCTCAAATCATAGAGTGCTTGCTCAAATCATAGAGAACATGCTCAAATCATAGAGTGCATGCTCAAATCATAGAGAACATGCTCAAATTATAGAGTACATGCTCCAATCATATAGCATATGCTGAAATCATAGAGATCATGCTCAAATCATAGAGTGCATGCTCAAATCATAGAGAACATGCTCAAATCATAGAGAACATGCTCACATCATAGAGTACATACTCAAATCATAGAGAACATGCTCACATCATAGAGAACATGCTCAAATCATAGAGAACATGCTCCAATCATAGAGTACATGCTCAAATCATAGAGTACATGCTCAAATCATAGAGAACATGCTCCAATCATAGAGTACATACTCCAATCATAGAGTACATGCTCAAATCATAGAGAACATGCTCACATCATAAAGTACATGCTCACATCATAGAGTACATACTCAAATCATAGAGTACATACTCAAATCATAGAGAACATGCTCAAATCATAGAGTACATGCTCCAATCATAGAGTACATGCTCCAATCATATCATAGAGTACATGCTCCAATCATAGAATACATACTCAAATCATAGAGTGCATGCTCAAATCATATATAGTACATGCTCAAATCATATAGAGTACATGCTTAAATCATAGATTACATGCTCAAATCACTGTTTTTCTAGATTTATCAAAGGCGTTTGATCTTATAAATTATTCAATCCTTGTTAAGAACTATACATACTGTTACATTGTGACTCATGTTTGCTTGTATCATTATTATTTGTTAAATATACGTGTACTTGTAGATAGATAGATGATCTCAGGGAAGATTGGCTTCTTCTATAAATAAAGACGTTACTTACTTACTAATTACTTACTTACATACTTTACTTAGCACATGCTCAAATCATGGAGTACATGCTCAAATCATAGAGAACATGCTCAAATCATATAGCACATGGTCAAATCATAGAGAACATGCTCACATCTTAGAGTACATGCTCAAATCATAGAACATGCCCAAATCATATAGCACATGGTCAAATCATAGAGAACATGCTCACATCTTAGAGCACATGCTCAAATCATATAGAACATGCTCAAATCATAGAGTACATCAAACAGAATACAGACTCAAATCATAGACACTTTGCTCAAATCATAGAACATGCTCAAATCCTAGAGTACATATTCAAATAATAGAGCACATACTCAAATCATAGACTTCATAGAGTACATGCTCAAATCATAGAGTACATGCTCAAATCATAGAGTACATGCTCAAATCATAGAGAACAATGCTCCAATCATAGAGTACATCTCAATCATATATAACATGCTCAAATCATATAGAGTACATGCTCAAATCATATAGTACATACTCAAATCATAGAGTACGTGCTCAAATTATATAGAATACATGCTCAAATAATATAGAGTACATGCACAAATCATAGATCACGTGCTCGAATCATATATAGTACATACTAAAATCATATAGAGTACATGCTCAAATCATAGAGTAAGTGCTCGAATCATATATAGTACATACTAAAATCATATAGAGTACATGCTCAAATCATAGAGTAAGTGCTCGAATCATATATAGTACATACTAAAATCATATAGAGAACATGCTCAAATCATATAGAGTACATGCTCAAATCATATATAGCTCATGTTCAAATCATATATAGTACATACTCAAAGCATAGAGTACATGCTCAAATCATACAGAGTACATGCTCAAATCATACAGTGTACTGTCAAATATAGAGTATGCTCAAATATTAGAGTACATGCTCAAATCATAGAGTGCATATAGAGTACATACTAAAATCATAGCATATCAAAATGCATTCTACTTACTTAGGGGTGAAATGGTTAACTATCCAGAATATTACTTTTCAGTATTGTGAGAATTTCTGACTTTCACCTATGAGTATATGCTCGAATCATATAGAGTACACTCTCAAATGAATATAGAATGCATGCTCAAATGGTATAGAGTATATTCCCAAATCATATAGAGTACATGCTCACATTATATATAGACTGCGTTCATGGTTAAACGACCGAGAACATGCTCAAATGAGATATAATACGTGCTCAAATAATATTGAGTACATACTCGAACTCGAATCACAGAGTACATGCTCAAATCATATAGAATTCATGCTAAAGCGATACCTGGTGGCGAAACCAGCAAAGTCGACCTCGACGAACTGTCCCTCGGCGATAACGACGTCTTCTAGCTCGTCATACTCGCCGGCCGCCAGGAGGCGCTGTAACACATTGACGCCACGCATCTACATCACTGGGCACTTACTGCTGCGACTGGTGGGGAAATAGTATATATATAATACGAGACGTTACAACCCTCTCTCCCACCACCAACACCGCGGGTGAAATACTGATTCTACATTGCTCTTAGTTGCGAACAGTATTTTTGGAAATCTACTCGCTTACAGTTTACGGGAACGGGACTAAATTTCAGGTTTCTATTCTCAACTACATTTATCTCCGAAACCATTGTTGTGTTTTTTTATTTCCCAATATCGGAACAAAGTTCATGTTTTAAGCTAGGAAATTTCAAAAAAGGTATACGTACCTACGATTTCCACATTTCTGTTCACCGCAATGGAAGAGCAACCGTTACGTCGGTTTCTACGTCCGTCGTTGCCTTGGGCATAACGTCGACGTCAGCGTATTCTCTAACAATGGCCGTTGAAAATAAACGTAATGATATGAGCTTAAATATGTAGGTGTATATGCTATTATATTTAATTAATAATAAACGAATCATCATGCTGAAAGATTTCCATGTAAATATTACCTGTCGGGCAGTCACTAAAACGTTACTCTTGTTGTAATTAATTTTGCTACACGACTACGTGACGTATTTCCGTTAGCGACGTTACCATGGCAGGGTTCTGACGTCAAGGGAAATAACTGTAACAACAACAACGGACGTCGCTTATACCAGCAGAAGGTGAAATGACACGTAAGTCTCACTTGTACACTTGTAAGCATATATGTCGCTGTGACGGGAGAATGGGGCTTATGGGATTTGTAATCATTGTATACACTGATCAGATAACGCTCTGATGTATCCTGATAACAATCTATATTCAAGGTGCATGATCACGTGGTTACAACAACAAGAACGTCGCCCACTCCAAAGTAAGTAGAATTTGATATTTTCCTTAATATGCAACGGATTTTGATGAAATATGGCACAGCAAACGCGTCTTCATGAGATGCATTTGGTGGTCCAATGAGTTTGGCACAGACTTATATCGATTTTGCAAAGAATCGATTTCCGTGACCGAAAATACAGAGACCACCAAATGCAGCTTAACAAGACGCGTTTGATGCGCCATATTTCATCAAAATCCGTTACGTAATAAAGACTCTATAAAATAATACGTACTTTGAATCAGATGGATTCTGGAAATGTCAGTACTTCTTGTTGTTGTTAGTACCACGTGATCATACACCTTTATATTGCTTGTTGGAACATGTGTTTTATTAATGGAATGGCGTATAGTGCAGATTCATCATAATCATCTGTCTGGATCTAAACTGATCGTTCTGATTTTGGGATATTCCAGCCAAATGCAGCAGGTTAACTACGGGATCCGGCCTTAAATGAGCCGTTACACACTAATAAATCAATCAATCTACACTGGTCGCAAACTTATAAGCCCCATTCCTTCAGTCGCGGCATATATTAATGTCTCCATCCTCCCCACCACACTCCGTGGGGCGTACGTGGGCAACGTGACGTCGAACATCCACAGAGGCGGGAATATGACTGCAAATAATATTTGCACTCGAATTCTCGTCTCTGTGGATTGTATTGTAACAAAGGACATGTATATTATTTTCACGTTGTATCTACCTGTACGTCGTATGGGAAAACGCGGCTCCAATGCCGAACAATGCAGATCCTGGTCACACTGTGCGGATGCACCGGCTGATCTGGATATACACTGGTCAATGTGTGTGCTATTCAGCAAGAAATAAACGTTCAAATACATGTAGAACCGGATCTCTATAAATAGATTTGCAAAGGGTCATATCTAGTTACGATCCCTCATTACAGTATATTGTGTTGTTTTCTGTTTGTTATGTCAAAGCCAATATAGGCTACACGTGCAAGCGATATTCAAGAGAACTCTTGACAAAAATACATACAGTGTGACACAGGGTGCCCGGCTTAGAGAGGTTTCACTGTAAATCATGCATTTGATCATTCTGAGCCATAGCTGTGTGCTATGCGATCACGAACAGACATTATCACCTGAGATAAATAACCAAGAAACTCATCAAAAATAAGATCACATGTGTTTTCTTGGTGTTCGGTTTAGAGAGATTCCACTGCATTACGTTTACGACAAGTATACATGTTATTCAATACCGATTCATCTACAGGACGGTCCGAACCAACCCCGGGATTATACCAGCTGTCGCCATGACGTCGTATGGCCGTAAATAAGCCACCTACCCACGGCCCCGCCACCCCTCCCCTGTTCCCCGCTCACCGGGTCCAGCAACTCCTGCGACAGGGCGGGTACTACGGGTTGGGGCGGCCCGTGCGGGCGGAGTGCGCGTTTATACAGCTGTCGGCCCAGGGCCGCCCCGCTCGCCAGGTGTATCTCGCCATAACGACCAGGGAGTTCATTCTCGTCAAACAGGTAACACTCATTTTACATCGAACGTAAACCAATAAATATAGGGAATGCAATGTTCAATATATGTAAATCCAATAATTGTTTGCAAGGGAACATTGCTAATGTGAAATTTACAGACTATCATAATTTTGCACTCACGAATAGCTTAGTCGTAACACGTTTAGTGAAGCGGCCCCCTGGGGCCCGTTTCACTAAACTTCGTACGACTGAAATGTTCGACGGTCAGTGCAAATTTAAGGTCGTCTGGAAATTTCTATCGATGGATTTACATTTATTGAGCATGCATAGGCTGCATATTGTAAATCCAATAATTGTTTTCAAGAAAACATTGCTAATGTGAAAACAGACTCATACTTTTACACTTACGAACCGTTTAGTCGTACTAAGTTAAGTGAAACGGGCCCGGTCTTTACCAGGCCGCAGGACTGTGCTGGATGATCAAGAGCTAGACTGCTAACAATACCATAAACCTAATTTCTACAGTCACATCCACATATAAATTAAATGACTGGTATTAATAACTTTCCTCACTTCCAGGACCCGCCTGAAAGTCGGGACGAGGACCCGACTGATGAGTCGTTGGTACTGGACGGGTTATCAGTCGATATCGTATTTCCGCTTCGGTTACTGAGATTCTTCGTCCTCGATGATCGCGCCAAACGGTTTGTCGTCTGCACATGTGCAGAAACCATGCTGTATTTTGAAATGTGTCAGCTAGACGAATTGACTGAAACAGCATGGACGGAATGGCGCCAAAAGATGTTTGAAAGCATCGAGGACAACAGGAATTTGTATGGGTACACGATTTGGACAAATAAATATTTCGCCAGACAACACAACTGGCACCTTATCAATGCGCATGGACTGACAGGCAACACGCATGCCAAACCAAGTGACTTTGCTTGCTTCATTCAGCACCCTTATACATTTCATGACGTCAAGTCAGTTGGCTGTCAGACGATAACTACGAACGTCAAAGCAGACGGAAAACAATGCAACGAGTCCGTAGTAGTACCAGAGTTCGCTAATCATGGCGGCCTATGTATATCGAGCGGACTAACGGCGAAATTAACAGCAGACGAAGAAGATAATGGACGGCCATTGATGCATCGATCCATCTCTTTGCCAGATATCCGGTTTGTGATGAGCATGATGAGAGAAGCGCGTCCCGGTGGTTCGCGATTAGAGAAGGCCGTTATCGCGGAGCTGAGCGGGTGTCAGTACTACTGCTACCAAGCCGGACTTCCGGCCAGCACTGTAGCTGCTATCAACAAGGTAGAACGTAATACGTGTATGTCAATAGACCAGTGTTATAAATAGGTTACCGGACGTGGCAAATCGCAAGTAGTTTTCCTTAGAACTACATCCGTGGCAATCCTGCATTAGAACCGGAACTTTGCCGGTTTGACGTTAGGCCATAGCACGTTCTTTCCCTGCTAAGCATCCGCGTGCGGTTTGGTTTTAAAAGTGGTTATGTAAAAAAAAAGAATCACACTGTGTATGCTATTTTACACTATTTACTGGTGAAGTAATATGAAAACTGATAAACCTTCGTTGTTTTCAAGGCCTTGTTTGTTTTTACCGGATACGTAGGCAGGTTGTGATGAACTGGGTGGACACTTAACATAGAAATGATATGGAATGACCCAACTTCGAACCGATGATTTCCACAACTTATAACGTCAACGATGCCCGGTAAGTTGGTCTAAGGGAAGTTGCTCGTTATTTACCAAGTTCGATAACCTATTTATAATACTGGCATATCCTTCCCATTGCACAATGGAACCTCTCTAAACCGGACACACTGGGATGTCTCCAGTGTGTCCGGTTTAGAGAGGTTCCACTGTAAACAGACATACATGTATGACTACTTCAAGACACACGTGAATGCTTTTCGATCATGAACAGACATTATCATTGGACGTAAATGACAATGAAACATATCAAAATAAAGTACAATTAACATGCCTGTGCGCCCGATTTAGAGAGGTTCGACTGTATGTCCGTCTATAGTTAAGTAGTATATAGGGTATGAGTTCGTTACCGCGACTAAGGGGAGGCGAATTTGCGGGTGTTTGAGTGACCACCAACACCAAAACTGGTCACATTTTATATGACGAAAGAATATAAAAATGTGACGCCACCCTCAATTCGCGAATTGAATTTGTGTGGATTCATTTTTTCGAATTTTGTAAATTCGAAAAACTGATTAGCAATTAATAGTGGAGGGGCACCTTGAAGAGAAGTGGTGTTCAACCCAAGAGAGCAAAAGCAACGACTATGCTAGATTGATACATCATACATTCCTGAACATGAATCCGGTGTCGGTCAATGAAATTAGGTGGGACAATGTCACTTTTGAGGTCATTAAGTGCAAAGAGGTCAAATGAGTTCAAAAACATATTTTATATCAGTAGATGGACATGTACGTGCATATCATGCTTCAAATATCAGATAAAGTTGTTTAAATTGTTGAATATTCTTCCTTAGGACATATATGAGACGCTTCATGTTTATGGTGGTTCAAACCGGTGTGTATTTTGCGATTTTCAAGATGGCCGCCAGGTCCGAGCAAACCGAATTGCTTTGTATATGCCCCATAAAACAATAATCACCAATAAAACATACTTTATCGTATTGTTCTGTAATGTTATGCAAGTACATATTGTATTATCAAAATAGAGTGAGCTTTGCACTCATTTGACCCATGTGCACTTAATGACCCCAAACATGACCTTATCCCACCTGATTTGATTGACCGACACCGGATTCGTGTTCAGGATGATAAAATGCATTGATTTAAAGTAGTCGTTGTTTTTGCTCTCTCGGGTTGAACAGAATTCATTTTTATGGGTGCTTGCCCCTACTATAAATTAGCAATTAATTAATTAATTATGAGAAAAGATGAGAATTATTATCTCTCAAAAAGTAAGTAGTCGAAACCATTACGGATTATACCACTTATAGAAATCCGTCATATTGAACAAATATAACATCTCCTTATAATTAATAATTAATTGCCAAGATTGGGAAAGTATATTTACTAGTATATAGAAAGACATTATGACAGTTGCCATAAGAAATATGAGACGGATGCCGAGGAAACCGAATGTATCTCACAAACTGATACGAATAAAAAGGAGATAAAACCCGCTCCACGGGGATCCGCAAAACGTCGTGAATTACGATCGAATTACGATCGCCAAGACAAGAGTTGTTTGATTCCTGTCGGCAAGCCAAGTCGTTTGATTGCTATCGGCAAGGCAAGAGTCATTTAATTGCTATCGTCAACTCTGGCATTGTTACTTTCAGCTTTCGAGAAGAAAGAAAAGAATGGCAAGCAAAGTCGTGAGGTAACCACATTACTCCTTATTTAGTTAACTAAGTCTGTCATTATGGTCGTCATGGTTTCTTTTGGAGGCACACACCCATTTAACTATAGTCGATCGCATACGAGTTGGTCAAAAGTTAAAGAGTATGGAATCTTGTTGAAAATGTTGTGGCGCCTACTTCAGAGATAGTATGAGTATTTATTGTTGTTAAACACTATTTGCTCGTATAGTTGAGTCCGAATGTCAGTCGGTGCGTGCGTCCATTGATGTAGAGGATGTGGCAACTGCATCACACGACGTGTACTGAGGCCCGGAATATGTATATGTAAATCAGCTGTTTGATTGGAACGGGTTATCAACAAAGTACCGAAAGTACTGCATATATGCTCGAATTGCATGATATTTCAGACGGAAATGTAACAATAACGTTCGACCATGTCCAGCCGTGGGTAAACGTTTGCCTTGGCACTCAGGAACTGTTTGAACCCGCGGATTACGGCCTTATGGTTCAAACAGTTCCCTCGTGCCACGGCAAACGTTTACACACAGCTGGACATTGGCGAACCTTAGAATCCCCCGTTTACTGACAAATCCATTTTCAGGACGCCAGACGATGGAAGTTCTGACAGTGAGGAAGAAACGGTCGATGACTTGACGGTCGAGTTCTCTGTAGATATCGACAGACGACAACAAGGTACACGACCGCCTCTGCTTATCGTGTCAATATTTGCCAATTTTCTTATTGTAAAATACTGAAATAGTATGCTTGAAATCAAGCACCTTGATTGGCTGAGCCTGAACTGTTGTGCAGCTCACGCTCAGACAATCAAATTGCTTGATTGCGAATTGACATTGTCACTACTGTCTGTTTCAAGAAAATGTTACGGCTATATAAACAATGCAAATATTTTTTCTCTCGATAATATTAAATTTAAGCAAAATTTAAGAATGAGCCTTATTTTTATTTAGTGAAATTTGGTCCTATATTGATTTTATGGCGAAAACACAATTTCCCCATGTTAAATCCCCAGAATGAAGATGTCTATGGGAATTTAACATGGGGAAATGTTTCAAATTTCAGAAATAATGGACTGATTTTCGAAATTTAACTTTTGTTTTCTTAGTTATATCATTTCTAAGTTATGTATCTAGGTTTCGAAGTCAAATTCCATTTTTTTTAATTATTTGACTCCACCCACAGCTCCTCCACCTCCTTTTCTCCCATGAAAAATTCCCATAGACAAATCAATTTTTCGTAATAAAATCACTATTTGACCAAATTTCACGAAATAAAAAGAAGGCTCATTTTTAAAATTTGGCTTGCATCTGAAACGTCCTGGTTCGAAACGTCCTGGTGACCAGTAGCCGATTTCATCAAAATTGCAAAGTATACTTTCCTAGCAAAGTATACTTTGAGGGAGCAATCATTGATTTTTCCGAAATGCATTATTTCATGCAGAACTAACGAATGTGTATATTTGATGATTAAAACTATGCAGAATTATTATACTGAATTTATTACATTATCACAGCCAAAATTGGCTGTGATAATGTAATAAATTCAGTATAATAAAAATTAATAAATTTATTCTAAAATTGAAAATTTCTCCCTCAAAGTATACTTTGCTAGGAAAGTATACTTTGCAATGCTGATGAAATAGGCTACTGGTCCGAAAGTTGCATGGTCCGTTTCCGTCCAGCGAAACTATTATCTAAAAACATATTGTTGTTGCATTGTTTATATGACCGTAAAAGTTGGGCAGGTTTCGTGAAACAGACATTAGATCTTCAGAAACGTTGCTTTATTTTCACATATATTAGCCTACCCTACACCGCCCCCTCCCCCACCCCCAACCCACAACCACCTCATTTAACACCTCTAGTTATTTATTCCAGATAGCCACGCGTCTGCCCAGCGATTGTGGCGTCGCGCAATGTATGTTGCCATGGGCAACAAGACACGTGCTGCTACACAGGCGGCGTTTGGAAACGTTGTCGGTGACATCGTCTTCAGCAGGTGTAAGCCAAGGTAATTGCATTAATTAACTACACATACGAGTTTATAAATATAAATTTACGAGTTTACCCAGCCGACATTGTCCAGCCGTGGGTAAATTCATAAATGTATTAACCATATACACTCGTATGTGTCTGTAACTGGAACATTTGGGCCTATATGTCTTGTGGCCAGGGTCGCTTCTGATCAAATAGCACACTCCTGTGACCTGACAGTGGTATACATGTATATTGCTTGTTAGACGCATGAACGGTGTTTCATTGAATGAATGGCGAACAGTGCAGATCCTGATAAGACTGCGGTTGCACAGGCTGATCTACTGAGGTCGCAAAACCCATGATAAGCCCCATGTCTACAGTCACAGTCACATTTGTGCTTGTGACTGGAGAAATTTGTGTATGGGTTTTACGACCAGTGTAGATCCAGATCAGCCTGTGCATCCGCACAGTCTGATCAGGATCTGCACTGTTCGTCATTCCATCAATGAAACTCCCGTCATGCTTCTAACAAGCAATATAGGGCATAGGAGTGTGCTATTTGATCAGGAGCTGCGTTGGTCGTAAATCCCATAAGCCCCATTTCTCCAGTCACAGTGAAATATTTGATTATGTATAAAGCTTTATATTTCTAATTGCTTAGTTATTTGTAAGTAGTAAGGTGGCCCGTTTACCATGTTTACTGTCAATTACAAAACACGTCGTAACTCGCCATCGGTATGCCAATGTTCCTCTGCTGTCTGTTCTACGTTTTCCTGGCGACGAGCTTTTGGCTTGTAAACACATTATAACTAAAACATATTTAAAGGTATGTACTTTTTCACCAATAACAAAAAAGTCACCCTCCCCAAAACTTTTTGTTTGATGATATTCCATCAAATATTGATTTTAGAGCGAAAAAACGATTTTCCTATGATAATTTAACATGGTGGAAGACCTGGGGAAACGAAAGATTTTGGAAATAGACTCCTAAACCTGGATAGATAGCTTGGATTTGATGTAACTAAGAAAACAAAAGTTAGATTTTTAAAATCGGTTCACAAATGAAAAATTATTTAAAAAAATTATGTTTAGCCCTCATGTTAAATTCCCTTAGGAAAAATTGGGGAGGGTAACTTTTTTATTATTGATGAAAAAGTACTTACATTTAAATATTGTTTAGGTTTGTTTAATGGCCAAAAGCTCGTCGGCAGCAAAACGTGGAACAGACAGTAGTTTTAGTTTGAAAGTCACACTGATATAATCGAATAAAGTCAGGAAACTACATTCCACATATGCTCTAAAAGAAGGCCTCGTCAGATTCGTCAATGTCATTTACGTAATATATCGTATTGTATAGGAATCGATATTGAGAAACAATGAGATTAAGCGAAGGTTATTTAGCATTTCAGTTAGTAATATGCATGTACTTTGGAATGTATTGGCAATCGGTCGGCTAAAACATTTGTTATTATTGTTTTGATAATGCAATTTCATGTAGAATTTGTCAATTACAATTTACAAAACTAATAATATACTGGCCATGTTAATCGTAATTTACCTATATTTATATTATATAAGTTACGTGACGGCAAAAGAGCTGACAGATTTCTCACCGATGGAGGTTACGAGTCAGTTGACGTCCATCTCCAGAGATCTACTGCTGAATGTGACGGTCAGCGACATGGTTACGTTCCGGTCGTCGAGAGGTCGTCAGGTGGGTGGTCTCTATGATGTATTCAGGCATATATAAGTACTTAATAATGGAGCCATCGTTAAGATTTGTATACCCTACCAGCCTCTCATATTGATGGTGCACAGCAAATTATCATTTGTTTCAACGATAATTGCTTTGCAAGTGTGATGTGATATAAAATTGTTGTTTATTATAATTCTCGCCCTTATTGAAAGGGTCAGCCAGTTTTGACTTATGAAACACTCTAATCTCTCAACAACAGTACTTTCCAAGTCCTATCATAATTATAGAAAAGGTGTATAAGCCATAGTACGCTGCCATAGGGACATAATGTGCACCTTTGGCAGAAATCACCAAAATTGGCACAGATGATCTTTGATAGGTACTGATCAAATCTTGATATAGGGATCACAGTTTGTGACTCGGTAACGCCCCCTAATTAGCATAAGTTCAAGATGGCCGTCAAAAACATATACTTTGTCATACTGTTGCTCTCTGGTGACATATTTATGTAGTTTAAAATTCTACAAGTGAGTTATAGGACACATCTTTTGGGAACATTTAATATGTAATTGGATAAATCCAAAATGGCCGCCAACATGGCCGCCAAAATGATAGAAATTACATAACTTCTGAACAAATTGACTTAGGAAGGTGATCTTGGTGCCTAGACATAGGTTTTTGGGGTCAGTGATTCTGTTTCTGATGTGAAATGAATAGATAGACTTCGTCCTTTGCATAAAAATCCAAGATGGCCACCAAGATGGCCGCCAAATGTCAATATTTTGCTAAATATTTAGATATACATATTGTTTCTTTGCTTAGTTTAACTACTTAACTGATATAAAATGCTATAATCAGGTATTTGGATACACACTATCGTTTGAATTAAGTGTACTTGGTACTTGGTCACTTGCCTCATTTGCATAAATTCAAGATGGCCGCCATGAAAATATATTTTGCTCACATCTCGGTCTGAGACAAATATGGGCATATGTCTAACATTGGTGTATTTACCAGTTTTTTGGGGTCAATATACACGACAAGAACATCAATAGGAGGATTGAATAATTTGATTGAGACCGCCATCTTGAATTTCAAAATGGTCGCTAATTAAAATCATGTTTTTTTCATTCATATCACGGCATTTGAGACACAATCAGTTTGCAGAGGGCTTCTTCACCATTGCTAAGACGCATAATCCATTCTCCCTGATTGGTTTTGACCAAAACCATGAACAACAGAATAAGGAATTGAAGATGCATGGCGGTGCTCTCAATCTGAATGATGAGTACGTATTCACTGAATGGTCTGTCGCAGGGCCAGAAGTTGCACGGATCATCACGGACTTTGAGGCTGGTATGCAGTCTCGCAAGGGCTGTGTTCCCAAACACCATGATCAGAGTCCAAGAGTCCAGCTGAGGTTTACATCAAACACCAAGGAACTCGTCGCAGCATTCCAAAAGGCGGGGAATCCCTTTGATGAAGACAGCGACAAACTCATCATTCTCGACACCAAAAAAGTCATGTCAGTGGATGTCGCCCAAAGTATCATGTGTGCTCATGAAGAGGGAAAGAAACAACTTTCAGCATTCGCAAAGGAACGCCTGGAATCTCAAGTAGTCGCCTTCCATGAGCCAATCAAGATGAACAAAATCCCTCTTCCGTGCAATCGTCACAAAAAAAACAAAAGCAAACGTATCGACAGCACAAAAGAAGACCTGCACCTACTAGGCCAACTATACATCGCGCTGCAAGTCAGGGAAGGCAATACCGACCGCCTGTTTGAAGTCGAGAATGCTGATGCCCCACCATCCTTATCAAATACGGCCATTTGCGAAGTGGGCAAAAGTCCGATCTGATGCCTTGTTTAGAAGGAGACTCGCCATCCGACTTTGATGAGGCTGATGTGAAGCTAATTGATGGTTCCTATATGGTGCATATCCTGAGACCGGACACAAGCATCAAAACATTCCATGATTATGCTGAGCAGAAGGTAATTCCCTTCATTGAAAAGCACCTGACTACGGCTAAACGTGTTGACGTCATCTGAGACCGGTATCTACCAGACAGTCTAAAAGCGACAGCCAGAGAGACAAGGGGCGCATGAGTTCGGCAGCGATTACCAAATGATGGGAATGGGAAGATTCGGAAGAACTGGAACAGTTATATGCGCAACGAAACCAACAAGGTGGAACTGTTTCAGTATCCATCAGGTAAGATTGCACAGTTCATCTTCAACGAGGGGAGTGTCGTTATTACAACTTGGGAAGAGAACGTCCGCCAGAATACTGCACCATCAGATTATGACCCGGTAATTTGAACCGAGTATCCTCTCAGTCCATGCAAACACGAAGAGTATGATACATGAGTTATGTTTCATGCAGCAAATGCAGTAACACAGGGCTACAAGCGCATACTGATAATTGCAAACGACACTGACGTTGTTGTCCTGGGGATCTCCTTATTCACCGATATTGGTGCGGAGAAACTATGGATGTCGTTTGGTATGGGCAAGAAGTTGAGATATATTTCCATCCATGACATCTACAGCACCATGTCTCCCGCTAAGACACACACTCTCCCCGCATTCCATGCTATGACCGGGTCCGACAACACATCCTTCTTTTCCGGCACGGGCAAGAAATCGGCATATGGGAAGTGGAGCACACGACTAGAGCTCACAACCGCGTTATGCCACCTGATGGAAAGACCTCTCACACTGTCTTCAGAGGATATCTATGTCATTGAGAATTTTTTCGTCTCACTATACTCGGTCTCTTGCACTCAGACGGATATCAACCAAGCTCGCCAGCAGATATTCGCACAGTCATCTCAAACGTTCGACTACCTACCCCCAACCAAGGCAGCTCTGATAGAGTACATCAAGAGAACAACCTACCAAGCCTGATACGAATGAGGATAGTCGCTTGTGGCAGAAAAAGTCTTGCCGTACCCAGGCTCCTGGGGATGGGTTGGTTCTGTGTCAGGTTGGTTGCCTTTATGGACTTCCCTCCCGCGAGCAGCTAAAGCCCTAGAAGAGCTGGTCACTTGTGGATGCATTTCAAGATGCACAGGAATGTGTTCCTGCTACAAGAAGGGTCTTGTGTGCACAGCTAGATGCAAATGTGGAGGAAGTTGTTATGGTCGCCCTGGTCCCCCTCCGAAACCAACTCCCAACTAACACCATGTACTGACTGTGTCATGTCGTATCTACCGTTGGCCCAAGCCTGGCATACTTGACATATCGATATATACATAACACAACAATTGCGGGATATGGCGATAGTAAACTCCTTTGCAGAAATATTGCAAATGATAAAACAATACAAACGCTACCAGTCTATAGCCTAGGCATATGTTGCATAGTAACAGAAATGTAAGCGAAGTCATGCATCAATGACTGCACAAAATCATGCCCAATATGACACAGGGGTCAGCTATCAAAATTCCCGTGCTATACATGCATAGCATGTACATGCATACATTTGTACATCGTTGCAATCGTCGTTACGCACAGTTTATAACCGGATTACATTGTTTATGGCCATTATGGAGTGACGTCGACGTCTGACGGACTGACTCAACATTGGCCACCTTAAATATAATGTTGCTCGTCGGTTTAGAGGCTCTCAAATCAATATCCATATCCCTCAATTGTTGTGTTATGTATATATCACTAACGCTTGAGCAACATGTGGTATTCGATATTGAGTTTGATAATTATAGAGAAATAAATACGAACATTGCGATGATGGTGTTGCGGTACTGATCATACTAATATAAGTATACCAGCAGATGGGAGTCATGCCCAGTAGAGACATTTGTATCTGCTTTAGCCTTTTGAACCCGAAAGCCCGCTATATCGGGGTATGCAAACAGTGCATATCCAGATGAGCCAGCTCATAACGAGCCATGTCATCATGATCTGCACTTTTTGCAAGTAATTTTCATATTTTTTTTAGAACAAAAGCACCCCCTTTTCATAAATGGACTAGTCTCAATATCATTTTCTGACGATTGGATTGATCGAAAAGTTAACACATCACATTCCATTTCAGTTAGTTAGGGTTGAAAAGGTTAACCTCAAGTTAATGGATGTATAACCCATTTCAGTCTGACAAGGTCAGGCTTATTATATTTGTGACTAGCGTAGCTCATGCTCTGCTTGCACACTTGTAAAATCTCAGCAGGATATAAGTTCTTCACTAGAGGCATTCTGACTATACGGCAAACAGTGACCTTGTTTTAAACTGATCACAAATATAATAATACTGTGTTTGTTACAAAATGTATATATGTCTCATTTTATTGGGGATTCATATTCATAGGTACATGTATGACAAGTCAATATATTGGTTTCCTATTTTGTTATTCGCAAAGGAAGGTTTTGCTGAACTTATGAATCTTGTTCAATATTGAACTTAAACATTTCAAAAGTGCATGCTATTTTCAGTTTGTATCATCTAATATTAATGCTGATTCACCAGTTGATGAATACTGTAATAAACATTGCAGCATTTTGTTATTATTACGTCATATTTCTTTGCTCAATTCTGTCTGTATTTCAATCAGTATTCCGTGCATGTTTGTATTCGATAACATTAGGTCACATGATCCTATTTTGATCAAACTTGGTGGGTGCATTCTCCATAAATATTGGAAAATGTGTATTGACCTTGACACCATGCAGACAAATCAAGTTATTTTCTAGTACACCATGATCTACTAGATTGGTATCTATCTTACAAAATAAATATCTCCAATTTCCGTTTTTCCCCAGTCAATTAAAGCTATTTTATACCAAAAATAAATTGACCTTCACCTTTATCGCCTGACCTTGACAATGGATGATGAGGTAAACCTCGCGAATCGATCAGGAACACCCCAAACTATCAAAATACACACCAAACTAGCTACAGAGCCAGTTTCATTGGCAACTTATAGCTATTTTATGCTAAAAATCCATTAAACTTGACCTATATCTTGTGACCTTAACATTGTTCTGAGAAAAACAGTAGTCACTATGAAAATTATCATAAACCGTACAATCGATCTCACTATGAAAATTTTCATAAACCGTCATATTCCCTCTCACTATGAAAATTTTCATAGACCGTAATATTCCCTCTCACTATGAAAATTTTCATAGACCGTCATATTCCCTCTCACTATCAAAATTTTCATAAGCCGTAATATTCCCTCTCACTATGAAAATTTTCATAAACCATAACCGTCATATTCCCTCTCACTATGAAAATGTTCATAAGGACAGTAATATGCCCTCTCACTATGAACATTTTCATAGACCGTCATATTCCCTCTCACTACGAAAATTTTCATAAGGACAGTAATATGCCCTCTCACTATGAAAATTTTCATAAGCCGTAATATTCCCTCTCACTATGAAAATTTTCTTAAGCAGTACTATCCCTCTCACTATAAAGATTTTCATAAACCGTCATATTCCCTCTCGCTATGAAAATTTTCATAAGCCATAATATTCCCTCTCACTATGAAAATTTTCATAAGGACAGTAATATGCCCTCTTACTATGAAAATTTTCATAGACCGTCATATTCCCTCTCACTATGAAAATGTTCATAAGGACAGTAATATGCCCTCTCACTATGAACATTTTCATAGACCGTCATATTCCCTCTCACTATGAAAATTGTCATAAGCCGTAATATTCCCTCTCACTATGAAAATTTTCTTAAGCAGTACTATCCCTCTCACTATGAAGATTTTCATAAACCGTCATATTCCCTCTCGCTATGAAAATTTTCATAAGCCGTAATATTCCCTCTCACTATGAACATTTTCATAGACCGTCATATTTCCTCTCACTATGAAAATTTTCATAAGGACAGTAATATGCCCTCTTACTATGAAAACATAGACCGTCATATTCCCACTCACTATGAAAATTTTTATAAGGACAGTAATAGTTTCCATGGCAATGTTTATTTTTTACAGTTTTCGGCAACACCATTGGGAACTTTCTAACCATGTTACCATTACTGCCATGTTTTATCACTGTTGGAGTATATGTTTGTATGTACAGAAGACAAAACATGAAGATCATCGTATGACATTTAATATACGTACGTCATTGCATCAACTAAGCAACTTATTTAAAATGTATCAAAGTAGAATGTGTATCTTTAGAACTTCTAAGATCCGAAGAGAATGCAATTCATTGATTCCTATATGTGTAAATATAATACGAATATTCTACAATTACTTGGCATGTTAGTTTCTAACAGTGTCTCTTTTTACTGACACAAGTATACCGGATCATTGATTCCTATATGTGTAAATATAATACGAATATTCTACAATTACTTGGCATGTTAGTTTCTAACAGTGTCTCTTTTTACTGACACAAGTATACCGGATATCCATTACATTTCAGTTTGTAATAGTATTCAACAAAGCACTACTTTGTTATGATAAAATACAAAGCTCTACATATCCTGTTTATAGGCGAGTTGCATTCCACAAAACACATGACCACGAATTGAAAATGTTAATTCATTTATTTACTGACATGTAACGGCCTGTCAACAGCTAACGCCATATGATATACGTCATGTGAATTGTGTACGTAAGAACATTTTTCATGACATTTATTTACAGAAACTTTGATATTTTCTGTAAATGACGTCGAAAGATAACGAAATTTCCATAGACAATGTGGAAGGCTGTGCAAATTTCGTCAACTTTCGACAGGTTAAATACCTTAAATTTTGTAAATATTTTTCATAAGATATTGCACATGTTCTTAGATAGAAGATCAAATGGTTCGTTATATACTGTACGTGTATTAGGCCGGGTTTACTGGTTCGAATCCCATATTTCACCTGACAATTCAAAAATCAGTTTTGGATATTTGCAGATGAAACAATATATATATTCAGCCCTGAAATTATAATAACCTGATTTGGTTACAGATACACACCAAAACGGCTTAGCCCACCTCCCTAAAAGTAATAGGATTATTACTAATCCTACTAATTTCATAATGGTATTAAACCAGATTCAACTCTTAAGTAACTTGAAAAAGTGAAAGTGAATTGGTTTAACGTCCCAGCAAGAGATAATGCCATATAGAGACGGGACCACAGTTCAAAGTCCCAGCAAGAGCTAATGCCATATAGAGACGGGACGACAGTTTAAAGTCTCATCCAACAAACCAGTAACATGAAAGCAGGCATTAAAATGTACCTGAGGACCAAACCAGGGATATCGAGATTCCGGTAAGGATGGAACCCATCGTTATAGTTACCATTCGCATGTTCCCAACCAACCACCCGCTTACAATGTTAAATGTAACAGGAGACACAGTATCTTTAATACTTTAACAGTTTTATATGTGATGGCTCCCAACATAAACGACTTTTACTGTATCAGAATGTTATTTTCTGTGCCAGGTATGGGGCTCCGTTTTGGACTTTAATAGCACTTTGTGAAATCACCCATGCGAATGGGTGATTATCACCTATTCGAAAGGATGATATCACGAATTCATAATGAATGGGCGATATCACCCTTTCGAATAGGTGATATTACTCATTCAAATCTGTGATATCGTGTATTCGAATCGATGATATCACTGATTCAAAACGAATAGGTGATATCACCCATTTCAATAGGTGATATCACCCACTCCATTTTAATCGGTGATATCACTGATTCGAATACATGATATCACCCATTCGAATCAATGATATCACCATTTCGATACGAATGGGTTATGGTGCGCTGTTTTGGACTTTAATAGCACTTTGTAATATCACCCATTCGAATCGGTGATATCACCTATCCACAATTTAGAATTCATGGGTGATATCACACTTTCGAATAGGCGATATCGCTCATTCGAATGGGTGATATATTGTATTCGAATACGTGAAATCACACATTCCTTTTTAATCGGTGATATCCCCGATTCGAATACATGATATCACCATTCGAAAGGATGATACCACCTATTTAAAAGGGTGATATCAACTATTCATTTCGAATTGGTGATATCACGCATTCGGATCTGAATAGGTGATAACAGATATTTGAATGGGTGATATCACAAAGTGCTATTAAAGTCCAAAACGGCACCCCATAGCCAGGCAGATTGATTGCCAGGGATTCTATGCAGTTTACCATTACGATTTGTAACTTTATACATGTACGAGGGTTATCGCATATATATTGAAAACGTGTCACATCACTACTGTATCGATACTTGCTAACATACATCTTGCTATAGACCTATCTGATTCGCACAATGTCAGCTGTAACTCATCAGCAGAAAAAAGTATTTGTGCCAGAACAATATCTGAAATATTTCCCATATGTCTGACTATTGTTTGTCAAATACTATACTATTGTCTGTGTCATGAAACCTGCCCAACTATTAAGACTATATATACAAAAACAATATTTTGGTTGATAATATTAAATTGTACCCAAAACCTTAAGAATGAGCCGTTTTTCTATTTCGTAAATTTCAGTCAAATGTAAATTGACTCCGAAACCTAGCTATATAGATTGGAAAATAGAAATAGTGGAAGGTGAAATCCATACATTGAACACCGAAAAAGACAATTTAAGAAAAGAAGTGAAGACGATGAAGGCCGAATTGGCGGATAAAAACAACGAGATAAAATCTCTACGTGATAAACATGACAAAGCCAGAAACCACTATGTAAAAAGAAGTAATGAACTGGAACAATATACCAGGAAAAACAGCATACGATTGAGTGGACCAGGGCTTCCAAATGAAGACAATAGGGAAAGTGCTGCTGAAACCACAACCACAGCCGTTGGGACCCTGAACAGCAAACTGGGGCTACATATCACAGAAAAGGACATAGATATCGCGCACAGAATCGGAATCATACGACAAGGACAACCAAGAGGCATTATTGTTAAGTTCACCTCCCGACTCTCGAAAATAATTGCCCTGAAGGATAAGCGAACAAAACTGCACGGTACCGGTATTTATGTGCAGGAGGACCTCACCCAGCTAAATGCGAAAGTACTGAAGACTGTACGAGAGAGCATAGAAACTGAATCAGCATGGACATTCGAAGGCCAGATCTATGCTAAATACAAGGCAAACGGCAATGTAGACAAAATTAATTTCGAAGACTTTGAGCACTGGTTGCATTGAGACACTTGTTATTCATTGAAACATTTAAAATCTTTAATCGTACTACTTTTACATAAAATGTACGACTTTGATAGTACGTGACTTATTTTCAGGCAGTATACTTATCATAAATTACCTCTCTGCATATCCACAATAGAAACACGAAACATTGACAATCACTACAAATCCTATTGACCAACTGGTGTGCCCGTGCGTGCGTCCCAGTCTCACAAAGTCGCATATACTTATCATTTACCGAAGGAGGCGGCAGTGTAGAACCGGATCAAGATATATTTCCATATATTCTGATTCGTATCTACAAGGCATACCGAACCACAGCAAATCTGACGAACAGTCATAGAAGGTAACGGGTATAGAGTAACTACACTGGTATGTGCAAGAGGCAGGTCGGCTTTGTCAGGTAGGGACGCGCATACGTGTGACAACACTTATGGATGGCCAGGTGAGAAAATGAACGTTCAGCGTTTAACGAGTAGTGTAGTCGCAGATCAGCATGCAGCATAGGCACTCTGATCAGTGGCTGCACTATTCGATATTCACGTAGTCAATATATGAAACTAATGGTACAACCCATTCGACTCAAATAATACTGTGACATTGCACAATTATGTTGTAGTGAATCTATTTTTCAATTGGCTTAACGTCCATTTTCCAAACCAGAAACCCATATTTATACAGAATTGTGAATGTATTGTATTGGAGGTTTACATTGCGTCCTGTGTTTTAAGTGTCCAATCATTGAAATTCAGATAGATCCGCATATACGCTGTTCGCGCGTTGACTAGAACTGCTTACGCCAGTCGCTATATGTAGCACGTTTAATAAAGCTTTTACTTTCTGTATGACCACCCCCCCCCCCCCCACACACATAAGGAAATACAATTACATGCGTACCGTTCTTCTTAATTTATATTAAGAAGAACGATACAGAGCATGCACTAACCAGGATTGACCATACCGAAATATTCAGTATTTGTCTAAATGTTTTCGTTTTATTTTTCGATTTAGACAACTGATTAATGTTTGCATTAAAATTCCTTATAACAGTTGTAACCTGTACATTTCGCAGCGCACATGGTTACCCCCTCCCCCATTTTCTTTAACTCATTGTTGATCACATTGTACTATTCAGCAGTCATCTAAATGTTTCGTTTTTTCTTTTTTTCGATTTAGATGACTGATTCATACATTCATACACTACCGAACTGTATTTAAAAGCTATGTCAAGCTGTCAGGCATAGTCGTATATTGTAAAACAACATATCATGCAGACATAATTGAGCCAGGTTCTGAGACTTTAGTATTATCGCAGCTGTAAAAACTGATGTTTTATAATCGGCATTTATACTGTCAACGTAGCACCGTGTTTATGTGTAGGAGTCTTGTTGCAACACTTATTAGCTTGCTGCTGTAGCAGCGGGCTGACTAGGTGTGCAGCTAGATATTATCGAGAAACGGCGAGAAATGAGGTGGAGCTGGAGTATAAGATCCTTGCTCATATATTAAATTATATTTTGTTTTAGATAATAATGGTATATAACTATATGACCTGACACGATGTTGCATAGCCTTCCTCTTTTTGTTTCACTCTATGCTATTCGAAGTACTTTTATTGTGCCACAATACTACTTTTCGTATACTGCTGTTTAAACATTCGCCTTTTACAACACATTGTAGAAAAATATACATGTAAATATTGCAGTACTCTAATTTTGAGAAGCATCATGTCGCCACCGCAATGGAGGAGCGTTAACAGTATCCGCACAAATGTGGTGTCATTCGCTAGATACAGATGTTTTTATTCATAATTTGCGAACAGGGTAGGTGCGTATCAGACTGCGCGGATGCGCATGCTGATCCGGCTCTACACTGGTCGCATAGACCAAATCACAGGGGCATGTAACATAGTGTTCATGGTATATGGGTTCTTACGATGAATACAATCAGTTGGATATGATACACTTCGCTGTGGACTTTAATACCCAATTTGTCACGACAAGTTAATATTAGGCATATGCGGCGAATCATCCTTTTTGTGTGGCGAGAATGTGACTTCGCACTGAAATACAGGTACATTGAGTAGCTGGACACTGGGTGTCGGTTAAAAACAAACAATAATGAACATAATTAGGTAAAACATGTATGCATTATGAAAATCTCATTCTGCCTGATAGAGCTACGCGTCTGTATGAGGGGTGCAGCACTTTTTCGCCCGATAGTGACATTACATGTCCTCAGGGTAAAAATGAAATTGTCAGATACGGTGAATGTCAGAATGTCATTATCTAAACGATACATGCTGCACCCCAGTACATATTGAGATATTCGGAGTTGTTCATTAATTTGCCCTCATATATGTATTTGAGCATGTTTTAGGTACTTGTCTCCAGACTAATGTATGTTTGTGGATGCAAAATGCTTGTACAACTGTCCCACATAGCCATGCTATTCAAGAAACATGCACACCTTGTATATCTTTCATCCAGCCTGTTTTAGATACATTCATAATAGTGTATGCCTTACAGTAAATGTTCAACACCTTGCGGTATAAGTGGTAAAAATGCACATCAAACCCATAATTCACCATGGAGTTACAAATAGGAACATTCAATGTCAAAGGCTTAGGGGGCAGCCAATAAACGGACACAAGTCTTCCAATGGTTAAAAGATAAAAGTACTCAATATGTCTACTGCAAGAAACACATTTCACGGCACAGAATAAAAATCAATGGGAAAGAGAATGGGGGCATCAAATATTTTTTAGTGGCAGCTATAGTAACAAAGAGGGAGTGGGCATTTTAATAAACCCCGACATAACATATAAAGTTATTTCTTACTCTGAAATTATATCCGGTAGGTTACAAGCTCTAACATTAAATATATCGGAAAATGATTACACAATAATCAATGTATATGGGCCAAACAACGATAACACATTAGTTTACGATAAAATGGACGAATATATAAAAGAACATGCTACAGAAAAGTTTATTATAGGAGGTGATTTTAATACAGTCCTTGATCCAAATATAGACAAGAAAAATGGGCATCAAGGTACAAACAAACAAACACGAAATAAAATAAAAACTATATTAGACACATATACATTATGTGATATATGGAGATTACAAAATCAGAACTCACGAAAATACACATGGCATTCGAATAATCGACCAACAATATTTTGCCGTTTAGATTATTTTCTGATTTCTGAAAATATAATAAATCGCTCTTCTAATTGTAAAATATCATACGGCTATAAATCGGACCACTCTATGGTCAGCTTTAAACTACAAATATCAAATATTAGTAGGGGTCCAGGGTATTTCAAATTAAACAATAGTCTACTTATAGATACAGATAAAGAATTAATATGTAACACAATCCATGAAACCGCAACTATAAACGGAGAGGCAAATCCAAATACACTATGGGAAATCATTAAGGGAAATATTAGAAATGAAAGCTATAAGTTATGCGACAAGGAAAAAAAGAAAGGAAAGGTCGAGGGAAAATGACATTCAAAAAGAAATAGAGAAACTGGAAACAGAAATTAATAAATGATCCAATGAATAATAACATAAGAATCCAAAATTGAAAATAATAAAGTACAACTTGAAAATATCTATGAGAAACGGGTAAACGGTATAAGGCTTCGATCCAAAGCCGAGTGGGTCGAAGGTGCAGAAAAAAATGAGAAATTATATATAGCCCTAGAAAAGAAAAACTCTGAATGCAAACAATTTTACGATTAAATGTTAATGGACAAACAATCACAAGAACAACCAGAAATACTGAAGGAAGAGAGAAAAATACTACAAAAAACTATACACTAAGAAAGAAATATCAGCAACTACACACACTTTCTTTCCAGCAAATGACAACAATAGAATAACAAACCAGGATAAACAATCATGCGAAGGTTCACTAACAGAGTACGAATGCAAGATAGCGGTGCAAGATATGAAAAAACAACTAAAAGTCCAGGATCAGATGGTCTTTAACAGTAGTAATTTTACAAAATATTTTGGAATAATATTAAAATGCATCTTGTAAATTCGCTAAACTACTCTTTTGAAACAGGAAACCTTACCGATCTTCAGAAACAGGGTATTATAACGTTACTCCCAAAAAAAGACAAAGAGTTATCATTATTATCAAATTGGAGACCTATATCACTTCTTAACGTAGATTATAAAATAGCCACAAGAAATCAATTGCAAACAGACTCAAGAAAGTATTACCTTCAATAATCAGCGGCTCACAAACAGGATTTCATAAAAGGAAGATATATCGGAGAAAACATTAGATTACTATTCGAGTCAATAGAACTCTTAAATGAAACTAACACACCTGGAATATTATTTTTCTCAGATTTTGAAAAAGCATTTGATAGTGTTGATTACGAGTATATGATGAAGATCTGAACTATTTCAATTTTGGAGATGAGTTTATTAAATGGATTAAATTGTTTTATTCAGATGCTAGAAGTTGTGTTAGCAACAATGGACACCTATCCGATTTTTTCAATATAGGCCGTGGAGTTCGCCAAGGCTGCCCCCTATCACCTTATCTTTTTATAATAGCTATAGAAATATTATCATTAGCTATTCAAAATGACAATGAAATAAAAGGAGTTAACATATATAATCAAACAGTTAAAAGCACAATGTTTTGCAGATGATGCAACTTTTTTTACTGACGGCACAGAACACTCATTCAATAAGTTAGTAGAAACAATAGACGAGTTTGGTAAATTCACCGGTCTGGTCTTGAATATTAAAAAGTGCACTGTTCTTCGGGTAGGATCATTATCTAAATCGTCTTTACATTACCTTCCCAATAAGCAATTTGCATGGATCTCAGAAAAAGCCCAAACTTTAGGTATGACATTTTCAAATGACGCAAATTTGATCTATCAATACAACATTGATCCAAAAATTAAAGAATTCGAAAACTGTCTGGTAGGGCGAATGTTTTAATTATATTTATCTTACCTATCAAAGTTAGATACCTGCATTCAAACACCCCCAGAGAACACTATAAAATATATCAAGAAAAAACTGTACGAATTTTTATGGGATTCTAAACCAGACAAAATAAAAAGAAATGTAATAACCCAAAGTTACGAAAATGGAGGAATCAATATGCTTGATATTGATTTGTTTATAATTTCATTAAAGGCTAGTTGGGTAAAGAGACTTTGCGATGAAAATAATACTGGGATATGGAAGCAAATATACTATATATATTATTTTTGAATGTAATATTAAATATGAAGATGCAAACAACATTCATAAACACAAATTTATAAACAGCATACTTACAGCATGGTCAAAAATTAACTTCACAGAATCAAATGATATCATATCAAAACAAGTATTATGGAATAACTCGCACATCAAAAATGACGCAAAGATACTATTTTACAAAGACTGGCACGATAAAGGTGTTCAACGGATAGAACATATTTTTGATTTTAGGACAAAACATTTTTACCTATTCCCAGTGTTTGCGGAACTATATTCAATCAGAATTTCAGACTTTTTAAAGTATTACACATTAACAAGGAGTATACCTGCACAATGGGTAGAACATATGAAAACAGAAAGCATTAATTCAGTACAAAATACTCCGAACCTTGTTCATGTAGTACAAAAATGTAAAGGTATAAATAACAAGAACAATTATAACATGAATGATCATGTTATAAAAGAACGCTTTGAGTGTACGTTATTACTATTGAGGCCAACTACATGTTTGCAAGTAGCATGTAAAGTTATAGATATCAGGGTATGGGATCAGTGGTTTCCGAACCTGCTTTTCCGACGTGACGTATTCTGTGACGTCATTTTTACAGTAAATTTTCTTGAAACTTTTCCAAGCAAACGGACGGATTTCGATGATATGTATCTTCACCATAGAAGTGACATACCGGTTCGATGATATGTATCACACCATACATTCACGTTCTTTAGATTTTTATTCACATACATGGTAACCGATTCTTCGTCAAAACCAGAAAATTGTTAGATTAAAGCAAACTATACCATAATGCAAGAACTGGCATCATTAAACGAAGCTAATCCCCTCGCACTGGCATCATTAAACGAAGCTAATCCCCTCGCTGGCAGCCTTGATAATAAAAAAGTACTCCGTGACCTTGGGCGGTCGAACGTGGGTCATATGAGTCTACTCATATGCTAAACCATGCTCCATAGACACACATTATGGTCAAATAATATCAAAATCGTGGAAATGGAAGCAATTCACAAGTTATTGAAAAATGAAAGGTGTTACTAGCGTACGTACATATGTACGCAGTACATGGACTAACGATATACCAGCTCTTGCCTGTCGACGAGGGGATACTAATTGGCAACCTGTTAAGCATTTAATGCGTTATGTTTCATTAAACTCTGTCTTTCCATTATAAAGATATTACATTCAACATCCTGCACCACCTTTAATTGACATGGCGCAATTTTAAATATTGCGCGGGCCCAATTTTCCCAATTTTAGTACTTTCCCCTAAAACAAAAAAAACCGGCATCTAGTCGCACGCTGACTGGAGCCGCGATATATAAACTTACCCAGGGAGATTACATTACGCGTCCACTGGCGGTTTGTTTCGGTGAGTCCGCACAGTACAACAGTCCGACTTGCAACGCCACCTAGCAACTTATCATCGACACTGCAGTGCATGATATAAAAATCCTAAAACCATCAACTTCTAAAACTGGCGTTTTGAAGAAAGTCATGAAATAAAATTATGCAATATTAAATTCGATAAAATTGACGCAGTACAATTTGAACAACGTTATAAGCCAAAGATATGAGTGCCAGAAATAATCCACATTCAAACACATGAAAATGTTTGCCATTTCTCCATTTCATTGTCGAAACTCCAGACGGTTTTACAGAATGTGAAAGCCGTGGAAAATGTATACTGGATATCAAAATACTCCTACAAGCACTAATATGAACTTGTGAGTGAAATTCACGACAGGTCATACATTACATCGAAACAGAAATCATTGCCTTGAAAAAGTCTGAGAAATATTACACACACACAAGTACACATTCAAACGGCTGTATGTCAAACATTGTTCTGCGACTTTGCACTGCAGTGGAGTAGCCAGATTCATGCAGAGGGGGTGTGAATTGTGAATGGAGTTTGGAAGGGGGTGTGAGAACATACATTCAATTTCTTCCATTGTAGTGATTTTCACATATATTATACAGGTAGTTATTTCCCCCAGAAAACGTAGGTTAAAGTAAAAAAATACCCACCTGACCAAATGTTACGGGATGCAATTACACACCCACTGGTGAATCCATGTGACAAGTGTTTTGTATGATGTGGTGTTTGTGAATGAGCTGATAAGACACGTGTCGTGCC
>CM055273.1:7799129-7933325 GCA_029237695.1 Conchocele bisecta
CCGCCTTCAATACAGCGGTAAACCCTAGCAATTGCCGTAGCTAATGTCTCTTCCGGAATAGATTATCGGTGTATAAAGTATCCGATTGTGAAATTACATGTAGCACCGTGCTACTTGCCCGCTGCTTGCAAACTGACCATACGGTTTCCAGCTGTGCTCAGTGATTATTTGTTTCAAATGGACAAATGGCTAACGTTTCACTTTCATCTGCACTACGTGCCCGAAATTCGTGTAATGCGACAATACCTGCTGTACTGGGGAACCTCCATAAACCGGATACATATGCAGTGATTTGTTTACCAGCGCATCGCGCGGCAAGTACACACAATATTTGTCACACCAAAATTCGGAAATATTATTATTATTTCCATAGGACGACATACCATTTTATCAGAAGGTACCTCAAACTTTAAAAGTGTCAGATAAATGACAATCTATGTATTGAATTACCAGTATGTTCGGCTTAGATAGACTTAATGATAAGATACGCAGCCTGATCAAGGTCTACACTGGTCACAAACGTACATTGTAAATATAAAATCGATAACAGTAACATGATGGCAGTTTCATTAAAACGAGAGTAGAAATCAAGTTACAAAACATATGTCGCTTCTGCGAACAAACAACAAACCTATAATAACAAGAAAGACGTACGCAATAATAGTTCGGCACTGCATGGGTCTCAGATTTCACAGAAAGCAACTCTAGTTATTTTTCAATATTATAAACACGTTTTTTAATCGATGGTTACTAATTTACTTTAGTTAATGTAATTAAACTAGCGTCTATAATGGAATTTTTTTTTCTAAATGGTGTATAATTAATATGATCATTTCACAACAAAATATAGACATTTTGCAATTTTTATTTTCCTTACTGGTAGGCCTACCCGTACACCACCGCCTGCGCTAATCTGGCCAATATTTGTAAATTCAATTTCTTTTATTTCAAAATACAGAACTAACGGTGCCAAGTTGAGCACAAACACGGAAGAAATCGACAACTACAAAACAACACAAATGCAACGACGCGATATACATTGAACACAAATGCGAGCATGGCCCACAACATTCTCGAGGAGACGAACAGGAACACGAATATAGTAAAACAAATACACAAGTCTTAGGCCCAACAATCGGTGCCCTGGTACCGAATTTAGAAGGAGGGGCATATCCAATTACTGATAGCGTCCCTAGCCTGTCAGTTATACACTGGCTTTATAAATAGAACACATAAACAGCAGCACATGTTTGTCGTCTGCTCCAATGTAGAACAGTGAGGGGGCTGCTGGATAGCCAGTGTATGTGTTTCTGTACTGACCAGTATCTAGATATATGGTAGGGAGGTTTGTTATCAAGTTTGTGGTCCCATAAAACACACAAATGATACAGTGTATACCAGTTCCTCTAATAGTATGTGTATGTTTTATTTGTGCAGGAAAACGATTGAGCATTTACTCAGTGTTAAAAATTATATAGTATTTTGCTGCTAACTATCAAAGCAATGATTATTTTGATGCTATTATAGAAATAGAAGGAAATAAAATTGAATGAAACAGCTTTCCATGTGTCACACAATGACAAAATGGGGCTTATTGAGTTGTTGACCAGTTTAACTCACATTCAGATAGCACATGACTACAGCATAATGCAGTTTACATCATTAATTAGAGCCATCATGAATGACTACCAAACTAAACAGTGTAGATCCTGATGAGGTTGCGAGGATGCACCAGCTGATCCGGGGATATGCATGTCGTAACGTGTCCACGTGTCCATTTACTTAGAGTGTGTCACATACATATAGTGAAACCTATGTTGTACTTCTGGACCTATCTCCGATGTATTTTGTAAGTACATGTAGTAACCAATATTTCAGAATATGTGTTTGTAATAAGTCGGTATTTGATAAAAAATGTGTAACTGTGTCATGTCATTCCACAGATAACCCGTCCCAGTTAGACTGCATTTCTGCAGATATACTGTATACTATAATTATGCTGACAGCTAATTATAATTAGAGACCAGTGTTGAAATAGCCATACTGGTATGTGTTAGGATACAGAAATAAAGCTGCTAGCAAACGTGAATTCAAGTAGTCATGTAAATTCTAGATCAGACTGCACATCCATGCTGTTTTGTGAATGTGCATATTAACCTGAGTTTATACGGTTTATAATTAGTATGTACACTGCATTTTCACAGCCACTGTATCAAGTTGCTAGGCGACATATTTCTCTTGCTGGTCTATTAAAACCATGGTTTGGTTTCATTCACTTTGTTATGTGCATACCGACACATATTTAATTTGATATTACTGTCCAAAATCAAAGTTGTGCGGCTGGCACACTGTCTGATGTTGACTATCTAAACACCATACAGGCAGTTACAGCTGTTAGCGTTATCTCTAAACACGTGGGATTGTTTACAATGTCGGGTCATGAACTCAGCTCTATGAATGAATTACATATGTAACAGCTACGCTCCGCCCGGCAAGTTTGAATCAGTTGTCAGTTGAGTACATTGTATTACTTCAAAGGCACATTTACATTTGTTTTCTTTGCTAAACCTTTCATAGTTGTATTATCTATGCCTGTGTGAAATAGTGTAATTATTTGTTCAATGGTATTTCTAAAATATCTTAAAATGTGTCCCTGAAGTGAAGCATGCATAAAATTATCAAAAAGCCTGCCCAGCGCCATCTGGTGAACTAAGCTGTTTCTGATGTCATGAGTTTAAGCTCTACATATACGTGGCTGTGACTAAAATAATGGGGCGTATGGGATTTGTGACCAGTGTAGTTCGTGATAAAATAACACACTCATCTAGCTTGATAACTATCTGCATGTACATGCATTTTGTTTATTAGAAACATGACGGGTGCTTCATTGCTGACTGGCGAACAGTGCAGATCTGAATCAGACTGTGTGGATGCACAGGTTGATCCGGATCTACACATGTCACAAACCCATAATCCCATTGCTCCAGTCACAGCCACATATATATACTGCATGAAAAATAAAACGTTAATAGTAAGCTTACCGACGCCAGAATGAACAGAACATGTCACTTTGTTGATATGTTTATATATATATATAGACATCATATAAATAAGGGCGTGAACCGCATCCAAGACGTTGATACCCTGCCAGTGCGGTGGATGGCTCTTTATATATGTCATACATCACGAGTGAATAACAACACTATGCGATATACGCATCCCATATACACTAGTACCGCCTGCGCTAAGTTTGCGAATATTTGCAAAGTTCCTTATTTCAAAATATATGTACGTGAACATTATGCTTGAAATCAAGCAGCTTGATCGGCTGAGCCTGAGCTGTGCTACAGCTCAGGGTCAGACAATCAAGTTGCTTGATTGCGAGTTTGCATTGCCAATAGTGCTGAGAAACGTTGATATCCTGGGCAAGTTTAACGCTGGCCGCTGTGTATCATCCACGTGTCATTGTTTGCAAGAAAAGTCAATTTCTACAAACTATACAGTAGTTGCGTCTCTACGGAGCCCCGCAGGGGACATGGATTTTTTTTTAATTCGTTCCCACGAAATAACAATTCGTTCCCTCAATTAACAATTCGTTCCCTCGAATTAACAATTCGTTCCCGTGGGTCATCATGCGTCGTGTAATTGCATGTAACAATGGAATGGAATTAAATGGTGCTTAGCGGCCCATCAACACAAAAGAGTCATTTACAAGTAGGGCCAAGCAATGTAGGTGAAAAATAGAAATAACAGAACAATAGTATGCTACATGTAGGTCCTAGGTGGTACAGTACCAAAGAAATGGACTTAAACACGAAAACTTAACATTGTAAACGCGAAAAGTTAACATTGAAAATGGCTAAGTCGACTGCGCGGAAAAAATGAGTCAAGTTCAAAAAAAGGAAAACATGTTGGATAGTGATATGTGGTGGGCAGCAGACGACAATTTTCGTTTCCTGCATTTGAAGGGTTAAAGCAATGCAAATACATGGCTTTTGACTTTTGTTCCTGCATATATTATGATAATACTGAAATACTTGAAACAAGATTATGTTATTTTCTAAAATTTGAAAATGAAAAGTAAAAAAGGGAGATAATCCATGACCCGAGGTCGAATAAAAAATCTAAATAAACGTTGCGCATCTACTCGTCATAAGGAAGCTACATACAGAGCTTTACGTATGTAGCTACTACAGTTTAAAGTTTTGCGAGTTACAACGGGTCCGGGCGGGCGGATGGGAGGGACGGACAAGGGTAAAACTAAATACCCCCTCCACTATCATGGTGGGGCATAACAAGTACTAGCACATGCAATAAATAATAATGTACATTTACCTTCATTTCCGTCTACGTGAACTCCATCGAATGTTTTCTTCGTCGGTGATTCAAACTCGTAAATGTCCATCCTAGGCACAAGCAAAGTAAGACAAATAATAAATTAGTATGTAAAGTTACACGTTACGATGATCATGTATTGAATTAATTGAGTTAAAAATTAGTCTCTTCCTTTCCCGAAATGCCATTGGAGCATTGGAGTCATGTGACGTATACAACAACCAATGGACTTCTGATAACACAACCGCGCGCGAAGAAAATTTATGCGAGCGGTATTTTCGAGTCTAACACACAGGTGTCCGTAATGGCATCCCAGGATATGTTATACAGACTTTTTGTCAATTCCGATACTCCAACCACTACATTGTCCAGTGGTATGTATACGTATATGTCTGATAGTATATTATGTATGCATATAAATTGTTTGGTCATATTTACATATTCTGACTTGTGCTTATAAATACTAACTAATAAACAGACGGAAGATGAAACTTATTGCATTTGATGTGTCGGAAAATAAATTCGAAATATGTCATGATGTCAATTAAGGAATATATTGAATAATCTCGACAACACGTATGTCTGAATGCTGTACAAATATGTACATATACATACAAACATGTCACCATCTTCAATTTGTTTTATTTGATGAAATTATATCAAACATTGATTTTATTGCAAACAAAAAAAAACACAACAACTGTGTCTATGTAACACGTAATACTGCATATCAAGTGTATCACTTTGAGTATAGCGAAATGTTGCCCATAGTATGTCAATGAGACAGTGACAACTGTTCTGAACCAATGTAATACAACTACTGGTCTTACCTGTATATCCTAAATTGATATCCGTGATGTGTACTATTGCTACTATTAATGATAAACAAGATATCACTATGTAATCACATTAATTGTTGGTAATTCAATTTAAGTTTAAATTGATGTTGTTAAATTGATGTTCATTCAACTGATTAATAATAATAACGTAGAATACACATAGTATGTATTTATAGTACTGAATGTCCCGCTCTATGCTGACGTCACGAAACTGTAACGCTAACAAATAGCTACATGTATCCAGCAACGCCTTCTGTCATAGGTAGCCTATCAAGTCAGGGCATATAGAATGTTAGAAGCATATTCTCAATTTCTGAAATAATAAATGGGGTGATTGTGGCGAGCCTAATTTGACCCATAATCGTATATCAATTATTGGCCTTCTTATCTGACATTATTATCGATACTAATTCATTACTAATTAGATGATAAGACCGTGAAAGTCGTGGTATGGCGTGGAAAACACTAACATAATTCCATTCTCTACATTTGTATTTATAACTGAGTGTTTGCGTAAACAAAACATTAAACAACAATACGGCAACTTGCTTGAATTATACAATATTTCGTTTCGGCTTATATTTAAGGGCTGAAAGGACACGTTCCATACCCTGTTATACAAGGTTATTCGGCATGATTATTTATATGTGCCCACCGACAGGTGTTTGATGGTAAACACAAACATACTTATAGAATATCACGAGACTGGTTTATAATAAATGCCCATACATATTCAGAGGTTATAGAAGATGGCAGAACTGCTCCGCCGAAATAAAATGTAAATGATTTGATTTAACGACGGCACTAGCTCGATGACCTTGTATGTCAGGACCGACTATTTAAATCCCCATCAGATAGGACTACGCTAGCACGAAGTTCTCTTGCCACAGGACACGCCGAATCGGCCATTCGCAGAGGTCCGAGGTGATATCGACCCAGGGGTTTCCCGATGCGCAGTCCGACGCTCTACATGTACTTACTATGCTAATCCGCGGCCGTAACAATTCTGCGAGCAGTTTTGATTTCTTATTGTATCTTTCAGACGGCAATGTGGCGGTGTAACGTGTCCGAAATTAACATTATTTGGCCGAAATACTGTGATGTATTTTATTGACTTCAGTTGCTTTGATTGTAAACGCTCGACTGTAATTATTCGGTCTTTAAACCAGACTAAGTTCATTGAGTTGCGACCTATCGTTAATTCTAGGTGAAAGTAGTTTATCACCTAATTTAACCGTGATAAATTTCGCGCCGTGTATTTAAGCGATTTGTAATGTCCGTGGTGTTTCCCACTCCATTGCGAATTAATCATTGCCATTTAGCATCTCCCGTCGACTATATCAACAATACCAAACTTGACCAGTTACCGTTGTTCAATCATTAGTTGCAACATCATTGGAGAGAGTGATCAAGTAGCATTACAGCGAATATCTGTTGAAGGTTCCTAAACGAAAGTGAACACGATCGTTTTGTACAACTATATGCATAAGAACGAATATTGATTTTTTTATCAAATAAATTTGTAAGCGAAAACGATATTTTCGCTGAAATACCCGTCTCTCAACTTTTTTAAAAGCCTATCAGCTCGTGTCGTGTCGCATACACCTCATATTTACATCTTATTCATTTGTTTGTAATGTGATATTTTTGTTCACTTAATGCACAGTAAATGACATACTCAAATGAATCGCAATTAATTTTTTCACATTTTCCAAAATATGTGTTATAGTCAAGTGTATGCTATCATAAATTGTCATAAACAGGCCAGGAGAAATAATTATGGCTTGGCATAATTTGGAATTTTCGGTATACATGTACCAGTACAGAACAATTGTGAAATGATAATACTATACCGCATTTAGAAATAAGTTCCCATTGTTGAAGTTAGTGTAGATACTTTAAATAACATAATTTATATTAGTAACCATTGATTAACAAACATGTTTATAATACGGAAAAATAACTAGCGTTGCTAGTTATCGTTCACTTTTATAAACACTTTTATTTACCAATATCCAATTTTTTCGCAGGTTACTTATATGTATAATTAGGGCCCCGCCAAAAATATATAGGCTTCGTTGAACACTGGTTTACATCGTCTCCCTCCGCAGTTCGTAAGCGCCTCCGGTCCATTTCACAAAAATGTTTATTCCACTTAAATACTAATGAGGTCTTATAAATCACCGAAGATGGCAATGCTTAGCGAAAGTGTGGAGTTTCAACTGGCAATTGCTATGAATGTTTTGCCCACATCCAACGTACCAATTATCGTACATTTGAAATGTGCTAACAAATATTATTATTTCTTCATAACATACTGTTACATATTGTTGGAGATAAGCATGTACTATGTTTAATATGTTATATAATTATTTCTGATATATTTGTTTAAATTGTCGGTGGACAACTCGTTACAACTCGTTTATTCCTTTGTTTTGTATCAATAAATGACAAACATGCAAAGTCAGCGACAATATGTGTGGAAGCCGACCAGACCGTGGTTATGCCAGATCTGGTAGCATTCATATTATTGGTCCTCACAATACATACAGTTACAGTAACTGTCAAAGTCAAATGGCTATTGATATATTTGCAAAATATTCTGATGCAGTTAATATTATAATTACAAGCTGTGTTGAATCAGATCTTGATTGCACGGATGTGCGTTCTGGTCAGGGCTTACGCTAATTGTTTCACTATTAGTTGAATAAATATCATCAGTTATTGTTGTTGCAGAGATTTAACCGATTGAACTGTGGACAGACTGTAGATGTGAGCTATCTGTTAGAAGTAAAATCTGGTATTGTATACGCGTGTACTTTTGTAAAATTTACACGTACAGTGGAACCTCTCCAAACCGGTGATGTTCCGCTGTAAATCAGACATATTAGCGCTTCACGGCACATTCTAGTGTTTTACAACCATGAAACGTCATTGTAATCAGAGATACATAACAGCTAAACACAAGTAAGTTAAATATCCATATTTACCGAGTGACCGGTTTAGAGGGGTTCCACTGTATATTTCGTATTTAATAGTATTGGTATATGTTTACATATTATATAAGGTTATAAATCTAATATAAATATGATGAACAGTGCGGATCCAGATCAGACTGTTTATGTGTATATTATCTCAAGAGTCACTTCTATCTGATAAATTACCAGGTTTTGTCTTATATAATTGACAGACAGAAAATAGGTTAATATTATTTACAAGTATTGGGTATTACCGATATTTCTGATATGCTACACGCTTTTATATATTAGCTGTGAGCCAATAAATTTCTGTGTTTAACGCCAATTACATAGTATGTTATATGATTTCTCCGTAAAGTAACACAATACCGCAATTGACTTGCTTTGCCTAATCATGTGAGGCTGAATGATTAATAGCATGGCAGGCAAGTGCCATCACGTCATAAAGGAACCCGAGATCAGCATGTGATGAAATTAATTAGTAAGCCTGCTGATACTTCACAGTATGATATTTGTCTTTAGATCGCGAAGGTAATTTTATTGCGTTTCGGTGTTTCTGAGCCCGCGCCCGAAAATTACTGTACAATGTATGGTGGCTCGTTATGAACATTTCGTCTCTTCGTTTATTCGAGGCGCTAATTTGCGATGCGTAAATTTATGCGGCGTAAATTATCGACTTTATATACTTAGCGAAACGAAAAGACGAAATGTCCATAACGAGCGACCATAGTAATGTGCGTTTAATGGGACCTGTCCGCTTAGCCAATACTTTGATCGATTAGTTTATATTGCTATCCTGGTGTATGTTGAATTGATGTACAGCTACACGTATACACACTATTGTTTAATATCAATCAATACAGTCAGCGTCATTGCTCATCTGTAAATAAATTGTGTACAAACACGAATGTCACAGGGAGAAGATAGACTACTTGTATTGTAAATAATCAAACATCGGTATGTGCTACATAAACAGATGATTGACCATACAGCGGTTACAGTGAAATCATGCCTGATAAACAAGGCAGCCTTTATACAACTGTTGGCTCTTGGTCTATCTGAGGTTTAAGCTGCGAAGAGATCAATATGATACATTGTATGCGCGATGTTCTGACAAAAACTGAACATGTGCATGTAGCCCATTCGACTAGTTGAACCGGTACCGACACATACGCTCGTACGTCCACCTATTTCGGTCAGAGTCTACACAGTTC
Source organism: Conchocele bisecta (assembly GCA_029237695.1). Lineage (NCBI taxonomy): Eukaryota > Metazoa > Mollusca > Bivalvia > Lucinida > Thyasiridae > Conchocele > Conchocele bisecta. Next base: position 7,808,496 of record CM055273.1, read on the forward strand.
GCAGCAATTATGTCCTCAGTATCCATAAATAAAACCATGAAGTAGAATTACAATGTGTGGGTGTCATCAGGTGAAGTTCCCATCCAACATCTAGTGAACACGCAATGATGTATTTTGATCCGTGTGTCTGCTTTCTAGACGCTTCTTCATCAAATCGGTGCTGGGAATCTCCGCTGCCTCCTTCACTGGAGGGAGAGCGAGTGTATTGGAAGGGAAATTCACGGCCTGCTGCCCAGGCGGACAAAGTGGGGCTATACAGGGGGCGAGGGGTATGTTGTCCGTATTTGTGAGACGTTAACAAATAAATCAATCAATCAAATAGCAAATAGAAAATATTACATGAGTGATGGTTTAACATGGTATTTATTAAACGAGTTTTTTTGTCCGTATTTGTGAGACGTTAACAAATAAATCAATCAATCAAATAGCAAATAGAAAATTATACATGAGTGATGGTTTAACATGGTATTTATTAAACGAGTTTTTTTATTTCTACTCCTTGACTAATTGCAAAAGAAACTCGACATAACCTCGTTTCTTATTCAATTAGTAAACGAGTTCAATAAATACCATATTAAATCATCACACATGTTAAGATTTATTTATTGCATAAGCACATCATACATTGAAGCTGCACTGATCACCAAAATTGTTTTCAGTACATGTAACGAGCTAATGTGCACATTTATTACAATTAGTCTAGTGTTTTATGATTTTTATTAAACTGTGTTAATGCACTGCGACTGCCCATTTTATGCAATAAATACAATTATTAACTCATCGTAAACGTTGCTATACTTGGACTGCATCAATTATCGCATACTGACTAGTGGTCGGTGTTAAGTTGTTAATTTATATTGCAGTTAACATCCGTCCACTTGTCCGTGGAATACAAATACAAAATACAAATAATTGTGTTCAGCATTAAACATAAACAATAGTTCTAGCCTACATAGTCCCAAAACGTAATGGTAGTGAGAACACAATTTCCTGGTGTGGTCTTACATCTTGTATGCAAATGAGCATAAAAGTCGGTCGCAACACATATTTGGCAGGTGTTGTGCTTTTTAAAAACACGGGTCTTACGCCATAACATATATTTATAACAACTTAGCTTTATCGCTATGTCAGTGAGATAAATGTTTTGTTTGCCTTTTTTTATGTTAATTTTATGTTATTGCAAATGTTTTCGTAGTATAAGGGTGAACTCAGTCGGCTTTTCACCGAATGTTTGTTTATTTTGAGTACTGTTAGGCAGACACGACATCAGCTTCTTTGTCTATAGAGGGCATCTTGTTATAGATCGACATGTCACATCAGATATGCGGAATTGTAATGATCTGTGCCAGTTATCGTGAGGTTTCTGAAAATGTATTGTTGTTAATATAATAATACAAATTAATACGTCTGGTAAATGAATGTTTATTTGCACGAAACATGTGATATCAAACGAATGGGCATCTACCTATGTTACAAACTGGAATGTGTGTGCCCATACTGATGTTTTCGTCATCTTTTATCATATTAATGTTGTGGGCACTTTGTTCTGATGCAAATTGGTGGCACGTCATATCCTTTATATGTTAACTACTTGTTATAATCTGCCTGTATACGTAATGTAAAACCTTTATCAATATGTCATCTATTTATACAAATTATACTTTATACTGTGCATTTCACCTATGCTGCATGTAACGAGTATGCATGCAACTTCGTAAGAATGGATGTTTACCAACATCAGTATGATACCACTCACATAGAGTGACTTTTCATTCCATAACATAGCAGTTCGCCGGACGTCTAACGACACGCTAGGCATGCATATCCTAGCTTTCTAGTATTTTAGAGATATTTGTAAAACGTGGCATACATGTAATGATATATACCACAATTACACAATGCACACATCGATACCGGTATAAACAGATTTGCAATGCATGCACATACGTGTCTAGTAGTCGTGTTTAGTGTAAACGAAGATCAGTCTGCGTATCGGCGCACTCTGGTCATTGTCTACACTATTCGCTATTCAACCAGCAAATGCAATGATCATCATATATAGTATATAGCTGAGCGGTATTAACTTCGCTGATTGTATGTCCTATTGAAAAGTGTATCCCGTACTTTTCTTATAGTCAACGCTAAAACCACTAAACACGACTACTAGACACGTCTGTGCATGCATTGCAAATCTGGTTATACCGGTATTGTATTTGTCAATTTGAGTCCGTGGACTGTGCCAATGTTATACTGATAATGATAGAAATGTCTACCAGTACCGGTTTCAGTGGTACTCGTTTGAATGTGACATAGATTGTACCAATAGAACTGTCGAAATGAATTGCAAATATCCAATACTGATTGTTGGAATTGTCCCTCTTTCACAACGGGTAAACCCGGCCTAATGTGATATTTTGTCTAGGAACATGTGCAATATCTCATGAAAAATAAAATGTTCACAGCAAGTGTGGGACCATTCGACATTTCCTATGAAAATGAGTTTATCTTTCGACGTAATTTACAGAAAATATCACAGTTTCTGTAATTTCATGTTCTTAGGTACACAATTACATGGCGTATCTCATATGGCGTTAGCTGTTGACAGGCCGTTTAACGTCAGTAAATAAATAAATTCACGTTTTCAAATCGTGGTCATGTGTTTTGTGGCATGCAACTGGCCTATCAACAGGATATGCAGCTTTGTATTTTATCATAACAAAGTAGTGCTTTGTTGTTGAATAATATTACAAACTGAAATGATGCTTTGGTAATGGATGGCCAGTATACTTGTGCCAGTAATAAGAGTCAATGTTAGAAACTAACATTCCAAGTAATTGTAAAATATTCGTATTATATTTACACATTAGGAATCAATGAATAACATTCTCTTCGGATCTTAGAAGTTCTAAAGATACGCATACTGCTTTGAATCATTTTAAATAGGTTGTTTAGTTGATGCAATGACGTACGTATATTAAATGTCATACGATGATCTTCATGTTTTGTCTTCCGTACATACACACATAGACTCCAACAGTGATAGCTAGTGGCAGTAATGTGAACATGGTTAGAAAGTTCCCAATGGTGTAGCCGGAAAACTGTAAACAATAAACATTGCTATTGAAACAAAAAAATCACCTCTAAGACCTATTATTAATGGAATATCAGTAAGATGACTGTGACAATCGTACTGCTTATCTGACTATCCAAAATATAAACACGGCCTTTTATATGATCCCGGCATATGCCTTATTTAAAAATAAAAACATTTTTTTTGCGATTTTATGGATAGTCACACAACACGACTACCACGCTAGTCTTACTGACCTTCATCTAATAATAAGCTTTTAGAGGCTAATTTTTATTTTCTTGACAATTGTTATTTTCTGGCATTTTTCTTATTTCTACACACAATTTGGATATTTTTTTTTAATAGTTTTACCATCACAATCACCATTTTAATATTAACCTGTGGATATAAATAAACATTGAATATGCTTTGCCGCAGTGACTGAGACCTATTTGCTATTTAGTTGCTCACACATTCCTGGTGTATCAAACTTGCAATGCATATCCGGAGCCATACGAGGCTGTATGCTGATTAGGGGCTGCACTTCAAGATGCAACAAGTATTAACATATTGCCGCAGGGTCAAATACATGTTTTTTTTTTTCCCACGCAATGACAAGATACGGCATATTGAGAATTCTGATCGGAGTTTTGCATAGTGACTTCAATATATAGTACGGTTAAGAGGGATGTTACGATTTATGAAAATGTTCATAGTGAGAGGGATTGTACATCTTATGAAATGTTTATAGGGAGAGGGATAGTACATTTTATGAACTTTTCACAGTGAGAGCGATTGTACGGCTTATGGAATTTTTCATAGTGAGAGGAATTGTATGGTTTCATAGCGAGAGCGATCGGACATTTTATGATAGTACGGCTTATGAAACTTTTCATATTGAGATGGAATATTACGGTTTATGAAACTTTTCATAGTGACAGGGAATATTACGGTTTATGAAAATGTTCATAGTGAGAGGAATTGTACGGTTTATGAAAATGTTCATAGCGAGAGCGATGTTACGGTTTATGAAAATGTTCATAGTGAGAGGAATTGTACGGTTTATGAAAATTTTCATAGCGAGAGCGATCGTACATTTTATGAACTTTTCATAGTGAGAGCGATTGTACGGTTTAAGAAAATTTTCATAGTTAAAGGGATAGTACGGCTTATGAAAATGTTCATAGTGAGAGGGAATATGACGGTTTATGAAAATCTTCAAAGTGAGAGGGATAGTACGGCTTAAGAAAATTTTCATAGTGAGAGGGAATATTACGGTTTATGAAAATTTTCATAGTGAGAGCGATTGTACGGTTTAAAAATATTTTCATAGTGAGAGGGAATATTACGGCTTATGAAAATTTTCATAGTGAGAGGGAATATGACGGTCTATGAAAATTTTCATAGTGAGAGGGCATATTACTGTCCTTATGAAAATTTTCGCAGTGAGAGGGAATATGACGGTCTATGAAAATTTTCATAGTGAGAGGGCATATTACTGTCCTTATGAAAATTTTCTTAGTGAGAGGAAATATGACGGTCTATGAAAATGTTCATAGTGAGAGGGAATATTACGGCTTATGAAAATTTTCATAGTGAGAGGGAATATGACGGTCTATGAAAATTTTCATAGTGAAAGGGAATATTACGGTCTATGAAAATTTTCATAGTGAGAGGGAATATGACGGTTTATGAAAATTTTCATAGTGAGATAGATTGTACGGCTTATGATAATTTTCATAGTGACAGTACGGTTTATGAAAATTTTCATAATGACTACTGTTTTTCTCAGAACAATGTTATGAAAAGTTTCATAGTGAGAGGGAATATGACGGTCTATGAAAATTTTCATAGTGAGTGGGAATATTACGGTCTATGAACATTTTCATAGTGAGAGGGAATATGACGGTTTATGAAAATTTTCATAGTGAGATCGATTGTACGGCTTATGATAATTTTCATAGTGATAGTACGGTTTATGAAAATTTTCATAATGACCATTGTTTTTCTCAGAACAATGTTATGAAAATTTTCATAGTGACATCAATATATGAGTTGCACTGGTGATTACTGAGTAATTTTCATAGTTAAGTGCAGTCTAAATTTTTCATAACCCTCCTTATGCATATGGGGTCGCTATTTTGAGCAACTGGATTTGCGCAAACGAAACTGGAGCCTGTTTGCAGCATTTTGTTATTATTACGTCATATTTCTTTGCTCAATTCTGTCTGTATTTCAATCAGTATTCCGTGCATGTTTGTATTACGCTCGATAACATTAGGTCACATGATCCTATTTTGATCAAACTTGGTGGGTGCATTCTCCATAAATATTGGAAAATGTGTATTGACCTTGACACCATGCAGACAAATCAAGTTATTTTCTAGTACACCATGATCTACTAGATTGGTATCTATCTTACAAAATAAATATCTCCAATTTCCGTTTTTCCCCAGTCAATTAAAGCTATTTTATACCAAAAATAAATTGACCTTCACCTTTATCGCCTGACCTTGACAATGGATGATGAGGTAAACCTCGCGAATCGATCAGGAACACCCCAAACTATCAAAATACACACCAAACTAGCTACAGAGCCAGTTTAATTGGCAACTTATAGCTATTTTATGCTAAAAATCCATTAAACTTGACCTATATCTTGTGACCTTGACCTTCAATGACAATGAAAACATCACAAGTCGATCAGGCATACCAAGGACCATCATAATGCATTCCAGAATCATCGAAATTGGCCTATCATTTGCTGAGATATGACCTTATTTAGTTTTAACCCATTTCGGCGGCGGCCATTTTGAATTCATGCTAATTAGGGGGCGCTACCGAATGCCAAAATGTGATCCCTATATCAGGATTTGATTAGTACCTATAAAAGGTCATATATGCCAAGTTTGTGATTTCTGCCAAAGGTGCACATCCAAACCCCTTAGACAGCGTACTACCAGTGCAATTGGCAGCATTCATTTAAATACTCGTGGCTGGCGACTAACCAACCGGCCAGGTCAGCCTGAGCGGAGACACGAACCTTCGACCTCTCGATTGCGAGACGGATGCTCTAGCCACTATGCCACACCATCAGTAGCCTATTTCACGAACATTGCAAAGTATACTTATCTTAGAGTAGCAAAGTACACTTTGTGGGAGAAATTTTCAATGTAAGGATAAATTTATTAATTTTTATTATACTGAATTTATTACATTATCACAGCCAAAATGGCTGTGATAATGTAATAAATTCAGTATAATAATTCTGCATGCTTTTTTCCATAAAATATATTAGTTCTATATGAAATAATGCCTTTCGCGAAAAATAAATGATTACTCCCTCAAAGTATACTTTGCTAGATAAGTATACATGTACTTTGTAATGCTCGTGAAATAGGCTACTGATGTTTGCATACAGTATCTGTGAATAGTCTCCTGTTACTGTACACAAACTATGCCATGACCTGATTTCAGACGTGCCCGAGAATAGAAGAAATCCTGCGTTTCGGCGAGAATGTGACACTACTTGTGATGTCAGATGTTCTTAGACGTACAACAGTGACTGACAGGACTAAGGCTTTGAAGTTTTATATTCAGGTAACATTTATTGCATAAAAATCATACTATACGAGTGTAATAATCGTGAAAGCATGGTATGTATTTAGAGTAGACTCAATGTATGATTCTGTGTTTATCTACGGTTGTTGATAAAACTCTCGTTTATTCCACAAGAAAAGTAATATATCATTAAAATTAGTTAGTATGAGTCAGAGTTGCTTTGTTTAAAAGCTGGAGGGAGAGGGAGAGGATTTAAATAAGCTTGCTTTCAATCCAATCCCATTTGATTAGTACTGTATATAGCATTGATATTGACAATGAACATGTAAACAATATGCAAATAAAATATGTTTAAACTAACATCTGGAAGCATTTAATAGCGTTCAGTTGCAATTCATTGATGATCACTAGTACATGTTGTATGTCAAAGGCTGGACATAGATGTAAAAACTGGGCGTTCAGAGTGTGTGACAAGCTAAGTGCACTTGGCCTGCCACATTTACTAGCACCTAACGACTCCATCAACCGAAAAGTGTTATGCATGCTAATCGAATATATAAATTAATGGAAAACATGCATACATCGATTTAACATTAGACGAGGTTCTTCTGGCAATAAATTGCGGAAATACAAGTTGATCAAACATGACTTCGGTACAGAGTATTGCTGTCAAATGATTATTTCACATAGACACAGATCTGCATTCTGTAAATTTCGGTGTGGTGTTGCTCCTATAAAACTCGAAACAGGTCGCTATGAAAACTTGTCAATTAATGACCGACTCTGTCCATTCTGCAAAACTAAAGTTGAGGATGAGTACCACTGTTTATTTCAATGTAACCTCTATGATGATTTACGAATGGAATTAATCATGAAGGAAAATGCAATATGTGATAATTTTACTCTCAGTTGTCAGATCAGGATAAATTTGTTTTAAAATTCACATCCAATGAATTCATACGTCTATGTGCCAAAACATGCGATGCAATTTTAAATAGGAGGGCGCTATTTCTTTACACTTAATTAGCTTGTATTCTTGTTACATGTGTATATAATGCAACTATCGATTTATATTTCAGATGAACTACTTTTGCGCTCACCTGCATAGTTACTGTTAATCAGTTAATTTCAAATCTGATTTGAGATTACATATATATTTTACAAACATTTCATAACATACTGCCTTTGTAAATATATCTCCGTATGTGGTTTATTCAAATAGTTTTAATACTTTCTTAGACAGCGGATTAATCCCACAACAGTCAGGATTAACGATAGCTATGCAGGAGATTCTACACTTTGGCAATCTCCGGCGATGGTTTTCCACATATTCCACATGGTTTTCATCAATCTTATGATAATTAAACGGGCCTAAGAAATTTCTTGTTTATATGTGCGACTAGCACATATCCGGCCTCTACAATATGTATGCACTGTATGAACTGTATATCTATTTTCAGAAGACGTTTCCGTAAGAGCTGATGTATATTACGGTCCTACTGGTGTATATCACTTTCTATGAACCGGCTCACACATGTTTTTGAGCCAATGGAAATGGTTTTATTTATAGTTTATATAATAATGTTGTTTATATGTCGTATCCATGTTTGCAGGTGTGCATGGACCTGCTGCTGAAGGTTCATGACTTCCATTCGTTTGTCGCCGTCTATATAGGTCTCACATCACCCCCTGTATATCGCCTAAACAGTGTATGGAGAGCACTGCGTACTGACGACCATACGTATATAAGGTACAGATAGAGAATATGCCAATACCTGCTGTTGAACATGTTGGATGTTCATGACTTCCAGTCGTTTGTTGCCGTCTGTAGAGGCTCCCTGTATACCTACCGCATACAGAACACATGGAGAGCACTGCGTACTGACAATCATACACATACGTATAGGCTCCGAATATATAATTCCAGGCTATAGCAATACATGTACTATAATGTATTGTACTTAAGTCAGTAGCAACTATATTTATTGTTGTTTTTGTTGTTCATACATGCACGTTCCGTAGTCTCCTCTGCCAGTGGTATTAGCATATTGTCTGTATTCTCGGTTTGTAAATACATTCACACCTGTCCAAATAGAGCCTGACAAACGTGAGTTCAAGTGATGAGTAGTAGTCCGTTTGCAAGGTAATATTTTATATCATGTTAATAGCAATATTATGTGATGCTTTCATTGAGAGGAACGTACACCTTCCACATAAAGCATTTGTTAGCATCATGCTCCGTTGTCTCATAATTGAAAGTTGTTTTTAACACTCGTACATATACAAGGTCATAGCAAGTTCTGTTCTTTCTCTGTTAAGCGGCCGCGTACGGGTAGGTTTTGAAAATGGTTCTGTGAAACATAAACACACTGTGTATGCTAGTTTACACTCAGTAATATGAAAACTGATTGGGGGACATGTCCAAATATTAAATCCATTCATCATGTTCATGAATGTCCACTTAATAAGTTCAGGGACCATACATACCATTCTTCGTCCCAGATAAGTTTAATGAGAGTATTTTCTTCTTCTGTTTTCTAAAGTTTGCTGGCGGAAATTGAAATTTATGCTTAAAAAAAACAATTTCATCAACCCTTTCCACACTGCAAAGGGTTGAGACGGTTTTTAACATAAATTTACCTTCTTTTTTTGCAAGGCTTTGTTTGTTTTACCGGGTACGTAGGTAGGTTTTGGTCAACTTGGTAGACGCTTAACATAGAAAATATATGGTATGGCCTAAAAGTAGGATGGATAAGCATATCAATACATGATACATTAATCGTAGAGAGCGTATTAGACAGTGAATATCTGAAAAAAAGTTATCGTTAAACCGCAATGGGAATAATATCGTTAAATATATAACTGAAACTGGTATACACTCTTTTCTGAAAACAGGACTATTTCAAGATCCTGATCAGTGAAAGGATCGAGGGTGATCTAACATATCATCTGTTCCGTTGTTTTCCAATCAGTGGTCAGAGTATCTTACATGAGTTAATATGATATTTATTAAACTTGTTTACTGATTTCATAAGAATCGAGGTTATGCCGAGATTCTTATGAAACCAGACGGCGAGTTTAATAAATATCATATTAAATCAACACAAAGTGGTCAGATTATATTTATTGCAAAAGCACAGCACAATACGCTGAAGCTGTATTGGCCACCTATCGTGTTCTCTGTAGCGGCCTCATTTGCATATTTATTACACTAGTGTATTATAAGTTTTATTGCACTGTGTTAATGCACTGCGAGTGCCCATAACAATATGCACTTTATACATTTCAGTTACTTGAGCTGCATGGGAAAAGTATTTTCACCACACAATGGATTCGCTGCGTACACCAACAGATGTCACAATTGCGTTATTAAACGGCGACCATTCATACCCTGGTTTAAGCATGTTTTACTACATAGTCGACTGTCTGCCATTGGCGATGTTAGCGCCATCTATGGTCAAGAATCCGCCAGGAAAAGTTCTAAACAAGCTTTAAAACCCATTGCAAGTCGCCACAAAATGAGGTCGGTAAACATTCAAAATAATTCAGAGAGGATTAAGAAACTTAATTCAGAGAGGAGTAAGAAACTTACGCCTATTCGTACATCTGGAAATAAATATAAAAACGTCAGAAAGCTGTTCTCCTTTAAAGGAAAGAAAAGACATGGCGTGTCGTTTAAATCAGATGTTAACATAATGCGAACACAAAGCCTGATTAGGAAGCAAACTGACCGCGGCAAGAAGGAGATTGTGTCAAAGGTGAAAGGTAGAAGACCGTCACTATTTCCACAGTTTGAAGGTAAATTGAAAACATTAGATTCGTACTGTCATGAGACTGCCAACAGCATCATACGGTCTGCTATATATGAGCTGGTTAACGAAAGAGCAATGCACACTGCTGACAGCTGCGATAACGTCGGTCAGTCGTATGCTTCTGAAGCATCGTCAGAAGACGACACGTTCAACACTGATGATCATAATATTCTAAATAATCACATGGGTGATATACATCACGACAGGGTAGCCAGTCTCACTCCCACCGCTACACAGCTAACAGGTAACGTAGCAATAAGCATGGTATTGAATATGTTTGCAATTATGGTTTGTGAGATCAAAACGCTATGCATATCTGGTGATGTTTTCCGAAAATAATTTTCTCAGCTTTTTGTTCAGATAGTGTTTTTAATGGTTTAATGGAAATGGTTCTGACACATAGACAATGTCATTGTAAATATTTGAAAACTATAAATTAAAAATACAAGTATTCGCCGGGCGCTTAAATAATGAGTGATCCCGGTTAAGACAGATATTATGTATAGTTTATTTTGACGTTATATCACTTAATTGTATTGCGGGCATTACTTGTTGTGGTTTCCGCATGATGTTTCACGTCAAGCATGACGTCGTGTAATATTGATTTTAAATCCAAATTACAAATTACGCAACTATGAACTCGGGATTTATATATTATACTTGAAAATAGAACCAAACAAAAATAGCCCAGAAAAATATCCATGTTGTGAAGCTGAACTGTTCTGGATTAATAGTTATTTCACATCACTGAGAAAATTTTCGAGTAATATCTGAGACTCACATGCATGTTATTCCCAAAACCTGTTTTGAGTATATTCTTGAAATGCAAGAATGACTTGACATTTAAACTTACATAACGCTAATGTATGTGGATGGAAATTGTTTCAATCAACCTCAGAGATGTAAATTTACATTGATCTTGAGAAAAGTTTATCTAGAAACATGAATATTTGTTATTAAATGTTGAATTGTTCAAGTAAAACATTTCAAGTATAGTGTCTACGAGACCTGTGCTCTTCGATCTCTTTTGTTTTTATATCCGTAGAACGACATTCCGCATTATGTTAATGATGATCATGACCTGGGGGCGTTTCATTGAACTTCGTACGACTAAAATGTTCGTAAGTGCAAATTTAGGATCGTCTGGAAATTTCAATTGACGGATTTAAATTTATTGCTGATGCAGCATATGCTCAATAAATGTGATATCCAATAATTGTTTAAAAGAAAATATTTGTTAATGTGAAATTTACGAACTATCATAATTTTGCACTTACGAACAGTTTAGTCGTACAAAGTTTAGTGAAACGGCCCCCTGTATTTCTAAGTGAAATATAGATCGATCGTACATTAGTAGAAGCTTAAAATACGAATGTCTAGTTCACTGAATGGTAGAAACCATAGTATGCAGAAAAGAAATCAGAAGTTTTGGTTTGTAAACTAACATATATATAACTTTTAAATTGGTAACGCCGTTTAAGAAATATGAAATGTACTTTCCTGTTGTTAGTAAGCATTTCATGAATACCTAACGATGTATTTGCACTCGTGGCTTCGCTACTACTGAAATTACCACGGTGTCCATTTGATAAATCGATCTTACATTGAACACAACAAATATGCTTTATGTGATCGGTTGTTAATACAGACATAGCTGGATATCTTCTATTATTAATTTCAGGAGAAGTTCCCATCATTGTGGAACCGAGTCCAGAATACATTTCAACTGACGTCGAACTCACCGATGATGTGACATTAATGGAAACCCCAGCACAGGCACAGCAACTCGATCGTCATACAGACAGTTTTGGCAATCCAATATCAGCGTCATTCTATCTGAAACAATTCATTGCAGCACAGCACAGAATCCACATTCCTCTACATGCGATAGAAAAGGCAGCAGAGAAAGATAACGCTACTAAAGAATATGCTACACATAAAACGCAAGCTCAACGAAAACTGTCAACTAGTACTCACACGAGACATGCACACAGAAGAAAGTCATTATTTGAAAAATCAATAGAAGAAAAGGCCAAAAGAAAACCGGAGAACACAGAATTTGACAAATCGATGAAACAAACATTGAACAGAATGAAATCAACCATCTTGGAATATGATGCTAAACTTGATCAACCTCTAAAAGAAATGCCAAATCAGTCGGAATTGGGAAAGCACCAACACAGTAAATACAATGATTCTAACCAACTGCCTCATGCTGCAATAGAAGTCAAACATAGAGGTAAACGGTCGTCTATTTCTCCTGGTGCACACACATCGTTTTACGATATAGCAGTTGACGCTTCACACTCTAACCGTATGCAAAGTATATTACACACATCGGTGAAACAAAGCATACACAAAATAAGGTATTCCCTCTTCGGCGATCATTTGGACATGGCGTCTGTCAACAAGAGCAATAATGGTTTAAAACACTGGCTGAGAATACAATGCACGAGAGTAAAACATGAGGAAATATCGAATAAACCCAAGAAACAGAGAAACATGACAGATGCGTTGAGGAGTACGTCTATTGAACGTATAGACTTTGATACAGTTCAGACTAATAGTTCAAGTATATGTTCATTGTGTGCCTTTGGTGAGTGTTTATACACACCCACTATTTGGGAAAGGTTAATAGAATTCCAGCTACAATTCGTGAACCAACGTATACGATCGAAAGAGCGCGTAAAAACCTTGCTGAATAATGCCATTCTGGCGACCGAATGCTTGTCAGAATATGACATGTTCAGAATATCCCGAAATATTGAATAAAAGTATGATATGATATGGTCATATGACTTCTATTTTGAAAATGGCTCGTGCGCGTGCCACTAATTCACTCTGAGCAAGCTCTTCCAGCTCAGTCTCGAGACCAAATATCCTAATTTATGACAGGAGAACAGATGCTGAATAGTATACAGTTAATTCATGGTCATTCGGGGAACAGTCAAAACTATTGCCCCGAGGTGCTGTGGACGACCCGAGGCACTATGGCCGAAGGCCGAGGGCAATAGTTCATCGGGTCTTCCACATCATCGAGGGTCAATATGTTTTGGATGTTTCCCGAATTACCATGAAATAACTGTTTTATTATTCAACCTGTAACATTGTATGTGACACAATGAACGTAAATTACGTTCGATTTTATGACGTAATTTTCGACAAAAATCATGACATGAGTTTCTGGGGTGAACATTTATTTGACTATTCCACGGGCACGCGGAACACTTTTCTATTCTATATAGGTATACTGTAGCTATTTTTCGCATTATACGCTAATATACGTTATTTGAGACCAGCCATGTGATTTTGCACCTGAGAAGATATCGGCTATGTCATAAACTATTTGCAAAATTTACTATATTTTTTCGTAAATTACGTCGACAGATGACGAAAAGTTCAAAGCTGATGCGAGAAAATTTTGTCAACGTTCGATTGTCATTTACACGAAATATCGCAGTTTATTACACTCTTGCGAGTTATTTGCACGGGTTTCACTGTGAGAGAAAACCCGTAATCAACTCCTTACAAATAATGCACCGTGAAGAGAACACCCGTAATTGCGCGCCTCTTTTCTTGGAAACCACGAGCTACCATGCAAAATGTTTACTTTGTAGTACAATCAAAATAAAGTTATTTGAAAAACTTGGCAAGGGTTTTGACTACTCTAGAAATGTTAATGTGATTGAACATATTCCAAAAATGCAGTCAAATATATCTGGTTCCTAGAAACAGCTGCGTAAATAAGTTGGATTTCAAAAAGTTTACATCACGTCACATTTGACGTCATACAACGTAACGTCAAAACGCGGGAAAACACGTCATTGTGTAACTATTCATGCGCACATCACAATTCATTGTTTTAATCTAAAACAAATAGACTAAATGTGCATATATATCCGCCGTGAAAGTGTAATAAATAGGATATTCCATCGTACATGTTTGAATAGCGGAAATAATACACTCGTGTCCGTCGGCGTCCGTGCAAGCAACTCGTTCGCTACGCTCACTCGTTGCTTACGCGGAAGCTGACGCACACTCATGTATTATTACCCACTATTCAAGATGTACGATGGAATATCCTCTATTTGTTACACTCTTGCAAATTATTTTCACGGGTTTCACTGTTAGAGAAAAACCGTAATCAACTCCTTGCAAATAATACACCGTGAAGAGAAAACCCGTAATTGCGCGCCTGTTTTCTTGGCAACCACGAGCTACCATGCAAAATGTTTACAAAAAATATTATACAGTCAAAATAAAGTTACATGTATTTGAAAATTTGGAAAGGGTCTCGACTAATCTAGAATGTTAATGTGATTGAACACATTACAAACATGCATTCAAATATATTTGGCTCATAGAAACAGCTGCGTAATTTGGATTTCAAAAAGTTTACATGAAGTCACATTTGACGTCACACAACGTAACGTCAAAACGCGGGAAAACACGTCATTGTATAAATATTCATGCGTACATCACAATTCATTGATTATACTCTCAAAAATAGACTAAATGTGCATATATATCCGCCGTGGAAGTGTAATAAATAGGATATTCCATCGTACATGTTTGAATAGCGGAAATAATACACTCGTGTCCGTCGGCGTCCGTGCTACGCTCATTCGTTGCTTGCGCGGAAGCCGACGCACACTCGTGTATTATTTCCCACTATTCAAAATGTACAATGCAATATCCCCTATTTCTTTAAATATTTTTCATGAAAAATCGCAAATCTTCTTGGGTACAAAGTCACATTGTTATTTTCACATGAACATGATGAAGGTGGATTTGTTAAACGTTCAGTAAACTCTAATCGCTTCGTCATCGCTATTGGCTGCGGACATTGCGGATGTTTTAAGCATATTCCGTTACAATCGTAATTTACAAGGGTTGTGTAGGATAATTGATCAGTACAGCATATATATAGTGAAGTATTTATTTTGAAAATACATGTCTGCATATTACAGAATAATCGACTAATGATTATGCCACATTTAATTATTTACATATGTAAATGATATGTGCAACTGCAATAGAGAGATGCAGTTTACTTATGCACAGTGATTTTATACACCATTTCAATAAAATTCGTACGACTAAAATGTTCGTAAGTGCAAATTTAGGATCGTCTGGAAACTTCAATTCATGGATTTACATTTATTCAGCATATGCTACATACAATAAATGTAAATCTAATAATTGTTTACAAGAAAACATTGTTAACGTGACATTTACAGGCTATCATAATTATACTCTTGCAAACATTTTATTCGTACGACGTTTAGTGAAACGCCCCCCCCCCCCGATGGTTGGTCAGTTCCAGAACGGGGCCAAGTCCTACAACGGGGGCCAATTTTTCTTTCCCAGAACGGGTGATAATTCAGCACATCCTGAATATAGAGAATAGTAGGTTAGTGCCGTGAATATGCTGATTTTACTTCAAGCTTAAATGACGTCAGAGTTCGTAACGTAACGTGACGCTCTGTAGTCTATTTCACCAAAATTGCAAAGCATACTCAGTGCTCCAGATAAGGAATTAGTAATTGAGTTCTGTCACTCCATCATTTCTGAAGCAATTGAGTATTTCAAAATTTTAATTGGGTAAAATAAAATCACACTACTGTTTACACATCAGTAGACAGCAATTATTGAATACATGTAGTTTGCTTCGAAATGAAAACATGTCTTGGAATTTCATTAGAAACAATTCTAATGAAATACCAAGATGTGTTTTCATGGAAAATAAGAAAAATATGCTACATTTGTGGTCTGTTTATTGTTTTCTGCAGCATGACAAAGGTACAACAACAATTTTACTGATTTTTGATACTCGCTACTTAATTCTGATTTCAATTGGGTTTTTGGCAATTTTAGTTGGGTATTTAAGCAAATACGCAGCTTATCTGGAGCTCTGCATACTTACCTTACTAAGTACACTTTGCGGGAGAAATTATTATTATTTTTTTATTATACTGAATTTATTGCATTATTACAGCCATTTTGGCTGTGATAATGTAATAAATTCAGTATAATAAGTCTGCATACTTTTAATCATCAACTATATGCAGTCATTAGTTCTATATGACATAATGCATTTCGGCAAATATAAAAGATTACTCCCTCAAAGTATACTTAGCTAGATAAGTATGCTTAGAAATATTTGGTGAAATCGGCTACTCGTCACAGCTAGGCGTCCAGGCCAAAGATGGCGGCGACTTTTGGAGACGACAAATTTATCATCGAAACTAAACGTACAATATGCACAATGAAGTGATCATTAATGATGTGAATTAAACACCGTATGGCTTTATTGTTTCCATGACGAAGACGGTCATGCGTTGTTCAATTCACTGTACGTGCCATTTCAGTCCATTGTCTCCTGTTCTAGGATTGACATCACGTTTGTTCGACCCCACGTTTTGGAATTACACAGCGTAATTGAGTGTAGAAAGAGCAGACTGCCATGCATATGTAACCTACATTCGACTCTTGATTTGAGTTCGATGATTTCACACACATTCAGTTAATAGCTCACACAAATGACATATCAGATTAAAAGTAATACAGAATGTACACACACTTTCTGAATCAAATGGTATATACATTTGTTCTTCAATGCAATACTCGCATTTACGACAGGCTCGTTGTTCATGGACAATCGGCGTTGTTTATTTATATTTCCTCGCATTACATCACAACTTGGTATCATCAATGCCTTTCTTTAACGATCGATGTGTAACACCACACGTTGTAACACCCACGTCGTATCTGCTATCACGAACATCAGCCTGGGTATTCCCAGCCGTCACAGCATTGTTACTCTCTTCCATCTCAGATTCCTTTTCCTTGAAGACTTCCACCTCGAGTACGGGATCCAGCGAGTGTGAGGACGGGACCGGGGAGGACGGTAACTGGTCGGGGTGGTCGATACTCTGTATGATATCTCCGCCCTCAATATACTCCACGTCATCCGGTAGCACATCGGACGAGAACCGACGACGATTCGGGTCGTGGTCTTCATGTTTGGGCTTTATGATGTTTTTCAACAGTGCCCAGCTCAGTCGGCGCTTGGACAGCTTTTCCGATGACTGCAAAGACGACAGACTGGTGGCTCGCTGCATGCTCATGTCTATCTTGATGATCTCACTCGTGCTGGCGTTCGCCTGGTCATCGATGTGGTCTTCATGCACGAACGACTCGTTCTCACGTCCCAGGAACGGCGCCGGTTCGGAGGCTCGCTGGTGTAGGCCCGTCCCAGATCTGAAATGGTACGTTTGTAAAATTACATAGAGAATATAATGCTAGTGTCTTGTGATATCCAGTTTATCAGAAAAGGCTAGGAAACGCGCCAGTTAAGCATCAGTGAATGTGCTTTGACCCGTATATGTATTTATCCCGTCAACACAGTGCGTATGTGCCGTGAAACACGGTGCCGTGAAACTTGTTGATATCCTGTCAATACGACATAATCACTGCGCATGAATATGTGCGGTTGTCATGCTAGTCGATTCTCAGATTTTGAGGATGCGACTGGGTAAATGTAAATGTAAATGCTTGGATTTAACGACGGCACTGGCACGATGACCTTGCATGTCGTCTCCCAAGAAGGGGAGAAATTAAGGAGGTGGATACAGAGGAAACCGGCCCAAGGGGGCCTAGCTCTTATTAGAATAGTCTCGTCTGGTTCTTTAACGTGCCCAGACTCTCCTTCAAATCTGATACACGGGACCGCCTTTTAAAGTCCCCATCCGAAAGGACTAGTAGAGCAGGAAATACAAAGTATCTCAGAAACACTGACGTCCGGGAACTGAACCCTGAATTCGAACCCGGGTCGTCAGCGTGGTAGGGTTATTTTTTTACGTTTTAAAGCTATTTGTATGTGTTGACGGGATAAATAGAATAGTATGTTAGTGCCGTGAATGGGAAAACATATCTGGCGCGGCCCGGAAACGGGATGGGCTCGGCAGAGTCTCGTCCATCCCGTTTCCTAAGCATTGCCAGATATATTTTCCCATTCACGGCACTAATCTACTATTCTAGTACATGCAGGCTAAGACCATTTATAACCAGTCGGCATGTATTGTTCAATGCATAGTGAGTTACCTGATAAATAAAAGTTCGACCATGCCCAGCCGTGGATAAACTTTTGCCGTGGCACTCGGGAACTGTGTGAACCCCGAGGCCGTAGGCCGCGGTTTCAAACAGTTCCCGAGTGCCACGGCAAACGTTTACCCATGGCTGGACATGGTCGAACGTTATTGTTACATTTCCGTCGGAAATATCATGCAATTTGAGCACATATGCAGTTATTTTGATACTTTGATAATCTGATCCATTCAAACAGCTGATTTAGACATGCATGTTCCGGGGCCACAGTGCACGTCGCGTGATGCAGCCGCATATATTTCAAAATTGTAGTGCGACCGTTGTGAACTGGGCTGGTGAGATAATGGCGCGTTCTAGTAACGTCATGAGACACATGCATTACGTAGGTCTTTGCTTGGCCCCGGAATGAGCATTGTCTACAGCCATGGTCAAACTGCACGCGCTGTACGTTTGGAAACGGCTGTGAGCAGTATCAAACAACGGCAGTCATGTAACAATGTGAATCTTATAATACATTTAAAGTAAAACGATGCTTACGTTGGCATTCCGTTGGGAAAAGACACGCGTCTATCAGATGCGTTGGCCTTGAAGAGCGTTCCAAAACTTCTGGCATTTTGTACTTTCTGAAAATAGAACACACAAAGACATTGCTGAACCATGTTGCTAGTGCATAACTTTGATAATCAGAATAAACACGTTTTTTTGTAACGCATTTTCTTCAATAACAATGTAGTATATCTTTAGATTATCGATTATGACGTATGCATTTTGTTTCTGTGCTGGATTATAACATTTTTCAGAACACATATTGGAACTAGACATTATGTTTCTAAACCACGGATATTCCCCCTTGGTATACTTGAATGCAAACATTGCTAATTGTTTTACCTTGTGAAGGTCAAACATGTCAATGTCATTGTAATGATTACATTATCTACTGTCTGTTTCACGAAACCTGCCCGAATTTCACGAAACCTACCCATATAAACAATTCAAAAACAATCTTTTTTTTTGATAATATTAAATTTTTAGAATGAGATCTCATTTTATTTCCTGAAATTTGGTAAAGTATTGATTTTATTACGAAAAATTGATTTTTCTATGGGAATTTAACATGGGGGAAAAGGAGGTGGAGTAGCTGAGGGAGCAGTCAAAAAAAAATAAAATAAATTAAAATCGGTCTACTATTTCACGAAATGAAAAGAAGGCTCATTCATAAATTTTGATAAAATTTAATATTTTGAAAAAAAATTGTTTTGCATTGTAAAATTTGGGCATGTTTCGTGAAACAGACAGTAGTAACTATGTGAATAGTAAGTTGTGACATTATGGAGAAACTCTTACAAACTTTGTACGTACAGACGGAACGTCAGGAGCAAAGCAATATGCCCCCTTACTATCGCATACGGGACTTAATGAAACAATCAAATGTTGCTTGATAGGATGCAGAATACAGAGTATGTCGCACTGGTCTTGGTTTGTAGAGAACATCAAGATCATTGCTATTGAAAATACTAGTATGACGCTGCAACAACATAGCATTATATGTACGTTACCGAATATGGAAAATCAAGAGTAACTAACGTCCTTTAAGTCTACTTACGGCGCATCATCCGCGTTAGAATTGGCGGCATTTGTCAGTCAGATGTCATGTTGCTTAGGTTTACAATGAAAACAACACGGAGAAACTATAAGCATTATGTCAAACTGATATATACCGCATTCTAACGTCCACGGTGCCTCGGAGCAGATGTTGTTCTAATGAACGTTACTCATTTTCCAGTTCCATAACATGTATACACAGGTAGTACATACTGTTATTTGAAGGCCATTAACTAATAATATTAATACAAATAAATAGTTAGATACCTTCCACTTCGAGGACACACTCTCCCTTTGTTGGGCGGAATGTCGCAGGCAGAGCTGGCTGACAGAATTGATGAAGGCGCCGTGTCCTCTCCTCTGCTCCTTGGTAGTCTGACCGTGTGAGTGAGCCGGTTGTCCCGCCTCGGAGGGAACCACAAGGATAACAATAGGCCGGTAACCTTCTTGGGGCTACAGAGACAGGACATATATGGTAAAACTGAGCGTGTGCAGATATAATTCTGGAGCGCGTGCCATTTTCTCTTGCTATCGAAATCATATTGTTTGACTGGCTGATGTTCAGCTTCGTCCATTCCAACTACATGTACATGATGTCGAGTACGAAGTTGGCGCGAGCAATCAGAAAGTTTTACAAACACGCGTTCTCACCCCCCCCCCCCCCCCCCCCCATGCAGTATGACAATCTTGCTTCACAAAAACACATTGAACCAAATACATGTATTTTAATACTGTTATCTCTGACAGGTAGATAAACTCGTCTTAGACAACTAGGGCCTTTTTCACTAAATTTCATACGACTTAAATGTTCGACTAAAATGTTCGCAAGCGCAAATTTAGGATCGTCTGGAAATTTCAATTGATGGATTTCCAAGGACTGTTTTACAATAAAACATTGTTAATGTGACATTTGCAGACTATCATAATTTTGCACTTACGAACATTTTAGTCATACGAAGTTTAGTGAAACGGGCCCCTAGTGTCTCTGAGTCATCGTCTTCATATTTGGTTGTATAGCAGGCTTCCTCTGACTGATGCTACTGTATTATTGCAATTTATCACTAATGTTGGCAGTGAAATATACCGGGTGTTTCATAACATTTGTCACCATTACAATTAATTATATTTTTGTTATTTCATCAGATACAAACACATTTTATATACCAATACAAAGAAGAGGAATGCTATTTTGTTATGAGCATACATTTACGGGGAGATGTTACCGTCATGACTCACTTCCTGTGAGCAGTTTTTCCAAAATGGCGCCGTCCAAAGAACAGTGTTCTGATGTTGTTCAACTATATTATCAAAGTAAATCGCCTATACCAGTTAGCAGAACTATGATGAAGAGGTATTCAAAGTTGGGACAGATGAACAAGAAGCAGGGGGTCGTTTCATTAAACTTCGTAATACTAAAATGTTCGTAAGTGCAGATTTAGAATAGTCTGTACATTTCAATTGATGGATTTAAATTTATTGAGCATAGGCTGCATATGCGGCCTATGCTCAATACATGTAAATTCAATAATTGGTTACAAGAATACATTGTTAATGTGAAATTTACAGACGATGATAGTTTTGCACTTACGAACATTTTAGTCGTACAAAGTTTAGTGAAACGGCCCCCTGATCCACAGAATCGTACAAATATTTGAAGAATCAGGGTCAATAGAAGATAGAAGACATAGAACCCCTGGATGTCCGAGATCTGTGCGAAGTGCTGAAACCATTGGACAGGTTCTGACTGCCATAAGTGAAACTCTTCAAATTCGGTTCGTAGGGTATTAGGCGATATAACCATCTCTGCAAGTTCTACAAGTGTCTTTAGAATGCTGAAATATGGTTTCATACAGCGAATGAGGTGATTGCATGGTTACAGAGAACATTTGGCAGAAACTGTGAAATTCGTGCTATCAGTAGAGAAACCTGCAACGCTGTGAAATTTCCAACAGAGACTGGACACCCTGTACTTCGGTCTCAGGCTGATATTAATTTACCTCGGACTGATACCTAGGTTGATATCAAATTTGCCAGGTAACGACTCTAAATATACCGCTGTATGCATACCTGTATTTCGCAAATGGATGCATTCTAATTTACATGGACTTTTCGGTCATTATCTATTTAACACTTTCTGCCAGATGCATTTTCACAATAGATGTCGTACTGAACCAGCCATACCAAGAGATCCAGCTTGAAGACCGTCCATGGGATGTAGCAGGGACCTTCAAATAACTCGTCTGTAAAAGGATTCTTCGCCACACCTAGCAACAACACGAGGAATAATAATGATTTCAACCATATGGAATACAACGTGAACTAAAACAAGAGGGCCATGATGGCCCTAATTCGCTCACCTGACTCCATGAACACCAGAGGAGAATGTGACATTGAGTTCATATGTGTTTTAAAATAATTGTGCTATTTTCAGATGGCGGTCATTTTGGATTAAACGATGGCTCTCATTTTACCAAATCTGAAAATGCTTCACCCAAGGATCTTAACTTACTATAAAGTTTGGCCAGCATCGGTCATGTGGTTCCTGAGAAAAAGACGTTCAAAATTTCTAATAAATGGACCTTTT
The DNA here is from genome assembly GCA_029237695.1 of Conchocele bisecta. NCBI lineage: Eukaryota > Metazoa > Mollusca > Bivalvia > Lucinida > Thyasiridae > Conchocele > Conchocele bisecta. The sequence continues at coordinate 7,831,234 of CM055273.1, forward strand.
GGAGGCCATCATGGATGACATAATCATCCGATTCCGACAACTATTGCACCAGAGCAATCGCCTAATCGATACCTTCGATACCTAATCGATACCAAGCCCAATTTTGACCCCGGGGTCACCATTTTAACACCTTTGAAAGAGCATTCTACGTCGATCATTCCTACCAAGTTTCGTCGAAATCCAGTTGGCGGTTTATGAGAAGAAGATTTTTTAAGAATTTGTGCTATTTTTAGACGGCGGCCATCTTGGATTAGCGACGACCTCCGTTTTAACCAATCTGAAAAGGCTTCACCCATGGACCATAACTATGAGGTTTGGCCACCATGGGCCAAGCGGTTCGTGTAAAGAAGAATTTTGAAATCTCTAATAAAAGAACGAACTTTTGACCTTTCGGCGGCCATCTTGGATGATGTGACCATTCAATTTCGACAACAAATGTACCAGAGCGATCGCCTCTTTGATACCTTCGATTTGATATAGACATGACCATATTCGGTAAAAAATAAAAAGGAGAAGACGTTTGAAAATGTTCACGGACAGACGACGAACGACGGACACATTGCGGTAACAATAGCTCACATGAGCTTTTCTCAGGTGAGCTAAAAAGTGCACATTAAAGTTGAGTTGTGCATCCATATTGTACCTGACATGAAAATGTACATGACAATGGATGACAGAAGCATCCGACATATTAAATATTTGATAATTCGTTTGCGTCGTATGCTTCAATGATAGCGAATACATAGAGGATATTACATGAGTGATGATTTAATATGCTATATATTAAACCAGTTTGTTGTTTTGATAGTGACGAAACGATGTAGTGATTGGATTTGTTCAAACTTTCTGAGGCAGGTGTAACATAGTAGAAATAATGAACCATCGTGGCATTAATTAATGTGTGAAGTAAATGTATACTATACATTTAATTCACACATTAATTAATGTCATGGTGGTTATACTGTACATTTACATCACACATTAAGTAATGTCACGGTGGTTATACTATACATTTACTTCACACATTAATTAATGTCCCGGTGGTTATACTATACATTTACTTCACACATTAATTAATGTCACGGTTGTTATACTATACATTTACTTCACACATTAATTAATGTCACGGTTGTTACACTATACATTTACTTCACACATTAATTAATGTCACGGTGTCACACATTAATTAATGTCACGGTGGTTATACTATACATTTACTTCACACATTCATTAATGTCACGGTGGTTATACTATACAGTTACTTCACACATTAATTAATGTCACGGTGGTTATACTATACATTTACTTCCCACATTAATTAATGTCACGATGGTTATACTATACATTTACTTCACACATTAATTAATGTCACGGTGGTTATACTATACATTTACTTCCCACATTAATTAATGTCACGATGGTTATACTATACATTTACTTCACACATTAATTAATGTCACGGTGGTTATACTATACATTTACTTCACACATTAATTAATGTCACGGTGGTTATACTATACATTTACTTCACACATTAATTAATGTCACGGTGGTTATACTATACATTTACTTCACACATTAATTAATGTCACGGTGGTTTATACTATACATTTACTTCACATTCATTAATTAATGTCACGTGGTTATACTATACATTTACTTCACACATTAATTAATGTCACGGTGGTTATACTATACATTTACTTCACACATTAATTAATGTCACGGTGGTTATACTATACATTTTCTTCACACATTAATTAATGTCACGGTGGTTATACTATACATTTACTTCCCACATTAATTAATCTCACGGTGGTTATACTATACATTTACTTCACACATTAATTATTGTCATACCGCAGATAAGTTTCTCGGCTTTTGATTCGCTAGCTTGTCTGGTCATATCTATTATATGACCTGCCAAGGCCGTCAAACATAGAGAAATTGCGATTCCCCTCCGGCGCCTCGCGTCCAATGTAGACACATTTTGAAAGCGTCTAGCGATTGCGAATTGTATTCTTCACTAAACACAATAAAACCCCGAATTGATCAACACAAGTAACAAATTGTACACTGAAAACCAGTCTTTATTGTTTATTTTTCCATAAATATTCTTCGCTCATCAAAATATGAGCGAAAAATTAGCCAAAATAACGAAAATTACTTTTCAAATCTCAACACGCTTGCGTTCTTGACACGGCTATATTTAGGTCACAAACTATGGGTTCCACGCACGAAACCGCGGCGTAGCAATGACAGCGAATGTTTGGGAACCAGTCGCATTAGTCTAGAGGCGCTAAAGGGAGAGCAGATCGATAGAGCAGTGGAATATAAATTAAATTACACGATATAAAAAAACTGTCATAAAGTCGTTTTCGATGGATTTCTTACTCCACATTTAGTTTGTTTTCGTTTAATAAAAAAACAAAATGTTCATTTACGCCTTTATATTAAGACTGACGGTAGAAAATCGAATCTCGGATTATTTTTCTTCCTGAAAAACGCAAAGATCAAAAGAAGAGATATGTTTATACGGCCAAATACAGGATCTGCGGTATGACAAATACGTTATTGTGATTCTACACAGGCTATATGGTGTAATATTGCCCGTCTGAAGGTATATTCACCCTCGGCTATCGCCTCGGGTGAACATACCTCCAGACGGGCAATATTACACCATATAGCCTGTGTAGAAAGAATCACAATAATTTATAATGTCACGGTGGTTATACTATACATTTACTTCACACATTAATTAATGTCACGGTGTTATACTTTATTACATTAACTTCATTTCTTCTTAATTAATGTCACGGTGTTATACTATATTTCATTTACTTCACACATATTTAATTGTCACGGTGGTTATACTATACATTTACTTCACACATTAATTAATGTCACGGTGGTTAACAATACATTTACTTCACACATTAATTGTAATGGTCACGTGGTTGGTTATACTATACATTTACTTCACACATTAATTAATGTCACTGTTACTATACATTTAACTTCACATTAAATTAATGTCACGGTGGTTATACTATACATTTACTTCACACATTAATTAATGTCACGGTGGTTATACTATACATTTACTTCACACATTAATTAATGTCACGGTGGTTATACTATACATTTACTTCACACATTAATTAATGTCCCGGTGGTTATACTATACATTTACTTCACACATTAATTAATGTCACGGTGGTTATTCAATACATAGAGGATATTCCATCGTACATTTTGAATAGCGGGAAATAATACACGAGTGTGCATCGGCTTCCGCGTAAGCAACGAGTGAGCGTGGCGAACGAGTTCCTTTCACGGACGCCGACGGACACAAGTGTATTATTTCCGCTATTCAAACATGTACGAAGGAATATCCTATTTATTACACTTCCACGGCGGATATATATGCACATTTAGTCTATTTTTGAGATTATAATCAATGAATTGTGATGTGCTCATGAATAGTTATACAATGACGTGTTTTCCCGCGTTTTGACGTTACGTTGTGTGACGTCAAATGTGACGTCATGTAAACTTTTTGAAATCCAAATTACGCAGCTGTTTCTGTGAGCCAGATATATTTGAGTGCATGTTTGGAATGTGTTCAATCACATTAACATTCTAGATTAGTCGAGACCCTTTCCAAGTTTTCAAATAACTTTATTTTGACTGTAATACAAATTAAAGATTTTGTATGGTAGCTCGTGGTTTCCAAGAAAACAGGCGCGCAATTACGGGTGTTCTCTTCACGGTGATTTATTTGTAAGGAGTTCATTACGGATTTTCTCTCAAAGAGAAAACGGTGCAAATAATTTGCAAGAGTGTAATCAATTTACTTCACACATTAAGTAATGTCACGGTGGTTATACAATATTTACTCTACACATTAATTAATGTCACGGTGGTTATACTATATATTTGCTCTACACATTAATTAAAGTCACGGTTGTTATACTATATATTTACTTCACACATTATAAGTTATTGTGATACTACACAGGCTATATGGTGTAATATTGCCCGTCTGTAGGTATGTTCACCCGAGGCGATAGCCGAGGGTGAACATACCTTCAGACGGGCAATATTACACCATATAGCCTGTGTAGAATCACAATAACGTATTTGTCATACCGCAGGTCCGTTATTTTGCCGTATAAACATATCTCTTCTTTTGATCTTTGCGTTCTTTCAGGAAGAAAAATAATCCGCGATTCGATTTTCTACCGTCAGTCTTAATATAAAGGCGTAAATGAACATTTTGTTTTTTTATTAAACGAAAACGAACTAAATATGGAGTAAGAAATCCATCGAAAACGACTTTATGACAGTTTTTTTATATCGTGTAATTTAATTGATATTCCACTGCTCTATCGATCTGCTCTCCTTTGGCGCCTCTAGAAGAATGCGACTGGTTCCCAAATATTCGCTGTCATTGCTACGCCGCGCTTCGTGCGTGGAACCCATAGTTTATGACATAGCCGTGTTGAGATTTGAACACACTAAACGGGACAGTTTGTGGCATTTTTTGATGAGCGAAGAATATTTATGGAAAAGTAAACAATAAAGACTGATTTTGAGTGTACAATTTGTTACTTTTATTGATCAATTCGGGGTTTTATTGTGTTTAGTGACGAATACAATTCGCAATCGGTAGACGCTTGCAAAATTCCTGTATGATCGACGGTCTTGGCGGGTCATATAATATATATGACCAGGCAAGGTAGCCAATCAAAAGCCGAGAAACTTATCTGCAGTATGACAATAATTAATGTCACTGTGGTTCATTATTGCTACTAGTAATATAGCAAACTTCGAATGAACATTTTGTCGTACAATGTTTAATGAAACGGACCCCACGGGCTGACGGACACTAGCAGTGAGGGGGTCAAGCATATGGTTAACGTGCACACTTTAATTGTGGCTACAAATTCTACCTTGGTTTAGCCTATGCAAACCGAGACTAAAATAACATTCTTAAAGTTCTTACGTACTCGAAATCAGACAGTCTGATTGGCCGAGCTTGCACACAGCTCCTGCAGTCTGATTGGCCGAGAGCCTGAGACCAAGTTGAGATGAGCACAGTCCACAATGTATACGTTACCATGGCACAGCACCACATCTGTCATTGTGGAGTCGACGCTGAAAACGTTGTCTTGGCAATCCGCAATGTACGAGTTCTCTAGGCGTAGTTTTATCTTTTCTTTCGTCCACCCCTACAACAGCAATGAGATCTCAATGTACACAAGGAGAGAAACCGAATTTAAAAAAACCCATTACATTACGCAAACATTGTATTAGCGAGCCTACCTCACCAAATCCCCGGTTACCTATGTAAACAGGGGATTTGATGAGGTTGCCGCGCAATAGGTAATGCGGTCAAATAGGTCACGATGCAGTGACTATTTTCAATCAATAACTTATGTTGTAAGCGATTGTAATGTGTATTTTCAATATTTATATTATTAAAATGTATCATATCGGTACCCCTTTAAGTAATATTTTTATATTTTAAATGTAATGATGTTGTCATGAAGCGCATGAATATAAGTATTAATTAATCCAGTTTATATTGAGGCAAATCACACAGCCTAAAAACATAGTGCTGGAGTATAAACCATAGTATCGTATATTATTCATAAGTATATCACTATTAAACATTAATTACAATATGTATGTATATTATTAAAACAGTAGATGCTACCGCTGTTTCGCTGTATGTGATATTTATAACAAAATATTTTTTTTAATCGTCCGCGTACGGATTTCTGTCACACAAAGCGCCATTTTCAGTTCATATTTTGACCTGTGAATATGAACCGGACTAAGTTTAAACAACGCTCGATTCCGTCCAATTCAGATTTCTCTGCAGAATGTTCAGACTAACTACATATTAAGTAATGTTGCTAAATACGTGTTAACGGCTGGAACATGGTTATCACTAAAAGGAAGAAACCACAGTCGTATTATTGAAAAATAAGATTTACCTGAGACTTCATGGAGGCCGCCATTAATCCAGTGTAAACAATAGACCGTGTGATCCCATTTCCTGAGTAGCCCCCGCTTAGTGAAACGATGTGCTAATCATGATATTATGTTCCCCAATAATTGGAAACGGTTTGAATTTCTCGGTAAAAACTACGAAAGTCATAACAAAATAACGATGTATATTTAACATTGGATACGCTTAAACGGTATTACTCCCTCATCGGATCGTCAGTTGTCGTCGATAGCGAATTAACGTACTGATCTGGTCTTAATTTATTGTCAACTTTCAACGCCATTTACAGAATATATGGTTAATTTTGGAAATAAATAACGGCAAATTACGATGACGTCTGCTCTGAAATATCTGTCAACATGCGGACGTAATTTAAGGAAATCGATTATATTTTAAGGCTACATCTGTGACTAATTACGAATTTATGTATGGTCTTTGGCTACACCCGACACATTACACAGATCTAGTTGTAAATACACGTCGCTTTGTGTGGGGAAAAAATCGATAATGCGTAGTTGTGTGTGACGAGGTGTTGATCTGATGACACCGCACAGCTGTGACCCTTAGGCAATGTTTTGAAATTGACGTATCGTTTTGATGTGTGCCGCAACACCTCACTGTCGGAGACAACATGACAATTAACGATATACTCTCGATTATACACAGATCTATTAGACGGCTGGTTATTTAAAATAAAGAGTAGTTCAGTACACCTTCGCCGATATTGTTTTTAGAAAATCAGTAATATTTTCCGGAAATGGTGTTGAAAAGTTGATAAAAATTCTATCACCGTATTTAGTTGTGCCGATATTGTTTTAAAAAATTAGTAAATTTTTTTCCGTAAATGGTGTTGAAAATTGACAAAATATATAGCCGCATTTCTCCGATATTCGTTTAGAAAATCACCAATATTTTCTGTAAATGGTGTTGACACAAAATGCAGCGTTCACGCGGAATTCAAATAAAATACAAAATAATAATTTAATAAATAGACGCCGATGGCTATACTGTGTTTGCGGCCAGTGAATTCTGGTCGTGGTAGCCACAGGCGCAGTTCGAACAGTGTTGTGAGCAGATGGAGGACAATAATTATTTCAAATTCATAAAAAAATGTTTGCTGTCCGAAAATTAATTAATTGTGATAGCCAAAAAAATATTTTGGGACAGTAAAACATTATATGGTATAGACAGTATAGACAGTACCTCAAACTTAAAAAAAACAGTAACAAACTGTCTGTGTATATATTACTTAAACTTAAAACATCAGTAACAAACTGTCTGTGTATATATTACTTAAAGACAGACACTTTAATTGTTGGTAAGTTTCTATCAATTTATAGGTATTTTTATTAAAATCATAAAATTGTGAAAATATTAAAATATTAAAATTAAAATCACAAAAATAATATATATGGAGATTTTTTTTTTATACCACGTCGAGGTTTGAACACCCGACCCTTTCGGGAATCGGTAATTAAATCATTGAAGTCGGCGACCTTAACCTCACGACTGTTGCGCCATTTATGACAATCACAGTTATACAGAAGTGCTATCAGTATTACGCCACCATTTGAACGTAATCATTATTAAATTATTTGCAACTCCATCTACAACAATACCGTTACAGAGATACGCTATTGAAACAACATGTATTAGTACCCATAACATAAGAAAGTAATGTATCATTATATATCACAGGAGATAGCTTAAAACTATATATCCTAATCATAAACAGAACAATCCGCTTGGCTTGTATGAAAATAGTTCGCGTGATATTGATTATCTCCCTTGCCGAAAGTAGTTCAGTGATTTATTAATTCCAAATAAGACGTGTTTGCGTAATGACTTTCAAGAATAAAAGTAGCCTATTTCTAAAAAATTGCAAAGTATGCTTATCTTGCTAAGTACACTTTAAGGGAGAAAATTTATTATACTGAATTTATTACATTATCACAGCCATTTATAGTAATTATGCATACTTGTGATCATCAAGTATATGCAGTCGTTAGTTCTATAATTATGAAATAATGTATTTCAGGAAAAATAAAATGATTATTCCCTGAAAGTATAAGTATGCTTAGCAATTTTGGTAAAATCGGCTACTGAACTACTGTCTGTTCCAGTAAGTACTTTTTCATCCATAACAAAAAAGTAACCCTCCCGAAAAAAAATTATTTGATGAAATTCCATCAAATATTGATTTTATTGCGAAAAAAAGGGAATTTAACATGGGGGCTAAAAATAGATTTTTTTTAAATATTTTTTTATTTGTGGATCGATTTTCAAAATCTAACTTGTTTTCTTAATTACATCATTTTTTTCGTTTTTTGATCTTTCAGGATCAAAAAACGAAATTTTTTGGAAATTGACTCCCCATTTTAAATTCCCATAGGAAAATCGTTTTTTCGCAATAAAATCAATATTTGATGGAATTTCATCAAATAGTTTTTTTGGGGGAGGGTGAATTTTTTGTTATTGATGAAAAAGTACTTACCTTTAAATATTTTTTAGATTTAATGTGTTTAATTGTCAAATGTTCGTCGGCAGAAAAATGGGGAACAGACAGTAAGTATATAGTTTGTCATTTGTATGTGATATTTTGCAGCTGCAAGAAATTAAATGTATTGGTAATATTCGGCTGTTGTAGAAAGTCTCCCCATACATTATATTTACCTAGTCTTGTATTATTTGTGCATGATTATGATACTGTAACAAATATAATATGTTTTGTGTTATTTACACCTGTACTTTACACATATATAAAGGTGAATTACATCATTTGATTATGTAGAGGAACAATAGTTTGCACCACTCTTGTGTTTTCCAAGTACGGAGGAATGACGTCAGTACCGCTACAAATATGTGCTTCCTTGAATCAATGAACTCATTTTCTATGCCCTCTGACGTGAGAGAAAGAAGCTTTCACTACGGTCCGCTTCCGGAAATAATTCGCCCAACTCGTGGCCGTATGTTACCCTTGATACAATTTGTATTGATACAATATAATGTGTGAGATGTGACAACATGTTTATTTAACCAAGATAATTATTTGGTGATATCGCTATTGGTGAAATTATACACTCATGATTGGATCCTATCGCTGATAAAACGTTTTGCTGCGCTCACTCGTTTGTTTATTGGAAGGATCCAATCACTTGCGCATCTTGAATAAACGTTTATTTCATAAAATGGGTGCTTGTAGAGTATTAGCACAGTATAATAACAATCATAATACACTAGTGTGATAAATATGCAAATTAGCTCGTTTCCGAAAACAGGTTTGGTGACCAGTACAGGTACAGTGTTCAATAAATAAAATCTAACATTTGTGATGAAATTTATTAAACGAGTTGACTACTTTCATAAGAATCTCGGCATAGCCTCGTTTCTTGTGAAATCAGTATGCAATAAATATGCAATAAATAAAATCTAACATTTGTGATGATATTTTATTAAATGAGTTGACTACTTTCATAAGAATCTCGGCATAGCCTCGTTTCTTGTGAAATCAGTAAACTTATTTAATAAATATCATATTAAATCAGCACTCATGTAATATCCTCTATTTATTATATACGTACTTTCGTTTCCTATTGAAACACAATGTATCTTGACGTCTTGTGAGTTCATATTGGACAATGCCGGAACTACGCTTCATATCGCAAAATATTTACTTCTAATTCACCACTAATTTGTTTATTTTTGTTTATATATATTTTGCCACTCGTTACACCGCGCAACGATATTGCGCTCCAAAAGTCGCGCAATATCGCACGTTGCAGAACGAGTGCATATATCCACATATCAAATAACCAAAAAATAGTGCATGTTCATCGGCGAGTCACCTGGAATGAGGACTGCTTCATGAGGATGTTGGCGGATATGCGGTTGGCACAGACGTGCCAGAGGCGGTAGGAGAGCGGCTCATCGTAGTCCGTGTGGTTGTCCAGGGCGTACTGCATGTCTTCCAGGTCCACGAACAACAGCTGGAACAAATGTATGTTTCTGGTAAATATATGCTTCAAATAAAATATACTGGTTAAAACAAGTATAATTCCAGCACAAACATATTTACACAATTCCTTAACATTTGATTGGTCCGTAGCAAGTCTCTGTCCAAAATGTATATCCCAGTAAACTCCCATGCCGAACTACTTTCCGTAACCGTGAGGCGCAGTTAAAATAGTTCTTAAGAAAACGGAAAATAAACACATTTTCTTGATGAATTTATTGCAAATGCTGGAATTATAGGGAATGAATGGCCTTTTTGTGGAATTTATCGGGGATATAAACTTGGAAAAGTCGCGACTTTTCCAAGTTTATACCCCGATAAATTCCACACAAAGGCCATTCATTCCTATAATATACTTTAAAACAAATGTAATTTTCAAAATACTTCAAAACAAATATAATATATTTGTTTTGAAGTATTTTGAAAATTACATTTGTTCTACATATTATGTAGAACTCATATCGGGGGTCATTCCTAGAACGGGGGCTAATCACAGAACTGGAGCCAAGTCCGCACGTTTTGAATATGTAATGACGTAACAAAGATGGCGACGACTTTGAAGACGTCGGGTTGTCATCGAGACTAAACCTACACAACCCACCGTGAAGTGATAATTAATGATATGAATTAAACGACGCATGCCATTCTTGTTTCCATGACGGTCGTGCGTTATTTAATTCACATTTCCTGCCTTTTCCGGCCATTGTCAAATTGGCCCCCTTTCTGGGTTTGTCGTCACATTGCTGGCCCCCGTTCTATGTAAGACTCGGATCGGGGTTCAGTCTCAAAACGGGAGCCAAATCCCAGAACGGGGGCTAATCCCAGAACGGGGGTAAATTTTTCCCAGAAAGGGGGTCAATTCTGCACGTTCAGTTTTAATTTCAAGCCATAATGACGTCAAAGTTAGTGACGTAACGTCACGCCCTGGCCGTATGCATCTAGATCAAAACTGGCGGCAACTAGTGAAGACGTCGGGGTTGTCTGATTGGCCCCCGTTCTGGGATTGACATCACGTGTTCGACCCCCGTTCTGGAATTAGCTTCCGTTCTGGGATTGACCCCCGTTCTGAGACTAACTCCCGATCAGGGGATTACATATGATTAAAATAAAATGTAATGGTTAAACCAATTATTTCTATATACAATGTACTTCAAAACAAATATATGTTTCAAAATACTTCAAAACAAACATATGCTCAAATCAAATAATAAAATTCATAATAAATATCGAACAATTATCATGATTATATGCTCCAAAACAAATATATATAGAGGATATTTGTTGTTTTCAGTGTAAGATCTAATTATTTTTCATCGAGTGAACACCAACCGTAGTATTTTCACGAGTGGCGAATGAAAATATAACGTTTGAAATATAACGAGTTGAAAAATAATTCGATCTTACACTGAAAACAACACATTTTCTGTTCATTGTATAATGTGGGGGGGGGGGGGGGGTGGGGGGGGGGGGGGTGGGGGTGGGGGCTCGTTTATCAGCATGACCTATTTACTAAAATCACTTGTTGCATGAAAACTAATTCCACATTTTATAATTTATTATGCTGATATTCGTCTCATAATATTAAAATATAATAGATAAAATACATTTTACGCAAATAATTAATAATCGATAAAATAATACGATTAACAATAATACACATTTTAGTAATATATTTGACATCTTGAGCAACGCCACCAATAACAATAATTAAACAATACAATAATACGATTAACAATAATGCACATTTTATTAATATATTTGACATTTTAAGACACGCCCCCACGACCACAGAAAAAATGGCCGCCATAGTGATTCATTCCGTGTCGATCTGGATTTAAAATATCTGACGAAAGTAACACGAACTATCAACAGGAATCTACTCATTATCACTGCACTGCACCGAATGTATTCGTTTGTAAGGCAATTCAAGGAGCTGACCAGAATTGCCACTGTCACGAGGGATGACATAACAGGTTGTGATTGTCTGATTTTCCGGCGAATGTTTTCCTACTGTGTGTAACAATCGTTACCATTTGTTGTAAGATTGGGTAATTCACCGGGTACGTCCTGCTACAGATCAAGAACAGAATATTTACTATGAAAATAGATTTATTAATAATAGAATTGACAGAGCATAATAATAGCTAAATATTTTAAATACGAGCCCGACTCTGGAATTGCCTCTAGTCGCTACCACGTGCCATAAATTTTCACCGATTTTTTAAAAGTGGTTGGTCTTAAAATGATATTTTCACAGTTAAAAACTGTGTTGTTCACAGTTTCAAACCGTGTAATATCAAGTGATATTTCACTAATAAATCTCGGTAATTCACCGTTAGTCATAAAATAAATAGAGGTTATTCCATCGTACATTTTGAATAGCGGTAAATAATACACGAGTGTGCGTCGGCTTCCGCGTAAGCAACGAGTAAGCCGACGGATACGAGTGTATTATTTCCGCTATTCAGACATGTACGATGGAATATCCTATTTATTACACTTCCACGGCGGCTATATATGCACATTTAGTCTATTTTTGAGATTATAATCAATGAATTGTGATGTGCACATGAATAGTTATACAATGACGTGTTTTCCCGCGGTTTGACGTTACGTTGTGTGACGTCAAATGTGACGTCATGTAAACTTTTTGAAATCCAAATTAAGCAGCTGTTTCTATGAGCCAGATATATTTGAGCGCATGTTTGGAATGTGTTCAATCACATTAACATTCTAGATTAGTCGAGACACTTTCCAAATTTTCAAATAACTTTATTTTGACTGTAATAAAAATTAAATATTTTGCATGGTAGCTCGTGGTTTCCAAAAAAAAAAAGACGCGCAATTACGGGTATTCTCTTCACGGTGTATTATCTGTAAAGAGTTGATACGGGTTTTCTCTCACAGCGAAACCCGTGCAAATAATTTGCAAGGGTGTAATAAAGCCCTAAAATTAATGCTTCAAAACAACTACATGTATAATAGATATGCTTAAATAATAATTTCAGCAATAACTTCACACACAGTAGATTAAAACATCAATTGGGAAGGTTCGCGAACATCTGCCTACTCTGTAGCCGATTTCACCAAATGTGCTAAGCATACTTATCTAGCTAAGTATACTTTGAAGGAGTATTCATTTATTTTTCCCGAAATGCTTTTATTTCGTGTAGAACTAACGACTGCATATATTTCATGATTGAAAGTATGCAGAATTAGTATACTGCATTTATTACATTATCACAGCCAACATGTAATACATAAAAAAAATATATCCTTAAATGGAAAATGTCTCCCTCAAAGTGTACTTAGGAAGATATGTAGCCTCGCATGCACGGGTATCGGTGGTCTTGTTGTTTAACGTTATGTATTTAATAAAATGTATACAGACATCATATCTGCGTGTGACATTATACTTTGCCATTTTGGTGAAATGGGCTACAGGTCTGACCCTACCTGCACGGCTGTTTCACATATCACGGTGGCGGTCCTCGGTTTCTTTGTCAACAATCCCATTTCCCCGATGATATTGCCCGCCGTCATGAAGTCAAGCAAATAGGACTTTAACTGTATGTGATCTCCCGACGGTTTCTCCTGCATGTGGAACTGATGACTTTTTCCCGGCGGATTTGTGGATTCGAGCTATAATGAGAATTATTATAAATTGAAAAATGTCCATGTCCATTAGCCAGATGCTGGACACGTGATGTTAAATAAAAGTGACATTGACCTGAGAAAAGTATATTACAATGTATATGACTACTGTCTGTTCCACGTTTTGCTGCCGACAAACTTTTGGCTATTAAACGCATTAAATCTAAAAAATATTTAAAAGTAAATACTTTGTTATCAATAACAAAAAAGTCACCCTCCCTCAAAAAAATTGTTTGATGAAATTCCATCAAATATTGATTTTATTGCGAAAAAACGATACAGATTTTTTAAAAATATTTTTTTTATTTGTGGACCGATTTTCAAAATCTAACTTGTTTTCTTAGTTACATCATTTTCAAATTTTGTAAATTGACTCACCATGTTAAATTCCTATAGTAAAATCGTTTTTTTTCGCAATAAAATCAATATTTGGTGGAATTTCATCAAATAATTTTTTTTGGGGAGGGTGACTTTTTTGTTATTGATGAACAAGTACTACATTTTAAATATTTTTTAGATTTAATGGCCAAATTATCGTCGGCATCAAAACGTGGAACAGACAGTAGCTATATAGCTTCCGAGCATAAACGCTGGACCTAGAGCATATATAACGTCCAGTCGTTTTAACTCAAAATTGTCACCACATGTTATTTCTTTTGGAAACTTGAGACAAAATCTTTTAAATTTTTCATCAGCAGAACCAAGGATTTGTTAGTATTAGAATTACACGTTTCATGTAGGGTTTTCAAAAATTACACGAAACAACGAAAATATGTTTTGTTTTGTAATATTCTATCTCTGGTCAATATGTAGAATTTTGTCTTAGTATCTGACCAATCGCGTACATGGAAATTTCACAATTTTTAATAAAACAATTACATGTATTGTATTTTTCTCTCGGTAAATGCGTGGTTTTATCGAAACTATAAAAGTGATATCGACCGAGCACTTTATAGGGTCGATAAAAACACGTATTGACCTCACAAAAAAAACAATAATTGTATAATATAATAATCAATACGATTTTCCGGAAGACAACGGAGTTTGCACGGCATAAACGACAATTTGTATCTCCCATTAATTACGCGATTTAAGGATTTTTATGCTTCATCAACACTCTATGCACCTTGATAGTTTTCTTGTTTTAGTGTCGGGTTGCATATATTTAATGTGGATAACATAATCAGTTACCTAGATTTACCCTATGCAAACCGATAATAAAAGCACATATTTCAAACTTGTACTCAACATCATGTAGTCTGATTGGCCGGGACTGAGCACAGTTTACCCTAGACCAAGCATACGTCAGGATTTCGGCATCAGTCAGTCTGATTGGCGGGGAATGAGCACAGATTAACCTAGACCAAACAAACGTCATAATTTCGACACCAGCAGTCAGTCTGATTGGCTAAGACTGTGTACAGCTCAGCACCAACTAATCAAACTTCATGACTTGGACATCAGTCAGTCTGATTGCCTAGGACTGAGTTTAGTTCAACGTAGACCAACCAAACTTCATGATGTCCATCTTGAGAAGTAACAGATCGCTGGTACACGGGTCCTGGTTAGACATGTGATCAACACGAATCATACACAAGAACAAGGCATGTACTTATACGACGGTCTGATCACATTCATACTCGCCATCAGACAATCTGATTGCCATAGCCTGAGCAGAGCTCAGCATCTGCCACACAAACATCCTGATTTCGAGATCAGGGGCCCGTTTCACTAAACTTCATACGACTAAAATGTTCGTAAGTGCAAACTTATGATAGTCTGTAAATTTCACATTAACAATGTTTTCTTATAAAATGGTAAATGCTCAATACATGTAAATCCATTTACTAAAATCTCCAGACGATCCTAAATTTGCATTTACGAACATTTAAGTCGTACGAAGTTTAGTAAATCTGGTCCCACGCCATCTAAAATGGATGTCACTTAGCGTTTAGTAGAAAATAATTCCTTGATAAAGGCCTTGTGCCGTCAAATAAAAAAATTGGGGACGGTGACTTTTTTGTTATATATGCAAAAGTAATTACATTTTATTATTTTTATATTCAATGTGTTTAATAGCCAAAAGGTCGTCGGCAGTAAAACGTGGAACAGAAAAAAAGACAGACAGACAGACGGACGGACGGACGGAGGACATTCAAACATTTGAGAGTTATGAGCTATTTGTTCTTTAAAAGATCAAAGGATTAGCTCCTAAAGATCAATGGAATTAGGAGCTTACCGACTATAACAAAGGAATCCTTTGTTACTAACCCTTACCCTAAGCTCCTAAACCCCCGATGTTGGCCCGGACGGACGGACGGACGTTCTTACGAGAGATACATTGTGAGGTTATTTCCTTTGATGTTTACACTGTGGGGTTAACCTCACAATGTAGCAACTTATTCCGTTATTTTCTTCCTTAACGATTCTCTTACGGAATAAATCGCATAATATGCAAATGAGCTAGCCATTAGTTAATTATATTTGAAAAACACTTATCCAAGTGTCTTAAATAGGGCGGTGAGTGGGTTTCAGCACAACACAGCAACCTCACAATGTAGCTCTCGTAAGTACGGACTTACGAGACGTACATTGTGAGGTTACAAACCCTAACTCATCCTAAATCAAACCCCGTAAACATCAATCGTATAGGAAAAAACAACCCAATAAGACAAAATAACCCCACAAGCGCAATTCATAGCGGGGTTAAAACGGAATAAGCATCTCTTAACAAGTCCATCACTGTGGGGTTAACCTCACAACGTAGCTTACGTTAGGACGGACGGACGGACGGACGGACGTTCTTACATTAGGGTACTTATGTGGCTTATCACATGTTAAATATTAGCCACATAAAACGATTTTTAGCCACATAAAACGATTTTTTAGGTGGCTAATTGTAACCAACCCTATCCTTTAACAAGTCCATAACCCTGTGGGGCTAGCCACATAAATACCCTAATGTGTGCCCGGACGGACGGACGGACAGACAGACGGACGGACGGACGGACGGACAGACAGACAGAGGACACACACCCGGACCATTCCGGACGCAATAATGAAGATTCCACCGGGAGGGTCGCCTTCCTCAATCACCACGTCGTCGTAATCGAAATTCATCAGTTTCACCTTTTCCTGAAATCCAGAGAAATAAAATTGCAAGACAAAGTCACTGGCAAGATAACCGTTATATTACATGCTATTCAGTGATTTACCGTCATTCTGGAGGGATTTATTTCCTTCAAGTTGAAGTAAATATTTCCTCCTAGATGTTCGCGAGACGTAATTTACTTCACGTTTTTACGTCATTTCTGGCGAATGAAAAATATGTACAACGTAAACATTGTCAATTTTTACAAAATTATTACCTGGTCTAAATGTAGATTTCACATTTTTTGAAGAGCATGTAATATACAATAATTATTTACTTCACTACCATTTTGAAATTATACCGGATGTATTTCCCTTGACATTTGTAAATCCGACAAAGAAACGAGTGCGGATCACGAGTTTCTTTGTCGGATTTCCAGATGTCTCGGGAAATAAATCCGGTATTTAATTGTGGTAGTTATACTCTATATTTCCTCTATAAGAGATTATTCTACATTTGTGTCAATGGCGATAGCAGTATTTTGACAGTCAATGAAACAAACTCCTTTTATCACCGACTTAAGTGAAATCCAATACACAATCAATTAAATACAACAAGAGGAAACATATGCATAGGCGTATAACTGATCGTACTCGACAAATAGCAACGATCGGGGAAATAATACCATCACTGGAAGAACGGAGAATCGGAAGAAATTCAAACAGTGATAGAGAACTGTTTGAATTTTTATCGTTGTAACATTATACAGTTATTTCATGGTCATTTGGGGAACAGTCAAAACTATTGGCCCGAGGTGTTGTGGACGACCCGAGGTACTATTGCCCGGAGGCCGAAGGCCGAGGGCAATAGTGCATCGTGTCGTCCACAGCACCGAGGGACAATATGTGTTGACTGTTCCCCGAATTACCATGACAAAACTGTTTTATTACTCAACCTGTTAACAGTGTATGCGACACAATGAACTAAACGTAAAGTTGGCGTACGGCGTGTCGATTGACTGATCTACGCTGAATTGTATGACGTAATCTTCGATAAAAATCATGATGTCATGATGTTCAGGGGTGAAATAGTTTTCATCGACATAGGCATACCAATTCAGTCTTGCTCTTACTTTGTGGCCTGGTTTTAAAATAACGTTAGAGCTGTTCTGTTTGTAACGTTATTTGACCATGTCTTTATGTAAACGTCTGTACCGCAGCCAATGGACGTGTATTGGCGCACACGCCCTGCCGTAAATTGTATAACTACAGTAGTCCTAATAATTGTGTGTATGTCAGCCTGATACTTGCACACACACGCAACTCACTAATATATGGTTAATTACTATACCACCGTGTATTATCTTCTCTTTTTCTTTCATCTTCAGAATATGTGAAACACATTGTCATCTAACCAAATAAGAACAGATAAACGCCGCACCTGAACTCGAATAATAGCATCTCGTATATAACGATAAGCCGCGAAACGACAGTAGCTGGGCCCGAAAACATATTACATCATACTTTGTGTAACCCAATATCGATCATTCCCTGCCTGATATGTTTTACCCTAACCAACCGTCAAATATCATCATTTCCATATATCACATGCACTCACACACGGCTTTGTCCACGGTCTTACATACCGGCTTTGTGCGATAGGAGAATGAACTAGCTAGGTTAAATTTACCGCCTCATTGCCTCCTTCATTTAATGCACATATTTCGACTTTATGGCAGATATTAGTAAATTCGGAAACAAACGGGCCAACGGTCAATGGCCTGCCATTTTTGGGCTCAAATGCCCGGGTTTGGAAGGTCCTCGAACCAATTCCTACCCTTAAATATAAGATAAAGTAATTGTGTGTGATAACTAAAAGTTCGCATGTTCAATAGACAGCGATATACTTCGTTAATCTTGCCCAGATGTCAACGTTTCTGAACATGTATTGGCGATATCAACTCACAAGTAAGCAGTTTGATTGGCTGTATCACAGCCTAGGCTCAGCCAATCAATCTGCTTGCTTTCAAGCACGAATATTCAAGTATGTTGCAATAAGGAAATACAAATATTGGCAATATTACCGATGATGTATTACCTTAAGGTATGCCATAAGCTCTGGGTCATTTCTCAGCCACGATATGTTACTTAGCATCTTGTCTGGGGGTGGCAACGGCAAGCTGGGAGGCGCATTTTGTTGCCTCTTCATTTTCTCTTCGACCACCTAGGAATGATACACACGATTCGTTATGGTTCTGTCTGTTTCACGAAAGCTGCCCAACTTTTACGGCTATATAAACAATGCAAAAACAATTTTTCTTTTTGATAATGTTAAATTTTATAAGAATTTAAGAATAAGCCTTCTTTCTATTTTGTGATATTTGGTCCAATATTGATTTTATTACGAAGAAACAAACTCCCCATGTTACATCCCCCTATGGGGCTTTAACATGGGGGATTTTTTTCTAAGTACAGAAAAAGTGAAACGATTTTCCAAAGTTAACTTTTGTTTTCCTAGCTAGATCATTTCCAAGCTATCGAGCCAGATTTCGGAGTCAGTTTCCAAAAAAAAGAAATAAAATGTTTGACTGCTCCCACACCTCCTTTTCCCAATGTTAAATTCTCATAGAAAAATATTTTTTCCGTAATAAAATCAATATTTGGCCAAATTTCACGAAATGAAAAGAAGGCTCATTGTTAAATTTTGCTAAGATTTAATATTATCGAAAAAAATAGTGTTTTGTATTGTTTAAATGGCCGTAAAATGTAGGCAGGTTTCGTGAACAGACAGTAGTACTGTGTCTCCAATATGTAAACAGCTACTTTCTTGAAATTATGTAAAAATATATTGTTACTGAAATTAAATGTGTACCTAATTATATAACAATTCCACAAGGTTTTAACATCAACAGTGTTCGTTTTTACACAGTATTATAAAATAATATTTCAATACTGTGTTAATAGTGGTGATCACCAGTTTATGTGCATGTGAAGACAGAGTTATTAGAATAACTAAGTATCGACTTACTTTGAATAAACATCGAATTTTATTAATATTTTGATAAAACGCGTTTTTATTATACTCTTGCAAATTATTTGCACGGGTTTCGCTGTGAGAGAAAAACCGTAATCAACTCCTTACAAATAATACACCGTGAAGAGAACACCCGTAATTGTGCGCCTGCTTTTTTCGAAACCACGAGCTACCATGCAATATGTTTAATTGTATTACAGTCAAAATAAAGTGATTGGAAAATTTGGAAATGGTCTCGACTAATCTAGAATGTTAATGTGATTGAACACATTCCAAACATGCACTCAATTATATCCGGTTCACAGAAACAGCTGCGTAATTTGGATTAAAAAAAGTTTACATGACGTCACATTTGACGTCACACAACGTAACGTCAAACCGCGGGATAACTGGTCATTGTATAACTATCTATGCGCGCATCACAATTCATTGATTATAATCGCAAAAATAGACTAAATGTGCATATGAATCCGCCGTGGAAGTTTAATAAATAGGATATTACATCGTATATGTTTGAATAGCGGAAATAATACACTCGTGTCCGTCGGCGTAAGTGCAAGCAACTCGTTCGCTACGCTCACTCGTTGCTTACGCGGAAGCCGACGCACACTCCTGTATTAAAAGAAAGACCAAGATCAACGAGTTTATAGTAGGATAGGCGGAGTCAAAATGATACCACCTTGGTCATAATTCTCACCCCGCTACGCGTGAGAATTAAGACATCGATAGTATCATTTTGCCTCCCCCTATACTACTAGGCCTCTGTATTTAGTGTAAATGTATAGCGCCGTCGTCGTCTGTCGTCAGTTAATACCTCGGTCATATTCCACAAGGGTGATCCCTTTTTCTAGCCCTTTTTAGTGAGAGCGGACAAAACTTTAGGGCAAGCATGTTTTCGGCAACTTATGAAAATGATACCACCTCGGTCATAATTCTCACCCCATAGACTACTAATACGAACAAAAAAAAACCCGGGGGTTCCGGTGAGAAAAAAACAACAACAAAAAAACCCACCGGGACACGAACTCGTTGAGCAGTCTGTGAAGTAAACACACGTGGAAACGTGTCTCGGGGCCCCGAGACCATAGCTGGCGTCCCAGCTAAGAAAAGGTGTTGATTTCTCGTATATAAGCATAACCTTGTTGTGCACTAATAAGTTATGTAATAATAAGGTGGTGTTCAGTTTTAAATTATTAAAATTAAAATTAAAACAACGATCCAACCCGGAATATATCATGTATACATATATATGCATACGTTACGAGAGCGGAGACGACACCTCCGTTTTTCGATAACTACCTAAGCCCGTTTCTTTCAACTACCTCTCCGAGACGAGACATCCTATTGATGAGAGATAAGAGTAACCTCTAGCTATTACGTACACGTAATCACATATACTCATTACAAACATGTGGAGAGCTAATAACGAGTTGGTTGATGGTAGGCAAGCTCGAGCGGTGTAATAGAATAGGAATGTTTGATCTTTGCAAACGTTATCGAGCTCGTATGAGAAACAGAGCCACCCTACCTCGTCCATGCAGGGGTTGCGGAATCGGAACCAGGACCGAGGTGTTTCTGTGCCCCGTTTGTGGAGCCAGTCGGGCGAGGCAGAACATGACGAACAGGGGAAAGCGTGCGCGTCGACTCTTCGACAGAGTGTTGGTCGAAATCAGACGACTTCGGGCTGACTGAAAAAGATATATTGCCCGAAAGTTTTATGCTTCGTAAGGTGGCGCTGACGGAACTATGGCGCTCGGGCATTATGGTGGCGGGATCTCCCCCGTCGTCGGACACGCGAAGAAGCATATCACGACCTTCGGGCCGGAAGTGTCCGGTGGCCGGCACTGTGGTGTCTCATCCTGCGATTGGCTAGCTCCGAAACGAGCTCACGTTGATTATGTACAGCAAGCTGGTGGAGTCCAGGACGTATGGGTACATTTATGTTAGACAAGGTTCTGGAGTTCACGCAGGCCGGGGTTCTCCGTCTCAACGACTCCATTCGCACATACGTCTGGGCCATACTCGGTGCACAGGCAAGCGCGTAGTACTCTACTGGGGTCAGGAACGGCGTTTGATACCCAGAAACAATTATTGGCAAATAGTGAGGGCCATCTCATCTCCGGTGAGCCTCACGAAGGCGATCCAGCTGTATGAAGACGTTTTACAGTATGCTGGCACCCCAGTGGACTATGTATTTGGAATAGGTCTGTGTATGGTACCGATCAATATGATACTACGAGACGACCGGGTTGACGGTTACAATAATCGGATCGTAATTGCCACCGCCCAACAAAATATCGGCCATAACGGGAACGTGAACACAGATACCATCAAGCGCACAGCCGAGATGGCAACTGGAACCGATTTCATAAAACCGCAAGCACCCGCGCAAAGTGCAATAGCACTTGATGCAACAGCGCAAAGTACCCCAGCAAGTTCCGTCGGAACTGGTGCAAATCGGACCACGAGGCTGAACAATTAGGGCTCGTCGTCGCCACCGTGGCGATCGAGCTATTCGCGCTTTGGGTTTGCCCTAAGCCACTCTCGGGCGACGAATAGTAGGAGACCAGCAACCGCGACGATTATAGCCCAAGCATTATCGGCAAGCCAGCCAGCCAGCCGTTTTTGATAATATAGATAGCAAGAAGGAGACGAGATCACCTATCAGCCCAGGCAGCGCGGCAGCCGCTTCTCCGGCTAATTTAGCCAGGAGACTGGCCGGGGCTTTTATTTGCTTTTAACCCACTCCTTGGCTCCGCCGGCTGGCGCGGGTACTGGCGCGGGCGTAGCCGTTGCACCGCCGCCGCATAGCCTTATCGAGTCCCCGGAGTTCGCAAAGGTTTAACGGTGGGTCATCCATCGTGCTGAGTATTTCATTTTCGCTGCACGTGACCTCCATTGTGCGAATATCATCGGTGGCTACACGTGGACCATCGCTGAGCTCGACCGTTTCTATCGCGGCGGTCGTATTCGCCATCGCTTCGTCGGTAGACTGTAGGGTCTCTACAGCACGGGCGGGCATAATTGTTTTACCACTCTCCCAATCTACGAATCCGAGTTCGTCCCTTATGACTTGGCCACCGCCCCGGCTTCCGACAATGGTACTCAGCGTTATGGGTTTCCCGGTTGTCATGTTGATGATTGGGATCTTTAATGTTTTTAGTCGTAACATGCCGAACCGATCCAATTCGAATTTGGAGTAGTCACGGCCAATAGATGGGACCGTACCTTTTTCTACCCAATAGTTGTAGTAGTCACTTACACCTGCCTCGAGTAATTCATGGCTTAGAGGAACGGTGTTGATAGTGTCGCATATACATATTTGCTCACCGCCCGCGGCTGACATTCCTGGCATCTCTATGAAGGGCGTTTCGTCATCGTTGGCGATGTTGTCTTCTCGGTCGCCCGTAGGGCAATCGAATTCGTCCATGTTCATATTGTGACCAGCCATCGTTCCGATGTATTGAACAAAAATACCAGACGGGTTCAATAGTGATTGTTCGAAGATGTCTTCAAGTCAATACGGGCGCAAACTAGATCCATACCGCAGACTGCGGGAGCCCGCCCCTCGGGGCAAAAGGCGTGAGACAGAGCGTGGTCATTACGAACAACCCCTCGACGATCAGAACCAGCAGCTCTTGGTCCGCTTCCCCAACCTCGGAGCTAACGATGTCATTGTGCCGGGGATTGTCCACCTCGCTTTGACTATTTCTCTGACGTCGACAGACGTGGACCGAACCGTCGTTCAGAACCTGGGCCGCGCGATCGTCAAGAAGACCACGATAATAATTGCTGGTAATGACGTGATGTCGATCGACGACAGCGACGTCTACCATTGCTACCAAAACATGTGGAATACAGCGCAAGAGCGCGAAAACGCGGCCTATCAGGGTATTGACACCAGCCGAAATCGGAACGTAACCAGGCTTCGTATCGGGGCTGGTGACAAGGTAGATAACGTCGCGAGCGACAACGCGATCGCGGCCGCTTACGGCAACCGCTTCTACATCCCACTCGACTTTGAGCTGCTGGAGAGCCACATGCCATACTATCAGAGCGCTTTGGCGGACCGCCTCGAATACGCTCAACTACTACGGCCGAGTTCTCATAACCACTGACATGGCATCTACGTATTCGATCGACAATGTTTCGCTGGAGTACGACATGGTCACGATGCCTAAACTCGCGCGATTCATTAGAACCCAGTACGCCGGGCTCGTTGCCATACTTTATGACCGAGTTCTTCGCCATCGCAAGATGACGAAAGACAAAAGCGGCGATACATTGTGGAATATTAATAGCAACGTCCCCGCCCGCTCGAAGAAAGACATACTGATGCTGTTCAGGATGCCCGGATCGCCCTCGGGGCTAGAAAAACCGACACATTTTATAACCCCAAAATCACAAAGGTCGAGGTGACAATTTGGGGAGTCCCAAATCAGCTCTACAGCAAGGGCCTTCGCACACACCAGCAGTGGGATGAAGCCAAAAAGCAGTTTGCTGCTGGCTCTAAGCGCGCCCCAGAGGTTGCCGCAGTGGCTAAAGACCTGCAGCTCTTGGACGTCTCTCTCGCAGAGTTCCTGACTTCCAAGTACGCGCTATGGCTAGACATGTGGGCCAGCGACGACGATCAACTGCACGGTAGTGGACGGCGAGTTGAGAACGCGAGCGAGGGTGTGACGATCCAGATAGCCAAATAGACGGACGGCAACGGCGCATTGAACGTGTACCTATATATCATCACAGATGCACAACTCAACATCGAAGATGGCCGATTCGTCTCAGCTTTATACTAATCATCTACCGAAGGATGCACACTCTGCCATAATATGTGGCCAGATTGGATGTGGAAAAACGGTTTTTATTCTGGACTTGCTCGAGGACCCCTACCGCGATGCCTTTCGACATATTGTGATCTTGTGTCCCACTGTGCGGCACAACAAGACTGATCAGCAGCGCCCGTGCATCTGGGCTGACCCTGAGGTCTACGTCGTTGACCCAGGTGAGCGCCTCCATGATTGTCGGCGGGGCTTCTACCAACTCTTTCAGGGAAAACCTACCCTTGACGACTGTTCAGCCAAGGCGGCGACGACCAAAAAGAAGGACATGCTCTCGGAGCTCGCGTTTTCGGCCGGCATGCGGAGCAACGGCTGCAATCAGAAGTACTCACGTCTCACGGCTCCACTCAGACGTACAACGCCGTCCTCAAGGATCTGGGTAGCCCTCTTTCGCTCCAAGGACCGAGACTCCTTCGATGACTGCCTTCGAGAGAACGACGTTATACCAACGCGTGAGGAGCGACTGGAGGTTCGACAGACGCTTTCAGAAACCAAGCACACTAAGCTACTGTTAAAGACTGATCAACCAACTGCTTACAAAGTGCTTAACACTGCTTAACTCGTGATAAACACCGCTTAGCTCGTGATAAACACTGCTTAACTCTTTCGGTGGCTAAAAAATATCGTAATCAATTTGTTGCTCCGTTGCAAGCTTTGCTGCGAGCAGAACAGTGGTCATAATTTTCGGGTGGTGCGCTTGGAAATATGTTAGACTGTTTGAAGCGAGTCAGAATAGCACTGCTTAAGATCAAACAATCTTCGATTATCGCAAACTTATCGATCGGCTGCTGGAAGATGCTGTTCCAACAGCGGTCGCACCGACAGCTGTAACAACTGTGACATTCGCGCCGACAGCTGAAACCGCGAGTACATCTGAAGGAACTGCAGTAGCGGGAACAGTAACGATAGAAACCGCGACTTCGCAGCGGTGCCAGCGTCTGTCAGCGCTGGTTGCAGGTGGGCAGTCAGATGAGTATCTGGGGCGACGTCTGCCATACCAGATAATAATCGAGACTGGGCGTGGTGATGACGAAAACCCTAGGGGCTTCAACCATTCAGCTCTACGCAGCAGCGGCGAGTACGTTTCTGCCGATCCAACATCAATCGGGATTATTCAACGATCTCGAGACTGACCCCTTTGTTGATCACAGCTAAGCACTGTCATTTTGAACACGTATGACCGCGGACTGTAAGTCCAGCACCACAACGACATAAAAACCCGAAAAAAATCAGGCAGCGGGGCGGGCAGGGGCCGCTGCCTGGAAAGCTAAACAAGATAAAATACTCGCTGAGTTTTAAGAGGTCAGACAGTCGATGCAGCTTCCGAAGGAAATTTCGATTGCTGCACCTGTGGTTCCTGTCGTGCCGATAGTCGTTCCAACAGCAGTTGTTCCAACGCAATCTTCGGGGAACGCCAATGACGGTCTGGCACCTACCTGCATCGTCCAGCAGCTGATAGTTGGGGGGCTCGTAGTCGCGGGTGGCCTTCCGAGGGAACTACCTTTCGTGACAACCGGCTGCAGCAGCTGCTGGAGCTCACGCTCCGATGGTTCCGAAGCGAGTTCCTTCGGAACGTGTGCTCCATTTAAACACAGTTCGCGACCCCATTTACATGCAGTAAATTGTGAAACAAATTGTAAAACAACTATTTTGCAAAAAAAGCAAATTGAAAAAAGATGGCCGAATACGATGGAAAAAATGTTAGTGAACGCGGTTTATCACGCCGTGGTGATATCGAGCCTCAGTATCGGATTTGCACGACTATCAAAGATGGTCTTCGGGGGCCCGCCCCCAAGTTGGACATGACGGCGAGAGACGTAGGTCGTGACCTTAGACGTAGTGGCCGCGGTTGGGACCCGGGATTATCTAGTTAAAGCCGGAATTATACCGGAAGTAACAGAGTGTTATAATGGTTTCGATCGCAATGCTCGTAGGTCGTGAACGCATTGGCATTCAGCGGTAGCAACTTTCTATTCTCGAATCTGCGAAGCTCGGACGTAGATGAGGAGCACAAACGCCATGATTTAGCTGCCATCTGCGAGTACGCGCGGGCATATCCATAGAAAAAACAAATATCTCGCGCCGCTGGATCCAGAGCCCCAGCTTTCATACTTCTACGAGTCGTCAGGCCTCGTCATCTACTATAGTGCCAAGCATTAAATTATTTGCCTTGCAATAACGTTTTGAACTTTTTTGTATATAGAACGATGTTAGTTGACGAGCTTTATTTCTGACGGAGCCACCCAAGCAGCGCGTTCCTGCTTGTATAGTATCGACCACGCAGTTACCGGACGATCTGGCAAAGGCATGTTGGAGACTGTGTTCGATCTGCTTGAATATATTGCAGACGATGGCCACGCGCCAGCTAAACCTTCGCCTAGCGCGCAAGCTAAGCTCGCTATACTACAACCCCAGCGGCTAATGGAAGGGACTCACAGTCAGCATGAACATCGCCGCAGCGGCCAATGTTTCTGAAAATGCTGCCAAGGAATGGCTAAAGAAGCAGGCCATCTGGCAGATCTATTTGCCCACGCCGCGCAGTATTCCACGCCCGATATTCGACGTGCCGGTGCCGAAGTCCACCAAGCCGACCTCCAGTTTCTCCCTCACGATTGCGTCGTTCACAAGACCATCACCAATTCACACACACATTTAGAGACTGCTACCATTAAACAGACGAGACGGACGTCATACCGGATCAGCAACATGGCACACACGAGATGAGACCAATTGTTGAAAGGTTAACAAACGTATATATAGTTATCAGTTTCCTATACAATATACAAATGGTGTGCAAATTATAATTATTTATAAACACTTAGAGAGGTTCACGAATTTCCGGGATGGTTCGTTATTTTATTAATTTTATAATTAATTTTGTGAAAATTATTATTAATTAATTTTAAGAAAATTATAAAGTTAATTAATATAAGAAAACCACAAAGTATATCGATACGCGGTTATAGAAATGTATGGTGGTCAGTGGATGTCGATACGCGGTTATATAAATGTATAGTGTGGTGGTCAGTGGGTGTCGATACGCGGTTATATAAATGTATGGTGGTCAGTGGGTGTCGATACGCGGTTATAGAAATGTATGGTGGTCAGTGGGTGTCGATACTCGGTTATAGAAATGTATGGTGGTCAGTGGGTGTCGTAACGGGGCCCTAAATCTTTTTTTTTTATGTTCTGTATGGAGGGGCTGTAGGAACAGCTGGACTGTATGGTGGATGAATATCCTGTTGCCGCTGCAGACACGCGAATAAGCATATCACGTCCCGAGACGGGAGAGGAGATTTTTTCTCTCGCCTCCATAACGAGTTCTTTTATATTTTCGTCCGCGAGAATTTGTGGTCGAGCCTTGGACCGGATAGTACCCTTTAACTCCTGATACCTTGACATCTCCTCGACAACCATCTTGAACTCGCTATCTGATATATCGTTGTCGGCTATCGCTTTTGACACGATAACGTCGATATTGTTTTTCTTAGATCTCGCGAGAACCGCTATTCGATCGTGCTTTCTACTCTTGGCCTCTAGTTTTCGGCCCACTAGTCTGGTCGTCATGCAAAGCAGTCCCGCCCCCGCCGCTACAGCACTCAAGGTCGCCGCGACCAGTGCAGCGACAACTGTTGACAATAAAGACACACTCCCCACCCCACTTATAACGGATGCTGAGGCTAACGTGGTGCTCACCCCCTCTAATATATTGACTGACCGCCTATATTTCTTCGCATAACCCGTCCGCATCTCTCCCTCGTGTTGTAGAATATGTTGTATCTCGACGATCCTGGTCATCCTAAAGGATGCCGGGTCGGCCGTCCCCAAAGGTAAGTGTGGATATAGTTTTTCGTCATTCATCATAAATCAAGTTGTATTAACAGTGTAACAATAGTGGAGGAAGCTGCTTTGTCAGCAATTTTTGTAACAAAGTTAATAACACTACCTGCCGAAACTTTAATTGTAAAGTCATCATCGAATATAGTAAACCCTGACCTCTGCCCCGCGTGCTTGGTGATGCCAATATTATGTTCTACACCATTCAGGACGATATTCACTCGGACTTCAGCAGTGGCGTGTCCGCGAAAGTTGACCGAGCAGACCGCCATTCGAAAAATCGTCCCAGACACTGCCATGGTGTATCCCCATATCTGTTGCTCGCGTTGGCAACGAATGAATATTCGTAGGTCCCCTCGTTTAGTGAACCACGCTCCTCGGCACAAACTGTTATGACGGGTTTTCGAGCTTGCAATTTTCCCATTTGTGCAACCTCCCTAGTTAAAACTGTGTGGGACTGTGCTACGCCCCTCTCCAGCCTTCTCATTGCGGCTTCATCGTATGCTGCGGCCGCGACGGGAACGTCCCGTTCTAAGTTGGAACTACATGGACCGTATATGCTCATGATTAATATGTATATATATTATGTTTAATCGGTTATTTCGAGAACGACCGAAATCGGGTAATCGTAATTCAACTTTCTCTCTTGATCATCAAGAATAGAAATCTTCAACTCGTGGATATGTACCGTTTCCAAAACTTTCATCTCCGGG
This sequence comes from Conchocele bisecta, assembly GCA_029237695.1. Lineage (NCBI taxonomy): Eukaryota > Metazoa > Mollusca > Bivalvia > Lucinida > Thyasiridae > Conchocele > Conchocele bisecta. The sequence goes on from CM055273.1 coordinate 7,860,431, forward strand.
GTTGGGAAGTATAAGGTCAGGATCTCGCCATAGAAACAGTCGCTGGCGTGCACAGTTTTTAGTAATGTGCTGGGAGCTCCGTCTAACGTGTTGTACGATGTGTTCAATTGATCCACGTTTTCGTGAAAACGAAGTCCACCGGGTTTGTGCCGGTGTGCTCACCTGGCTCAAACCAACCCCTATTGTCGGAGTATGTTTTTGTAAAACCGAGACGCACAGCCAAATCCGGGGAGATCATTACCCGGCTGTCTGGGCCGATGGTCATTGTTGCGAGCCCGGTAGCCTTCGATACTGTGAGGTTGGCTCTACCATCAAGCTCCGACGCAACAAAAGTTTGGAGGGCTCTCGAACTCCACAGTCCGGGAGGCAGCTTTACACCTACTTGTTGTCTATCCTTCACATAGCCAAACCCTTCGCTCTCCCCCATGTTTTTCCACCCAACCGTGAAGGTGATTGATCTGAGGCCTACCCGGCGTTTTCCGCAGCAGTTGTCGATTGATTTTTGAAGTTCACAACTCTCATTTTGAACATTAGTGATAGTAGCAAACATAATAATATCTTTCAATGGATACCAAAGCATTTAGCTTTAACTCTAATGCAAAGTACGCGGTCGGAGGTAAATACACGCTTAAAGACGTTGTTGACCACCTTGTACATCCAACTGTAACAGTTAGACCGAAAAGTGGCTTTACCACCAATTTTCCTAACACGTTTGAGAAATATGTAGTTCCAAAGACTACTAGTCAAGATGTAATACTAAGATGGGATTTTTCCCATATGAACTTCTGGCAGAACCAGCTAAATTTTGCTGTATGGTGCGCAACGGCCGGATGCGGAGTTTCGCATCAAGACCATTTGACATCCAAGAATGTCATGCTCCGAAGTGTCTACAACTTTCACGTGTATTACACAATTAGGAGGATTCTCAAAGAACTAGGTATTCCACTACCTCAAGACGATGGCTGGGATCCCATTTCCAGCACATACGACCGTAAGGCGTTCGAAAGATTGTGTAACGAATTTGGGGTACCAAAAGACGCGGACTGGAGACAGAAAGTATACACCCCAACCAACAGTTTAAGGTTAGTTCACCTTAAAGGCTTAGTTAGTGGTGAGCATCTGGATAAAGTCCCCGCATATTTCTCAGGGTTGTGCAGTGCTCGCGGAGCTACCCCACCACCAGTTATAAAAATGGCAACATGGACTAAATATAATTATAAGTTGAATAAGATGACGTTCGGTGATGAAGTGCTTGGTGGGCTTGCGTGTAAAGACGGTTATTGTCATTGGCTACCTACTAAAGTAGCCCACATGGAATACCTAGACCTGGGTGATACTCCACAGATGCGAAATGCGTGGACCACCTTTATGTTAGATGAAAGCACTGGATTTACGCAGGGTGGGGTTATTCGCCTCAACGAATCCATTCGCGTATACGTACGGGCAATCCTCGCCTCACAGAAGCAAACGCGCAGCGCTATACTGGGCATGGGAACTGCCTTTGACGCACAAAAACAGTTCTTGGCACTTGTCGAGGACGCCATCTCAGCTAAGGTGGACCTCCAGAAGGCGATCCAGAATTATCAAGACGTTTTACAGACTGCCCGCACCCCGGTAGACTACGCATTTGGAATAGGTCTTTATATGGCGCCGAGTAATATGATACTACGAGACGACTCGGTTGACGGTTACAATAATCAGATCGTAGTCGCCACCGCCAATCAAAAAATCGGCCGCAACGGGAACGTGAACACTGGTATCATCAAACCCCCCCCCCACCAAGACGGTCGGGTTCAACAGTGGAAATTCAAATAAATTTGAAAAAGATTTCATAAAACCACAAGCACCCACCCCACCAACCCCAATTCACGAATTTGGCCCCCCATCAAGTTCATTTGAACCCAGTGTTCCACCGAGTTCCGCTCCTGTTTCACCCTCTGCAATAGGACCAGCAAGTTCCCCCAATTCTTCCAATCGCGATTGGATTGGAATAGGGGAAAATAGTGTCACAACCCACGAGGAGGAAAAATTAGGGCTCGTCGTAGCCCTCGTGGCGGTCGGACTATTTGTGCTTTGGATTTAGGAACTCTCGGGAGGCTAAAAGTAGGAGACCGGCGATTGCAACGATTAGAGCCCAAACATTATTGGCAAGCCATTCGACCGTTTTTGATAATATAGATAACAAGTATGAGACGAGACCCCCGATCAATCCAGGCAGTGCGGCAGCCGCCTTTCCGGCTAAATTCGCCAGGAGACTGGCGAGGACTTTTAGTTGTTTTTTTACCCACTCCTTGGCTCCACCGGATGGCGCGGGTGGTGGTGTGGGTGCTAGCGTGGGTGGTGGCGCCGCACCACCAGTGAAAGCTAGAACTATCGTCGATATAGTCATGCCGATAGCAACGAGGATGCTTGCTATCGTGATGCCCTGCTCTCTGAACAGAGTGCGAAGACGCTCACCGAGTGTCGTGTCCTCGTGCAGAACCCTCGAGATTGTTTCGCGGATCCGACTTATTTGTGTGCGGAGAGCCTCACGGCAAGACGATGCACCCTGCAAGCGGGCTTCTCTTTTGTCCCGCAAAGACCGAAGTCGTTCGGTGATCCGCTCGGTAGATTCTCTATCGCCACCGGCTTCCTCCAGTTTTCTTTCTTCTAGCGCGATATGTTCATCCAGCGACGAGAGTTTGGAGAGGTTAAGGACCAGTTCGCCCCGGACCGTTTGTAGAGCCTTATCGAGTCCACGGAGTTCGCGAAGAGGTAACGGTGGGTCATCGTTAGACAGGTTGAGTATTTCGTTTTCACTGAACGTGGTCTCCATCGTGTTAATAGCGTCGGTGGCTACTTGAGGGACCTCGCTGAGCTCGACAGTTTCCATCGCGGCGACCGTCTTCGCCATCGTTTCGTCGGTAGAATTTAGGGCCTCTGCAGCGCGGGTGGGCATAATTGTTTTACCCCGCTTCCAATCTGGAAATCCGAGTTCGTTCCTTACGATTTGGCCACCGCACGGGTTTCCGGCAATTGTGCTCAGCGCTAGGGGTTTACCGGTCCTCGTGTTGACTATTGGCAGATTTGATGCTGCTTTTAGTCGCAATCTACCGTTCAGATCAAATTTGAACTTGGAGTAGTCGCGGCCGACAGACGGGACCAGACCGATTTCTGCCAAATTGTTGCAGTAGTCGTTTACAGTTCCCTCGAGTAATTCTCGACTTAGACTAGTGGTAGCGCCACCTAATCCCCCCCAATTGCGATTGGATTGGAACTGGAGTCTGCATAGTGGGTGTCGTAAGGGAATCATCATCATCACCATCGAGGTAATCGTCTCTGCCGATTTCATCCATGTAAATATCGTAATCAGCCATATTCATTATGTATTAAAGAAAAAACATTATGAGTTTAATAGATTCACTAAATTATGTCTTCGAGTCAATACGGTCGCAAACTCAATCCATATCGCAGACTGCGTGAGCCCCTCGGGGCAAAAGGTGTAAGACAGAGTGTCGTTATTACGAACAACCCATCGACGATCGACCAGAACCAGCAGCTATTAATCCACTTCCCCAACCTCGGAGCTAGCGACGTCATTATGCCGGGGACTGTTCGCCTCGCTTTCACTATTTCGCTGACGTCGACGGACGCGGACCGAACCCTCGTTCAGAACCTGGGTCGCGCCATCGTTAAGAAGACCATGATAAAGATTTCTGGTAATGAGGTGATGTCGATCGATGACAGCGACGTTTACCATTGCTACCAGGACCTGTGGAAGACGGCACAAGAGTGCGAAAATGCGGTATATCAAGGTATTGACACCACCCAAAATAGGAACGTAACCAGACTTAGAATCGGGGCTGGTGACAAGGCAGATAACGTCGCGAGCGACAACGCGGTCGCGGCCGCTTACGGCAACCGATTCTACATCCCGCTCGACTTTGAGTTGTTGGAGAGTCACATGCCCTACTATCAGAGCGCTTTGGCGGACCGCCTCGAATACGAACTAACGTTCAACGACTACGGCCGAGTTCTCATAGCCACTGACATGGTATCGAAGTATACGATCGATAATGTTTCGCTGGAGTACGACATGGTCACGATGCCCGAACTCGCGCGATTGATCAGAACCCAGTACACCGGGCGCGTTGCCATACTTTACAACCGAGTTCTTCGCCACCGCAAGATGACGAAAGACAAAAGCGACACATTGTGGAATATTAATGTCAACGTACCCGCCCGATCGATGAAAGGTATACTGATGCTGTTCGAGGAGGGTCGGTTCGCGCTCGGGGCTAGAAAAAGCGATACATTTTATAACCCCAAAATCACAAAGGTAGAGGTGACGATCGAGGGAATTCCCAATCAACTCTACAGCGCGGGTCTTCACGCGCACCAGCAGTGGGACGAAGTCAGAAAACAGTTTGCTTACGGCTCTAAGCGTTCCCCGGAGGTTGCCGCGGTTGCCAAAGACCTGCAGCTCTCGGACGTTTCCCTCGCGGAGTTCCTGACTACGAAAAACGCTCTATGGCTAGACATGCGAGCCAGCGACGACGACCAAATGCACGGTAGCGGACGCCAAGTTGAGAACGCTAGCGAGGGTGTGACGATCCAGATAACCAAAGAGGCGGATGGAGCTGGCACATTGAACGTGTACTTATATATAATTACACACGCACAACTCAACATCGAAGATGGCCGATACGTCTCAGCTTTATACTAATTTTAAGAAAATTAAATATCAATCCCAATTCACGATTGGAGATGCCCACTCTGCCATAATATGTGGGCAGACAGGATGTGGAAAAACAGTTTTCATCCTAGACTTGCTCGAGGGCTCCTACCGCGATGCCTTTCGTCACATTGTGATCCTGTGTCCCACTGTGCGGCACAACGATACTTATCAGCGGCGCCCGTGGATATGGATCGACCCTGTGGTATACGTTATTGACCCCGGCGACAGGATTCACGATTGGCTGCGTGTCTTCTACCAAATATTCCAGGGTGAGCCCACCCTATGTGTGATTGACGACTGCTCGGCCAAAGCGGCGATGACCAAAAAGAAGGACATGCTCTCCGAGCTCGCATTTTCTGGCCGCCATGTGAGGCAAAGCGTATGGATATCCACTCAAAAGTACAACGCTGTCCTCAGGGATCTGCGCGAGCAAACGAAATGGGTCGCCCTCTTTCACTGCAAGGACCGAGACTCATTCGATGACTGTCTTCGAGAGAATGACGTTATCCCAACGCGCGAGGAGCGCCTTGAGGTTCGACAGATGCTTTCGGAAACTAAGCACGCCAAGCTTCTGCTAAAGACTGGTCAACCAACTGCCTATAAAGTTATCAATTAATTTATTACAAAGTAATAAGCAATTACTTAACGCTCGTTAGTAACTGCTGAGTAAATGCTGAACAAATGCTTAACAATTGCTGAACAATGCTTAGCAATTGCTGAACAATGCTGAACAAATGCTTAACAAATGTTGAACAAATGCTGAACAATGGTTAACAATGTTAACAATTTGGTGCTCCGCTGCGAGCTTTGTTGCGAGCATAACGGTTATCATAAGTATCGGGTGGTGTGCTTGGCAATATGTTAAAGTTATGAGACTTGTAAGAATAGTTAAATTAATTTTAAGAAAATTAGCAATAATGAACTGCGACGAACTTCTCGATCAGCTAATAGAAACCTCAGCTCCGACTGCCGACACGGTATCTTTCCTGAAAGATAATGAAACATTAACTCCGACAGAGCAATCGGGTTCAACTCAATCATGATTGGGGCCGATACGAATGAAAATGAAAATGCTGCGCGACGAGAGCGGCTAGCTGCGCTGGTTGCTGGGGGACAATCGGAGCATTATCTCGGTAGGCGTCTCTCAGTTTGTCAGGTGGATAAGATGTCAGATGCGGAGATCGATAAAATGTATGCGCGATACGAATCCAAATTAGGTGCGGAGATGACAAAAACTCTCGGATCGGCGGCTATTCATTTGTACGCTACCACCGTTAGTATACTTCTCCCTATACCAGATACCACGGGGTTGATTCGCGATCTAGAGAATTACCCTTTTATAGGACACACTCTTAGAATAGCCTGCTGCTCAATTTATCACAAGTTTGGAATGTACTTAGCTCCACTGACAACCGCGTTGACCACGGGAAAACACTGTCAATTTGTACATATATGCCCACTAACTATAAGCCCTAATATTATAAATGATGATGACACAAGACACACCTGCGAGAGTGACGGAACCACAATCCCCAACGGCGTTGGGGATTGATCCTCCAACGGAACCGTCAACACTGTTGGAGCAATCGGGGATTGCGGTTGCACGACATAAAAACCCAAAAAGACAGGCAGCTGGGCGGGCGGCGGCTGCCATCCGAAAAATTAAACAAGATAAAATACTCGCCGAGCTTCGAGAGGCCAAACTCCAATCGAGATTGGGGACGGAGACAGCAAAACACCCGATGACATCTGTTTCTCCCCCAATTCACGAATTGGAACCGATTGCTCCAACTCCCAATCATGATTGGATCCCGTGGGTTGTTGATGGTGGTCTGTCGGTTGTGGGCACCCTGTATGTGCTTTACCGTTTCAACAACAGGTACCCCCTATTACACCAATCCTTATCGAAAAAACAACCAGCCACTGTTCCGAAGAAAGTTATGAAACACCAATCGCAATTGGATGCGCCCCATTTAAACATTGATCGCGATCCCTTTTATATGCAATAATTATAACAATGGCTGAATAAGATGGTAAAATGATAGTGAATGCGCTTTATCACGCCGTGGTGACATCGGGTTTCAGTATCGTGTATGCTCGACTATCAAAGATGGCCCTTGGAGGGTCCGCTCCCAAATTGGACTTTACTGTGAGAGATGTAGGGCTCGCGACCTTAGATGTAGCGGCCGCAGTTTGGACCCGAGATTATCTAATAAAAGCTGGAATTCTACCTGTTAATATATGGAAATAATGGCTTCGATCGGAATAATGGCGTTCAGCGGTAGCAACTTTCTATTCTCGAAAATAGGAAAATCGGACGTGGATGAGGAGCGCAAGCGCCACGATTTAGCTGTAGAACAACTCAATAGCGCAAAGGAAGCATGGTCGAAAAAACGAACCGCCCATCTGGACTGGGTCAACGAAGAGCTTCGTCGCGAGAATCACGCCTCACAAACTTTCCAGAACGTTGAAGAAGCCAACCGCGAGTACGCGCTGGCATATCCACAGAAAAGTCTCGCACCGCTAGATCGCGAGCCCCAACTTTCAGATTTCTATGTACCATCAGAGGCCCAAAAAGACCGCGAGATCGCGTTCATCGTCGTGGGAATGGGTGTGGTGGGTCTCGTCGGCTACTATATTCAATCGAGATTTCAAATTAATTAATAATTATTTTAATTTTTTTTTTTTTATAAATATATATATAGAACGATGTTAGTTGACGAACTTTATTACGCTATGATCGATGTAGGCTACATTGCCCAAAAACATCGTTTACCTGGTGCAAAGAGTATGATTCGTCTGGCCCGAGATTCTCTCGAGACGTGGCGCGAGGACGAAAAAGCAGCCACCCTTTTAGCAAAGCGGGTGTTAGATTCCTCCACCAATCCTGGGGATTGGATGAATTAGATTTTCCCGAGTTCCTTCAGAACTTAACCTCAAATTGTGATTGTACTTCCAACAAAGATTTATTTTAACGACGCAGTTACCGGTCGATCTGGCGAGAGCATGTTGGAGATTGTCCGATCTATTAGAATACTTCGCATACCATGGACACGCACAAACTTGATACCAAACTATCGGTTCGCTTAGCGCGCAAGCTAGCAAACACATACTACAGCCCCCGCGGCTACTGGAAGGGACTCGCGGCCATCAAGAACCTCGCCGCGGCGACCAAGGTTTCCGAAAACGCTGCCAAGGAATGGCTCAAGAAGCAGGCCATCTGGCAGATCTATTTGCCCGCGCCGCGCAATATTCCACCCCCGAAATTCGATGTGCCGATGTCAAACCAAGTTCACCAAGCGGATCTCCTGTTTCTCACTCACGATCGCGTCGGTCGCAAAACGTACAAATACGCACTGACAGTCGTTGACGTAGCGAGTCGCTATATGTGGGCTGAGCCGTTGGCTACGAAAGAGTCTAAGGAGGTGGCCGAGGCTCTTTCCGGAATATATAAAAAGAGTCCTCTCAAATGGCCGAATCTTCTCCAGGTCGATCCCGGCCGCGAGTTCATGGGCGCGGTCTCTCATCTATTGGCTAAACATAAAGTTTCTGTCAGACGCGGCCACGTCAACATCCACCGGGACCAGGGGATCGTGGAGCGGTTCAATCGAACCCTGGCTGAGAGGCTGTTTGGTCATCAATATGCCAAAGAGCTTGTAGACCCTCATTCGCGATCGACCGAGTGGGTGGCCAGGCTGCCCGCCGTGGTCTCCGCACTGAATGGAGAGGTGACCAGATTGATCGGTAAGAAACCTGTAGATGCCATCAAGTCTAAAAAGGTGACGAGCAAGCCCTCTGCCGTCTCACGCGGGCGACCCGTTGGCTTAGAGGAGCAACGGCTTCCATCGGATGTTGACGTCCGGTACCTCTATCAACCGGGAGAGCTCGAAGGTGGCAGCCGCCGCGCGACGGATCCCGTGTGGTCTCTCAATGTATATCATCTAGATCGATCTATTACCAAACCCGATGAGCCCGTGCTCTACTATTTGGCTGATGGTCTATCTCGCGGGTTTGTTCGCGAAGAACTTCTTATGGTACCTTCTGACACCCAGCTACCACCGGATCGTCAGAGTCTTTAGATTGATAATTAATTTTTAAGAAAATTATAAAATTATTAAAGAGGTTCTGTATGTATTCCGTCTGGTAACACACGTCTTTTATCGTAGTACGCCGAGAGTCCTATTTTTTGTTGACAATACGTTTTCATAACACCGTCTTTCATTTTAAATCCTCTATTTTGTGCTACATCTATAACATGTTTTCCATCTTCTGTAGTTTCGCTTAATACTCGTTTATATCTATCCCAATTTAAGTTGTTTGTTCTCTTGGACATTCCTTTCGCAGAGTTTTTATTAATGCTAATTTGTTCCAAATTATCTTCACATAGTTTTTCTGCGAAATAGCACTTGCTGGATAATGCTATCGCTCTATCTCCGCTAAATTCCATTTTGAAAAGCACGGGCTCTCTTTCACTCCATTTATCCCAAGCCAACCATTTCTTTTTTTCATTTTCAAACTCGTCTATTTAGCTGGGTCTAATAAATTCTTCTATTGTTTTTCCACTAACTCCTATATACATGCTATCCGTGTCCATCTGTATTAATTCAAAGTCTTCTCTTTTTACGTATTTGTCTAGAAATTCGTAGTAAAATTCCAACATTCTCAATTTAGCTAGTTGATAAACCGCTATTCCACAATGGAATGGTCTCTTTACGGATGACCTTGGTTTTCTGGAAGATATTTCACACGCATCTCCTATCTCCTCCAAATCATCAAAATACGCCGATCTTAGGGCCTTGTCAACACATGTTTCGTCTTGTGTATATGTAGTATTTAAATGTCGCTCTGTCGCCTCTATCATCTTTCCACAACACGAGTTTCCCAATAATTTCATTATATCTGCTACTGGTTTCTTTTTGGGTTCTACATCACCTGTTCGCCTTGCTTCTGTAACTTCTTTCACAAACCATTCGAAGGGTTTGCCCCTAACGTAATCTATAACCCTGTGAACGCCAGTTATTTCTAGACCGTGTTTTAAATACCATTTCAATAGTGGTGCGTACAGCAATACTTTATTCGCGGTCATAGATCCCACCAATTTTTTTCCATCTCCTCTTGTTCTACCTGTATCTGTTAAATATTGTATCATGTGTTCTGGAACTTCATTAGCCTCTACAACACGATTGATAAATATTGGAGACATTTCTGAAAACTTATCTTTCAAGTTTGTGGGTACCTCTATATCTACCTCCGCAAACCCAAACCAATCTCCGGACGAAACTCTTTTACAAAACATTTTAATAAACTTAGGACTATGTGGGGAATCCATATGATGTATGGACTCTTTTCCGCACGGCATCTCTTTATTTAGCGCAGATAAATATAGCGCATTTGCATCGTATCCCAAAACGGCCTCGCATTGTTTAATTCCTGTGGAATTATTTCTAATTTTTGAAACACCGGCTTCTGCATATCGCGTAAATACTATTGATGGCCCTCCAACTAGAGCGTCTTTCATCATTTCATATGTTTCTGTTTTTGGTGCGTATAGTGCGTCTTTATTTCTTTCACCCCCGTTGGTAGTTTTAATGGTTCCTCTCAACAAATATTGTATAGCAACTCCAGGCAGTGTCACCGCATCTTTGAAAATATCTACACCTCTGTGTTTATAAAATTCGCTCATTTTACCAACTGCTTCTAGGAACGGTGCTACATCCAAATCATTATAATATTTCAACCAATGTCTGAAAGTTTTCATATTATTTTCTTCAAAAATTCTACGACATTTAATTAATTCTGTTTCGTCTAGTAACATTTTCCCTGATAGTTTTGAATACCAATTCTCTATATCAGGTAATCCTGGGTAATCCAACTTGTCTATAGAATCGAACCACTCGTAAGGAAAGAACGATTTCTGCTCCTTACAATCATATGCTTTTTATCCAACTATCATAACTTATACCTGGTCCTAGATAAAGTATTACATCAAGAAATCTAAACTCTGGAGTAAATAGAAATATTGTTGCGTTTGCCCGTTTTCCAACCATTACTTTCGTTGTTGTTGCTGATAGTTCACCTACTAGATATTTCTTTATTAAGTTTATATCGTACTTACTACTGTTAAATCCTATAACAGGCACTTGCTCTACCCACTGCTCGATCTGAGCGATTTGTTTTTCGTGCAAATGTTCTGTATTGAATCTATATCTTGACCACACTTCCTCTATTATAGCATTTCCCCTGACTTTCAAATCTTCTATGAAATTTTCTATAAGTTTGTTGGGATCGTGATCACAAATATGTGTTACTGTTCCCGAGAAATTATCCCCTATACTAACAATTACTGGAACATGCTCCGCCTCGTATTCTATACTAGTTCCTATGGCTTTATCTTCAAATTTAGGTTTCTTTAAATATGCTTCAAAATCATACACTATCTGATATGGATAAAGAGTAGTATCACAACCTATCTTTATGTCTTCATCACTTCTTTGAAACTCATAACGCATTCCCATATACCTACTATGTTAAATTCTTCGCGTTTAATGCGTTGATCTCTCTTCATAGTAGCGGCGCGTTCTGCTTTTCTATGTTTTGCGTGAAGCAGACACCCGTGCCAAAAACAACCGTGATATTGGTATACGGTATTCGTTTCCGAACAAAATCCATCTACTGGAGCACCTAAAATCCATCTTTCTCCTCCGTGTCCGCACTGTTCGTGATGGATGTGAATCCCCTCCTGTTTTTCTACAGAGTTCATCCAATCTACCGCCCCATAGCTGTTAGAACTTTTTGGGTAGAAGGCTTTCTCAAACGCCGAACGTGGACATTCTAAAGGATCGCCCTTACACGACACTTTTGTCTCGCCTTTCATACAGTTTGCCCAGTGTCTCTTCATATTACTCGCTTTCGTGAATTTCTGTTTGCAATTGTCGCAGGCATATTCGTTAGACAGGTTTTTAAGGTTTTTTATCAGAAATGCGTGATTATTATACAATCCTATTGTCATTGGTTTATTACCTATTGCACCGTAGTGTGCCGGCACCTTTTTCAACCACCAAACCCCCTCTTGTGTCGGCTGATATACTTCTATGCCGATTTTAAAAACCCCTTCAACCTTTTTCAGATCCGCGAAAGGAATTGGATCATTACCAAAATTATTATTATCGCCGTGGTATTGTTTATTAAGTTATCTAGCCTTTTCTGTACATCTGTCTGATCTTTTATTGGACATGTGCATGGCAAGACATCTGAACAGACAAAGATTATCATCGTACTTATCAAAACAATACATTCCTTTCTTCTGTCTTAACCAGTCAGGAAGCTCTCCTCCTGCTACTTCTGTGGATTGTAGTCCCAAATCTACTCCCCATTTTCCCTGTATTAACTTTACAAAAACCTCTACCCATCTTACGAATTTCCACTTTGTATTTGGTCTATCCATTTTATCAGACATTAGTCGTGCTTGCTCTTTATCAAACAACAACCTTTTAACAGATTCAAGCGATGAAAGCCATTCACTACCCCCCAGATTCTTATGAAATATTATAGTTTGATGTTTTCCATTGGATGTAGTTTCTTCCACATGTTCTAACTTATAAGAAAACGAATATCTTATAAAAAAAATTGGTTGTTAGATACGGAGCGAGTTTATCGGACATGCGTTCAGACTCGTTGATGTCAATGTTTTTTCGAAAGGATAATGTAACTACCCGTCTTCCCTTTTCTACCTTTTCCAATGTTTCATCATGAGCCCCCAATATTTCTTCACCTTTTTCCACTATCGCGCGAACGATAGATTTTTTCTTATTATTTGGGTCGCCTGTGTGTCTAATTTGGGACAAATTATTGGTGCTTGAAGGTTTGATTACACTGGCCCTTAACCCCGCAATACTTTCTTTTTGAATTATGTTATCAACTTCCTCTGCTAGTGAGAGGTCTTTAAAGGCTCCTCGTTTGTGGGCGCGGGTAAACCGCTTCATAAACGCCTCATTCTTTGTGGTATTTATCAGCTTTGTTAACCCCCTAACTCTCAACCGTTTACTATAAGTAATCCGTAGAGATTCGGCTTCTCTTCTCAAACTTTCGATTTCTGCTCTAGTTTCAGAAGTTATCATATTTTCTATATATAACCTATGAAATTTATCTGTTCAATTGGACGTGAAAAAAACATGATGTATTTTCACGTCCAATTGAATATAAACATATACATATATATATATAAAATACATATATAATGGAGTGTGCTACTTGTTGTAAGACTTTTGCTTGTAAAGACTATCTACGAAGGCATCTATCGAGACGTAGAAAATTTCCTTGTGTAGTCCCACAATTTCAATGCCCCAGATGCCCTTGTAAATTCGTTAGTGCCCAAACTCTTTGTAGACATAAGCAACTGCGATGTCAGGTGGTTAAGGGGGAACGTGGTAGACTAGAGCTGGTGGAGTTAGTTGCTGATCTGCAAACTAAATTAGCTATATTGGAGGAGAAAAATGGGGTGTTGGAATATAAACTATTGAACTTGCATTAATGATATCGACTTTTTTCAAAAGTCAATTTCTAATTTCTTCTAATAATCTTTCAAATCCATTACAATATTATCGTAGAAATGTATATCCGTAAATGAATCGTTGATTTTAAACGGTTTTATAAAATTAGTTTCATAATGTTCCGGTAGTTGTTTTCCGATCCTATTTAGTCGCTTCATTTCGCGAATTTGATCCTTGTACCGGCGACATAATTGCCGGTATAATATTGTAAATGCAACGTTTTTATCGGAGCGTAATAAATTACGCTGATAGTTCATGTATTCGATATCGCATAGTGTTTTCAAATTATCGCGTTTTAATGGTGTAGAAACATTGTGAGCCATTCCGCGAACCTCTTTAAGAAATTCATTAAAGTTCAATTCCCATTGTATTTTCTTATCCATTTTGTTATAATACTTTCGTTATAACCTATTAAATTTATATGTTCAATTGGACGTGAAAAAAACATGATGTATTTATGACACCAATCTACAAGTTTTCGTTCAGATCTTTTGGGACTACAATACCACTTTTTTTATCATTCAATCTCACCACCAACCAAATTTTGGTTGGGGGTGGGATCTACAACACAGCTCAATAACGTTACAAACTTTGGTGGTATCATTTTGACTCACTCTTTTCAAAATTATTTTCTCCAAAATTTATAAATTTGCTGTCGGATACAATTTTTTTGTTAACCAATTTTTGTATTTTCCGGGGGTGGTGGGGGTAGTATAAAGAGGTGTAAGTTATACCACCGTAGGTGGTATCATTTTGACTCCCTTTATACTACTCAAGAGGAGCCCTCTCAAATGGCCGAATCTTCTCCATGTCGATCCTGGTCGCGAGTCGTCGTGTGTCCATCTCTCAGCTGCTGGCCAAGCACGGGGTCTCGGTAAGACGCGGTCGTGTGGATGTCCATCGGGATCAGGGGATTGCTGAGCGGTTCAATCGGACACTGGCTGAGCGGCTGTTCGGGCACCAATATGCCCAAGAGCTTGTAGACTCTCATACATGATCAACTGAGTGGGTGATCAGGCTGCCCGCCGTGGTCTCTACACTGAACGGCGAGGTGACTAGATTGATCGGTAAGAAGCCCGTGGATGCCATCAAGGCGAAAACGGTGTCGTACAAGCTATCTACCGTCTCGCACGGGCGACCTCGGGTGTTGGCGTCCGGTACCTCTACCAGCCCTTGGAGCTGGTGCGTGGCCGCCGCCGCGCGACTGATCCCGTGTGGCCTCTCAATGTACATCATCTGGATCAATATATTATCAAACCCGATGAGGCCGTGCTCTACTACCTTGACAGTGGTCCATCGCGCGGGTTTTGTCCGCGAAGAAGTTCTTGCGGTGCTTTCTGACACCCGGCTGCCACCGGGCTAAGCAAATTCCAACGTCTCGGTGTGGATCCCGTCCGGAAGGAACCGCCTCTTATCGTAGTAGGCGGAGAGTCCGAGCTTCAGCTGTGAATACGCTTTCATTGCTCCGTTAATCATTATAAATCCTCTATTTTCTGCCATATCGATTCCACCTTCTAATGCCATCTTATATCTACACCATGTCAAGTCGTTAGTTCTTTTCGACATTCCTTTGCCGAGTGTTTCACTCTGCCTTTTCCATACATTCCCTCGTCACCACTAACGTAGTAACATTTGTTACATAACGCGATGGTTCTATCACCTCAGAACTCTAGCTTGAACAGTCCTGGAGCTCTGTTACTCCATTGATCCCAAGCGAGCCATTCTGTTTTCTCTGTACGAAACTATTCTATTCTTTCGCGTCTGACTACACTCTCCAACTCTTTACTAGACAGTGCGAAGTACATACCATCGCTTCTGTCAATGTATCTATTTAGAAAATCGTAGTAGAACTCTAACATTCCTTCGCGAGTTGATAGACGGCTATTCCATATTGATACAGACGATTGATTACCACTCTAGGTTTTCTACTAGATATCTCTAGTACGCGCTTCCAATCTCTTCCAAGTCCTCCAACCATGCGGATCTCAAAGCTTTGTCAACAGTCTTTTCATCCTTTGTGTAAGTGGTGTTAAGATGACGGTCGGTCGCCTCTATCATCTTACCACAACAGGCATTTCCTACTAGTTTAAATATTTCAGCCAGTACGGCTTTCGACATCGCCAGTTCTACGAGCATCGGTTACTTCTTCTACGAACTTCTTAAATGGCTTTATAGCTTCGTAATCCATCACTTGATAACGAGCCCGTGTCTACGATACCATTTTAACAATGGAGCGTATAACAGCATTTTTTTCTGCTGACATAGCTCCCACTAATTTTCTCTGCCCACGCGTGCGAGTTCGTCCGGTCTTCGTAAGATAGTGTAACATGTGATCTGGCACCGTCTTCAGAGACACTTCTCTATTAACAAATATCGGTGTCATTTCTTCGAACATACCCCATAATTTGTTTGGCACTTCGATGTCCACCTCTGCAAATCGGAACCATTCACCCCTTTCTCAATTTTCGAACGAAATATTTTATGATCATCGAATCTTCAGGTTCAGGGTTCGTCCATATTTTGTTTTCTTTTCCGCATGGCATGTCATTAGATAGCGTAGATAAGTATAGTGCGTCGGCATCGTAACCACATACATTTTTACCATCGTTTCTTACCTTAGATCTAGCAGCTTCCGCGTATCTAGAGAAAACGATAGAAGGTCCTTCAACGAGAGCTGATCTCATATCATACGTCTCCTTCCTTGGTGAGTACAACACGTACTATGTCGTTCCTGTAACAAGATATTGCAGGGACACACCCGGAAGAGATACGGCATCCTTAAACATATCGATTTTTCTTCCCTTGTAGAAGTTTGTCATTTTTGTCAATGCTTCGAGAAACGGACCAACGTCAATATCGTTATAGTATCGTAACCAGTCTGTCTTCAAACTTAGTCCTTTTTTTTCTATAAACATCTTCTTACTGAGACACAGTAAGTAGGTACCCACCACCAGTCAACTTGGACTTCCACTCGGTATAATCTGGTAAACCTGGAAAGTCTAGTTTGTCTACGCTATCGAACCACTCGTATAGAAAGTATGTTTTCTCATCTTACAGTCGTACGGTTTTACCGATTTCTCATAACTAGTTCCGGGTCCTAAATACTGTATAACGTCTAAGAACCGAAACTCTGGTTTGAAGAGGAATATCGTTGTGCTCGCTCTCTTACCTACCATCACATTCGTCACTGTGTCCGCTAACTTTTATAAGATTCAAGTCGTATCGACTACAGTTGAATCCAACGACTGGAACTTGATCGGTCCATTGTGTGATGACCTTTTGTTGACTTTTAGGAAGCAAGTAAATGTCGTCAGGTAAATATTAATTTCGAACTAGTCTACGTATTGCGACCGCTCTCGTTTTCAGCTCGGATAAAAACTTTTCGACTAACACCTCTGGATCTTTTTCACAAATGTGAGTTATTTCACCGTTTAGAGTATCACCTATCGATACGGAAACTGGTACGTGTTCGGCGTCGTACGTCAGATCCTGTGTTGGCTTATAACCTTTAGATTGATCTAAATACGCTTCGAAGTCGTATACTATCTGATGTGGATATAGTGTAGTATCGTCACACTTATTTCCTTTTATACCCGCGACATTCTTCAACTCATATTCTCACTTTACTAACAACCCGTATCCTTCCTCTCTTATTTTGGCATCTTGACGTCTTTTCTTGTCGTCTTTTCATACATCTTTGCCGCTTCCTTTTTCTTACAATGTCTCGGACATCCGTGCCAATAGCAACCGTGAAATTGATACACCGTATTGGTATCTAAACAATATCCGTCTACCGGATTGTTAGCTATCCACCTCTCATCACCATGCCCACACGTTGAATGATGTATGTGGACTTGGCGTACATCGGCTTCGTGCTGTATCCAGTTAATAGCTACTTCGCTCGAAGTCCCTCGTGGATAAGATGCCTTCTCGTACGCAGACTGAGGTTTATCTACTTTCTTACCCTGACAGATGACTTCAACTATGCCTTTTGTGCACGTACTCGCGTGGCAATTTAAATTGCACGCCTTTGTGAACATATGTTGACACTCACCGCACACATACTCATTCACTAACTTTTTGAAATTATTTATTAAGAACGCATGTCCGTCGTACAATCCGATTGTCATCGTCTCAATACCTATCGCATCGTAGTGAGCCGGTATTTTCTTTATACTCCACGCTCCATTTTCAGCCGGTTCGTACACTCGTATGCCGAGCTTGAACTTCTCCTCAACCTTTGGTATTTTTCCATTGTTACCATTCTACTCTCTTGTGTGGCATAGTGACCAAAGAACCTTTCTGACAGCTCTCTAGCCTCCGTACAACATATATCTGCTCTTTTTCCTCTATGTATCGCGATGCATCTGAAAGGACACACATCGTCATCGAACGTGTCGACAGCGTACATGCCCTTTTTCTGTCTCAACCAATCAGGTAGTTTTACATTACCTACGAGTATTCGTTGATTATCGATAATCATCTGCACCTCGACTGACACCCAATTTACGAACACACACTTGCTGCTCGGTCTCTCGACTTGATCAACCTCCACTCTTATCGACTCTTGAGTGACTATCCAATCGAGAGCTTGAGCGAGTTCGTTCATCCAAGGACTACCGTGGCGTTCCTTGTGAAATACCATAGTCTTATCATTTTCGATATTACGAAGAACGTACGAGCTTGAATATCTCAGGTAAAAGGCGTTGTGAGCGTTTGACTCTACGTCTCGCATTATTCTCTCGCTTATCACGCCATCTACACCGGTGTGATAGGTCAGATAATGGATATACGTCCTCTTCGAACAATTTCGGCTGGTCCGACTAACTATTTTATTACCGCCGTTACATCCTCATCACGCATATAGTGATCATCATCATCGACCTTCTGCGTGCGAGCCGTAGCACTCATACCGGTCACTGATTCGCTTTTCATGCGTTCGAAAATCCTTTGGAATTCGTCAATAATTATCTCACGCCTCCTCATGGTTTCGACTTTACGACTCGTCATGGTTTTTGAATATAAGAAAATCTTATCTTTAACATAAATTCAAATCGGGTCAGTGACAGTATCACTGGTATGCTTGAGGTTTTTCTTTATCTCTAATACGACGTCCCGTCAGGTCACTCTCGACAATATGAGAAAGTGAACTAGTGACAGTATCTCTGGTTTGTTTGAGGGGTGTTTTTATCTCTAATGCGACCTCACGATACCCTCATTCTCACATATATATGCTTGCCCTAAAGTTTTTCCCGCTCTCGTAACTTATTATAAGAAAACAAATAATACAACCCTTATTGCAAAACAATGTTAGGTTTATATACGAGAAATCAACACCTTATATTAGCTGGGACGCCAGCTATGGTCTCGGGGGCCCAAAACACGTTGCCACGTGTGTTCACTTAACAGACTGCTCTACGATTTCGAGTGGATGGAAGTAATGAGGAGGAGGGGTCCGCAGTAGACAGTCGCTAGATGGGGTGTAATAGACGTGAGCCAGCAACACCTCGATAAGCCGAAACAAATAATAAGGCGCCGAGGCTTAGCGGGGTGGGCCCAGAAGGGGTTTCTCACCGGAACACCCGGTGGGTCTTTTTTTCGTATTAGTAGTCTATGGGGTAAGAATTATGACCGAGGTGGTATCATTTTCATAAGTTGCCGAAATCATGCTTGCCCTAAAGTTTGTTTCCGCTCTCACTAAAAAGGGCTAGAAAAGGACCGAATATGACCGAGGTATAAACAGACTACAGACGACGGCGCTATACATTTACACTAAATACAGAGGCCTAGTAGTATAGGGGAAGACAAAATGATACTATCGAGGTCGTCGTAATTCTCACCAGCGTAGCGGGGTGAGAATTATGACCGAGGTGGTATCATTTTGACTCCCCCTATACTACTAGTTTTGCAAATATAACAAGGGGGCCGTTTCACTAAACTTCGTACGATGAAAATGTTCGCAAGTGCAACATTATGATAGTGTGTACATTTCAAATTAACAATGTTTTCTTGTAAACAATTATTTGATTTACATGTATTGAGCATAGGCTATCAATTGACATTTACAGACGATCCTAAATTTGCACTTACGAACATTTTAGTCGTACGAAGTTTAGTGAAACGGTCCCAGGTCCTTAAAACTCCGCCCTTGTAAGGTAATTCTTAACCAGTCGTGCGGCCATTTACCTTTTCCAGTTTAAGTCCCTCGGCCTCCTCGAGTATTCCGTCCATAGTGAGTTCTGTGATGCCATCGCGGATTTGGTTCAGCACGCTCCGGATAGCCTGGCGGGTTTTGATAGAGAGCGCGATGTCCGGGTGTTGCTTCGACAACATTCCTGTTGACGTGTGTACAATATTTATTACACTCTTGCAAATTGACAGATGACGAAAAGTTCAAAGCTCATGCGAGAAAATTGTGTCAAAGTTCGATTGTCATTTACAGGAAATATCGCAGTTTGTTACACTATTGCGAGTTATCTGCATGGGTTTCACTGTGAGAGAAAACCCGTAATCAACTCTTTACAAATAATACACCGTGAAGAGAACATCCGTAATTGCGCGCCTGTTTTCTTGGAAACCACGAGCTACCATGCAAAATGTTTAATTTTATTACAGTCAAAATAAATTATTTGAAAATTTGGAAAGGGTCTCGACTAATCTAGAATGTTAATGTGATTGAACACATTCCAAAAATGCACTCAAATATATCTGGCTCATAGAAACAACTGTGTTATTTGGATTTCAAAAAGTTTACATGACGTCACATTTGACGTCACACAACGTAACGTCAAAACGCGGGAAAACACGTCATTGTATAACTATTCATGATCACATCACAATTCATTGATTATAATCTAAAAAATAGACTAAATGTGGATATATATCCGCCGTGGAAGTGTAATAAATAGGATATTCCATCGTACATGTTTGAATAGTGGAAATAATACACTTGTGTCCGTCGGCGTCCGTGCAAGCAACTCGTTCGCTATGCTCACTCGTTGCTTACGCGGAAGCCGACGCACACTCGTGTATTATTTCCTGCAATTCAAAATGGAATGTCTATTTGCATAAAATGGGCTTTCACAGTTTAATAACACAGTGTAATAAAATCATAATACACCAGTTGAAATCGTTGACTGATTTCATAAGAAACTCGACAAAGCCTCGTTTCCTATGAAATCAGTAAACTCGTTTAATAAATTAAATCATCACTCATGGAAGATCATTTATTTTATATTACACTCTTGCGAGTTATTTGTACGGGCCGGGTTTCTCTGTGAGAGAAAACCCGTAAACAACTACATGTACTTACAAATAATACACCGTAATTGCGAGCGTGCTTTCTTGGAAACCACGAGCTACCATGCAAAATGTTGCTTTTTTTACAGTCAAAATAAAGCTATTTACCATATTGGGGAAAGTCTTGACTAATCTACAGTGTTGATGGCATTGAACTCATTCCAAACATGCACTCAAATATATCTAGTTCATATAAACAGGTGCGTAATTTGTATTTCAAAAGTTTACTTGACGTCAGAGAGCGTAACGTCAAAACCGGGAACTTTGTGTAACTATTCATACGCACATAATAATTCATTGATCATAGCCACAAACGTAGACTGATTGTGCATACATATCCGCCGTGAAAGTGTAATACATAGAATTTATACCGCAACCATTGCTCCATGTAGCATAATAAAGGGGGTTGAATAAATGCTGTTTATATCTGAAGTAACCTAATATACCTGAAGTAGCCTAATATACATGAAGTGCCGTTTTTGAATAGAGGAAATACTGCTCTCATGTCAGTCGGCGTCCGTGCAAGCAATTCGTTCGCCACGCTCACTCATTTCTTACGCGGAAGCCGACGCACACTCGTGTATTTTTCCCCGCTATATCAAAATATTTGATGGAATATCCTCTATATAATATAGGTAAAAAGAAGAAATCAATAAGAGACCAGTGAAGCCATGAAAACAAACGCAATATAACATGATACATGTAGTTACTTGGCACGTACACAGTGGTGACAGAGAAGGCATCTGGGGGCCGTTTCACTAAACTTCTTATGATTAAAATGTTCGTAAGTGCATATTAAGAATCGTCTGGAAATTTCAATTGATGGATTTACATTTATTGAGCATAGGTTGCATTTGCAGCCTATGCTCAATTACTGTAAATCCAATAATTGTTTACAAGAAAACAGTGTTAATGTGAAATTTACAGACTATCATAATGTTGCACTTACGAACATTTTAGTCGTACGAAGCTTAGTGAAACGGCCCCCTGTATCCATTGGTTATACCAGCTGTTTCTAGTTTTCAACGCGGCACAAACTTGCACATCGCGACTTCGGTCTCCGGGCAATAATGCCTCGGGTCGTCCACAGCACCTCGGAGCAATAGTTTTGACTGTTCCCCGAATGACCATGAAATAACTGTATACTATTCTCACCAAGACATCGTATAACATCCAGTCGACCGCTGTCGCACATCTGTTTCATGGTTTTCGCGATGTCCTTATGATCAACCATGTGGTCTATGAACTTTTTGACCTCATCTTCCCCAGCTACAAATCCTCGTCCGACGTCGAATCCGTAACTGAGGTGCTTGCTCATGCGGTGTTTGATGAATAGTAGCACGTATGGCATCGTAGGCTGCAGAAAAGTAATACATCTGCTAATATGCATGCACCATTCATGTATGAACAAATTACTACAGTTGATTTATATATTTTGAATATTATATGTATACACATCACACGCGGTTTTAATTTCGGGATTGGGAGACACTGCCTATTTGTTTAACTGTACACGTACGTCACCTATAATGTTAGTATCACGTACGCGAGTTTAAAGTATATTTGCAAGGCTGGGCCCGGTTGCTCGAAACCTATGATAGCTTAACAGACTGTTAAATTCTTAACACTGTTAAGCTAACAGAGGTTTGGAGCAACTGTACCCAGGCAAATAAATTAAGTTTATTCAACCAGGTGAAATTGGGTATACGACTGAGCATAGCAGGCTTATCTAGCGGTAGAACACAATCACGAGCGCAATGGTTCGCAATATTAACCTCACCTGGTTCAATAAACACCTTCTTACAATGTCACACATTCTATTTAACAAGACCATTTAATCCTATTTGAACTCGTCAAATCCTTCGAAATGATTGTATAGATACGAATTAGAAAATAGAAAACAAAACGACAATATACTGAAATAGACGAACCATAACTATGATAACCCAGACAATTGTAAAAAGTGCTGATAGTAAACAATATAATACAACATATATATGGTGAATGACAGCTAACAGTGCTCAACTAGGTCTGCCTACGAAGGCAGAATATATCATCAAGAACAAGAATTAAAACAAGACCAAAGCGAATCAAGCGCAAATTTTAGCCAAAAGTTGTGCGAATTAATTTCCGGAGACGGGCGGTAGTGAATGCGATTTTCTCGCGATTTAGAGGGTCCGAGAAAACAATTTCATTGGTTGAAAGAGGCACGTCATTGTGACGATACTAACGTCATTTATCCATACATGAGAAATACGAGAGTGGCTTCAACTACTGCCTTGCTACAGTGTAATTCACGCTTACATTTTTGTAAACTATACATACATAGAGGATATTCCTTAATAATGGGAAATAATAAGCATACGAGTGTACATCGGCATCAGCGTAAACAACGAGTAAGCGAAGCGAACGAGTTGTTGACGCGGAAGCCGACGTACACGAGTGTATTATTTCAAGCTATTCAAACATTGTTTGCACATTTAGTTTGCATATTTTTGAGATTATAATCAATGAAGTGTGCTGCGGACATGAATAGTTACGCAATGACGTGTTTTCCGCTTTTCGACGTCACGTTGTGTGACGTCAAATGTGACGTCATGTAAACTGTTTGAAATCCAAATTACGTAGCTGTTTATATGAACTAGACATATTTGAGTGCATGTTTGGAATGTGTTCACTCACATTAACATTGTAGATTAGTCGAGATCCGCTTAAAGATTTCAAATAAATATATTGTGTATGTAATGAAAATTAAACATTTTACATGTCAGCTCGTGGTTTCCAAGACAACACGCGGGCAATTACGGATGTTCTCTTCACGGTGTATTATTTATAAGGAGTTGATTACGGATTTTCTCTCACAGTGAAACCCGCGCAAATGATTCGCCAGAGTATAATAAACACCGGTAACTGGTTGAAATGTAAGAAAGCTACTTACCTCGAGCAGCCGGAATGTCCGTATTGTCCGGAGTATGATGAAGACGACGGATATCACGTGTACGGTGTGCTGGGTGTCGTCGTGGATGTGATTTAACAAGAAGCCAAGAAAGACATCCAGTGCCCCGATCGATATCGTAATCATACATAGGATGTGCCAGACGCTTTTGAAGTACAGTTTCCTCTGGACGATAATCTGTCAACAAACACGTCACCATTGCGTTGCTGAGGAACTACGCCTCACATCGCAAAATAGTTCCTTCTAAATCACCACATATTTGTTTATTGTATTTATATTTTGTATATTTTTGAAGCGCATATATATTGCTAATGATGTACGTGTGTAATAAAAAAGTTATTTGATTTGTATGTGGATATATGCCACTCGTTCCGCCGCGCAACGGTATATTGCGCGCCGCTACGGAACGCATGCATATATCCACATCCAAATCAAATAACCTATAAATATACGGAGTCAATTGAGACAGGCCATGTGAGTTTGAACCTTAGTCGGTACATTATAATGCACCGAAAATAGAAATCATGCATCTGATTGTAATCACAGCCTATAAAATATGAAAAATCACAGCATATAAAATCTCCGTTTTACCAGTCTGTGTTTTACAAATTGACATATTGATGTAACCGTACGCGCTTTTGTAAACAATGGCCAGCGGCGGGGAATGCAAATATTCCAAATTAATTTCGGTGCAATGTCGATTATCCATTCTGCCATATTGACCTGTACAACCCAAAGTGGAAAAGAGAATCGACCAACGACTGACAAACGTGAGTTCAGGGTGTTGAACAAATTCCCAAAAATATTACCCATTCCGCAAAATACAGACAAAATTACTAAAGTGCTAAAATGCAAACTCAATATGGCAGTACCAGCCTATAATTTTACGAATTCCAATGTGCATATACATGACTATACATAATAAACTGTATTGCAGATGGGTAATCACCTAAATTATGCGTAGCTCCAGGGAAATCCTAGGCCTGTTGACACAATAAGTTGTTGACATTCCGTTGTAAAAATCACACGAACCCAGTGCAGACATGTTGGAATTTCTTTAAATGAATGAAAGCAAATAACTGTTGCAATTACACATAGAAAAGCAATAAAATTGTTAAAATAAACAATAGATTTGAAAAAATGTATAGAAGTCTGAGAAAAAGTCCTGTTAATCTCAATTTGAAATGGGAATTTTCTTCGGCGGAGTTATATTTCTTCAAATTAATTTGGTGTGGGGCTGTTATCGATGACAACAACCTGCTCACGTATTAAAAAATATCACTGTTCGTGATGTGCTACGATGTTGCAGAAAGAGGGCAGCACACTAGGTGCATTAAAATGGGGGATAACCATGATTTGTTTTTCGATTTGGAGCGGTATGTGTGAGGTTTTATGGTCTGTGAATCAGTTTTACGGCTCCGCTAACGCGTCGCCGTAAAACTGATTCAGACCATAAAACCTCGCACATACCGCTCCAAATTGAAAAACAAAGAATGGTTATCCCCTACATATCACATGAAAGTATTTACAGAATGCACAATATTTCTTTCGTTTCAAATTCGTGAAATGTTATTCAGAGCAAATGCAGAATGGAGTTCCGCATTGTTGTAAATAACATGGCTAGTCTCAATTATATATTGTTACATGACTTACAGCCGTGTTCAAACGTACAGCGCGTGCTGTCTGACCATGGCCATGATGGCTGTAGACAATGCGCATTCCGGGACCAAGCCAACAACTACGTAATGCATGTGTAGCATGACGCTACTAGAACGCGACATTATGTCACCAGACCAGTAGCCGATTCCATCAAAATTGCAAAGTATACTTATCTAGCAAAGTATACTTATCTAGCAAAGTATACATTGAGGGAGAAATTTTGAACTTAAGGAAAAAATTATTAATTTTTATTATACTGAATTTATTACATTTTTGCTGTGATAATGTAATCAATTCAGTATCATAATTCTACATACGTTTACTCATCAAATATATGCAGTCGTTATTTATATACAAAATAATGCATTTTGGGAAAAATAAATGATTACTCCCTCAAAGTATACTTTGCTAGATAAGTATACTTTGCATTATTGGTGAAATAGGCTACAGTTCACAACGGTCGCACTGAACTTTTGAAACTAATTCGGCTGCATCACGCAACGTGTGCTGAGGCCCCGTAATGTGTATATGTAAATCAGCTGTTTAAATGGAGAAGATTATCAACATACCGAAAGTACTGCATACTGCATAAATGCTTAAATTGCATGATATTTCCGACGGAAATGTAACAATAACGTTCGACCATGTCCAGCCGTGGGGAAACGTTTGCCGCGCCCCTCTGCAACTGTTTGAACCCGTGGCCTATGGCCTTGGGGCTCAAACAGTTCTTTCGTACCACGGCAAACGTTTACCCACGGCTGGACAAGGTCGAACCTTATACCATGTACACTGACCCTATTACACTTTTCGGCAAGATTGCATGTCCCATTGCGAGAAAGAAATTATACAGTAGTAGTACACTGAAACTACATTAATATGCTTTTTATTAATGTCTATGTCTCTAATTCAGGGATTATTATCATGGATCTTCTGTCAGATGTGATCTTATAACGATATGGCCTGTTCCTCAGATTTTAAATCAAGTATTACTTAGTGCATAATAATATTTAGACAAACACACACCAGCGGGGCCAGTTCAATCTGGTAATTCTGATGCAATAGCATTAAATAGCATCCATAGAATATATATAAGGCCGTCCGTTTGGATCGTCTAATCAGTGTACAATGTGCTCACTAGTGCTATACACTCAATTTTGCTGGTTAGAAGGTCGGGTCCACGCAGGGTCGTCTTGGGCGCCTTTTGGTAGTATAGGCACTGGTGTTAACCCGCTACTCTGAGATTTAGGCTAATTCCACTAAAAGATCGATTGCGTGCCAATAAAGTATGATTGCAGAACTACTACATTGTTCGTCTTAGAGAGGTTCCAGAAGGTGCAATTCAGATGGTGATCACAACAACGTTACAATCTTACAACTATAAATGTTGGAATAAATACCACTTAGTCTAGCGAATTGGAAACATGGCACACTTAAATAACGAAACAACCACAAACAAACTCACTTTCAGTAAAGCTTCAAGCGTGTATATCGTGAATGGAACCACGTTTATTATTCTAAATAAGCTCTCGGTACCATAGAAGCCCTTGTTGAATTGCTTGGCAATAGCAAAGCCGGCATTAACCATATCAAAGACGACGATGATAAATATAGTAATGTAGAATCCTGGGTGGCGAGTGAAGTTATGGATTGCTCGTAATGGGGAGCCTTTTTCAAACTGGATGTCCGTTTTTGTGATTGCTCGCTTGATGATGCCTTTCTGAAATGAAAATATATATTATGTGAGTATCATGATTATGGTGTTTGTTTTGTATTTGTGGTCTAGTCAAGCTGCCGGCCTGCTGGAATATACCTGAAGCCTGATATGGATGCATACTGTTTGTTAGACGCATGTCTGGTGTTTCAATGACTGAGTATTGAACAATGCGGATTCGGCCCAGACTGAGTGTGTGCGTGTGCACGATGTGCTCGGGTTACAATGACCGAATAACATTTATGCCAAAGAGAATATCACTTTATGAATTTTACAAATGTGTCAATATTTATTTCGACAAAACAATATAAGTTTCTGGAGCAAAACATAAGTTACAAATTAACCGAAAACGTGCGTTTACTTAGCTACCATATAATTAAGTTGTAAACAGGTGATATTGATATTACATGTATCAGCAGTCATATTCAATAGCATTATATGTCTGTCGGTATTATACAAATAATAGTGCAAGTCGATACACATGGTACAACAATACTTACAACTTTTTGATAAAAGCTTGGCATTTCCCAACTCTTCTTTATCTCTTCGATATCAACAAATCTGAAACAAAAGTTATGCATATTACATTTAGTAAGCAACTCAACCTGTGAAATATATATGATTAGGATGTTGTTCAATGATAAAACTTCCACGAAAGTAGCTTTAGTTTTGGACTCTGGTTTGAACACGGTATGCGTCTATATGCAGGATGCTGCAAACTATAAATGTTATACGACTGCCGATGTAACAATAACGTTCGACCATGTCAAGCCGTGGGTAAACGTTTTCCGTGGCACTCAGGAACAGTGCCCTCGTGCCACGGAAAACGTTTACCCACGGCTGGACATAGTCGAACCTTTATTTATTTACTTCATCATGTATTTCGAATTTGGTTAATGTGCATCATGTTGCATGCTTCCAGTGTGAATGCCCTGGTGACGCTAGCTGTTCATTTCTTTGAGTTTGAGACTATGTGGCGTATTTGTTATATTCATTGTATATGTTAATTATTTCTCATGTGTGTATATTGGATCTAGGGACCGTACACGGCTAGTGTTAGAGTGCATTCTGAAATTACCGCTGGACGATTGTCTGTTTAATTTGTCTTAGTTACATTATAGTTTACCTGGACAATTTATATCTCCTTTTGGCTACTCTATTACTATACTGAAAGGATAAAGAAACGCAGGGTAACAATATACGCAATTGTTATTCAATTACTAATGAATTATCGGTCAAAACCTAATGCAATTTTGCTAATGTGTTGACTAAAGATGTTTTTTTAATACTCATATAAAATATTGTATATAACAGCAAACACATCACTTTAAATCACCTCAAATGTTTAGTATTTATCAAGTTGCAATTGGTCACATCGAGTAGTCTTACTTTCCCTTCGTGTCCGCCGCCACTTCGGTGCATTCCTGGAGCTTTCGTGTGGCTTCCCGTGACAACATCCCTTGTTCGAACTGGCGCCAGTAGCTCATCTGTAAATTAGTAATAGTTATAGTTCATATATTGAATTTTTAATAAATTAATTTCGTAGCTATATGTGAACTATAACGTATGTATTGTTTACCCAGTCCAGTCGCGAAGCTCCGCCCCTAACAGGATTTCCAATCGAAATACTATGTGATTGGCGGTGTGACACGAAGTGAGCGCGTGTGTGGGCGGTAATATGCTTTTCTTCTCTTGAACTGATGATAACAAGGCATACAATCTGTTCTAAATATAGCGCGGAACTTTTAATGATTAATTTAGTACATATGGCGAAAGCGTCGAAATATGCGATTAATTGAGACGAAATGCTGTTCTTTCATTGGTCGAAAAACTAGGGTAAACAATAAATAACTCTATTAGCAAACTTCCTAATATCGAGTGCATAATTACATATTTTTCAAGTGCTGCGTTTGTTTATTTCATTGTATGTCTGACATTCAGTTAATTTTATAGAAGTCATCATAATTAAATGCAAAGGGAATATACAGTGAAACCTCGCTTAACCGGACACGAAGGCAGTCTATGTATCTTTATTTTTATGGGTTTCATTGTCCTCTATCTCTGATGATAATGCCTGTTGATTATAAGTATGCAGAATTATTATACTGAATGCATTACATTAGCACAGCCAAATTCAGTACAATAATTTGGTCATAAAATATTTTATTTCATTAAATAAAAAAGAATTAATTTATCCTTAAATTGAAAATTTCTCCCTCAAAGTGTACTTAGCAAGATAAGTATACTTTGCAATTTTGGTGAAATCGGCTACTGGGCTCTTCCATCTCCTTTGAGTTTACAATTTCCATATGTATTTTCGCACACTGTTAATGTTAACCCTTAGAATGTGGCAAATTAAATCTATCGTCTGAGTTTAATCATATTTTTCATTTGTCACGGTTCTGATTAAAGCATGGTTTGGCTGCGCTTTAGAATCAAGAAATGAATTTGAAGTGCAGCTAGACTATCTTTTAGTTGATAAAAATGGAAAATAAAAAATATCAGCAGACGACATAATTTAATTCAGCACTGTAAGAAATATCGAGAATAGTAGGTTAGTGCCGTGAATGGGTAAAAATATCTGACAATGCTTAGGAAACGGAATGGGCGAAGCTCTGCCGAGCACATCCCGTTTCCGTGCCGCGCCAGATATTTTTCCCATTCCCAGCACTAACCTATTATCATATTTATCCCGTCAACATCTACAAATAGCTTTAAAATGCAAAAACGGAACCCCAGCCGCATCGTCAAAATTGGAGAATCAACTATGACAATCACACATATTCATAAGCAGTGATTAGGTCGTATTGACAGAATATCAAAAATATTTCACGGCACCGTGTTTCACGGCACATACGCCCTGTATTGACGGATAAAATCAATACCTTGCTGAGAGAATCATGAATTAGTCTTAGGTGCTACCAGATTATGTTGTGTTGATACATGTATAAATGGAGGAAAAAATAATAATTAGCAGACGATAAATTTTAATTTATCATTGTAAGGGTTAAGCAGTACAGTCAAACCTCCTCGATCGGCTCACACTATATTTAAGCTCCCTAAAACAACCACCAGTGTTGTGTCTTCCCATAGACGGCAATTGTAGTGGTAGAGATGTTAAACATTACCTTCTCGGCCTTGAGCATCCGGAGAATAGCTTCGTTGGTCATGTCCCGGAGCTCCTTCCTGGAGTACTGTGGCGGCAGCGTGTAGTCACAAATGGGGCAATTCGCGTGGGGCTTGATGTCCAGAGATTCGTCCACATTCGCCTGTCGATTGTTGGATTGATTGCTTTATAATCAATTAATCAATCAAATGACCGACTACCGACATACGAACACCCTCAAGTCGGCCTCCGTCTGCCGAAACCATATCGACAGAGCCATCAGTTTTAATGCTTCAGTCGAATATGAGATACGACTTTTCAAATAAAATTCAAAGTAAGTTTCGGCAAAAAGGTCTCTATGTGATCAGCCGTATTACAATAGGGTCCGACGTATTGCCTGATTTTTTCATATACGAATCTACGGAGCCCCGCAGGGGACATGGATTTTTTTTATTAATTCGTTCCCATGAAATAACAATTCGTTCCCTCAATTTAACAATTCGTTCCCTTGAATTAACAATTCGTTCCCACGATATAACAATTCGCTCAGTTTAACAATCCGTTCCCTCACTTTAACAATTCTTTCCAACGATATAACACATCGTTCCCACGAATTGTTAAATTGAGGGAACGAATTGTTATTGCGTGGGAATGAATTGTTATTTAGTGGGAACGAATTAATAAAAAAAAGAATTATAAGTCCCCCAGCGGGGCTCCGTACGAATCAATACATTTGTTATCATATGTTGTATAGTTATTGGAAGATATAATAGATGTGTACATATGTGTATGATAACGTCAATAAAATACCCATAGTGTACTACATAGATGATATTCCATCGTAGATTTTGAATAGCGGGATATAATACAGGAGTGTGCGTCGGCTTCCGCGTAAGCAACGAGTGTATTATTTCCGCTATTCAATTGTGATGTGCGCATGAATAGTTATACAATGACGTGTTTTCCATCTTTTTGATGTTACGTTGTGTGACGTCAAATGTAACGTCATGTTAACTTTTTGAAATCCAAATTACACAGCTCTTTCTTGTAATAGTTACACAACGACGTGTTTCCGGCTTTTTTGTGTCACGTTGACGTTACGTTGTGTGACGTCATGCAAACTTTTTGAAATCTAATTTACGCAGCTGTTTCTATCAACTAGTTAAATTTGAGTGCATGTTTGGAATGTGTTAAATCACATTAACATTGTAAATTGGTCGAGACTCTCTCCAAGTTTTCAAATAACTGTATTTTGACTGTAATACAAATAAACAGTTTGCATGGGAGCCCGTGGTTACCCAGAAAACACGCGCACAATTACGGATGTTCTCTTCACGGTATATTATTTGTAAGGCGTTGATTACGGGTTTTCTCTCACAGCGAAACCCGTGCAAACTATATAGATTGGTCAGTAAGCGAGGCTTACGGAATACCCCCCGCGTGGGACCATGTACCCCTAAATATGTAAAATTTTCAAAGTGTGTGGGCTTGTGACCTTGACTCTGGGCACGAACGTGAATTTGTCACACGGTGGTAGAGGTCCATTGGAGCAATGCGTGTGTGAAATGTGAAGCAGATCCAAGCAAGGAAATAGAAGTTATAACCAATTTATCTCATGTTAAGTTTTGTAAAGAGACTAAGTATGTGACCTTGACCTCGAGATCAGCGGGGATTTGTCACAGCATGATAGTAGAGCCTTAGAGGAATGCATGCATGAACTATTAAGAATTTTCGACGAAAGAAATAGAAGTTATAACATATTTCTCGGATGTTAAGTTTTGTAAAGAGACTAAGTATGTCCCCTTGACCTTGGAATCAGCGGGGGTTGGACTGTCATATATTTGTCACAGCATGATAGTACAACCTTAGAGGAATGCACAAGTGAAATATTAAGAATTTTCAATGAAGGAAATAGCAGTTATAACTTATTTCTCTGATGTTAAGTTTTGTAAAGAGAATAAGTATTTGACATTGACCTTGGGATCAGCGGGGGTTGGACGGTCGTGGATTTGGCACAGCATGGTAGTAGAGCCTTACATGAATGCATGTGTGAAATATTAAGCATTTCAGATGAAGAAAACAGAAGTTATAACAATATTTCTCTGATGCTAAGTTTTGTAAAGAGACTAAGTATTTGACCTTGACCTTGGGATCAGCGGGGGTTGGACGGTCGTGGATTTGGCACAGCATGGTAGTAGAGCCTTACAGGAATGCATGTGTGAAATATTAAGCATTTTAGATGAAGCAAACAGAAGTTATAACAATATTTATCTGATGTTATGTTTTGTAAAGAGACTAAGTATTTGACATTGACCTTGGGATCAGCGGGGGGTGGACGGTCGTGGATTTGGCACAGCATGGTAGTAGAGCCTTACAGGAATCCATGTGTGAAATATTAATCATTTTAGATGAAGGAAACAGAAGTTATAACTTATTTCTCTGATGTTAAGTTGTGTAAAGAGACTAAGTATTTGACCTTGACCTTGGGATAAGCGTAAGCGGGGGGTTGGACGGTCGTGGATTTGGCACAGCATGGTAGTAGAGCCTTACGGGAATGCATGTGTGAAATATTAAGCATTTTAGATGAAGGTAACAGAAGTTATAACAATATTTCTCTGATGTTAAGTTGTGTAAAGATACTAAGTATTACATTACGCAAACACGTCTTATTTGGAATTAATAAATCACTGAACTACTTTCGGCAAGGGAGATAATCAATATCATGCAAACTATTTTCATACGAGCCAAGCGGATTGTTCTGTTTATGATTAGTATAATATAGTTTTAAGCTATCTCCTGTGATATATAATGATACATTACTTTGTTATGTTATGGGTACTAATACATGTTGTTTCAATAGCGTATCTCTGTAACGGTATTGTTGTAGATGGAGTTGCAAATAATTTAATAATTATTACGTTCAAATGGTGGCGTAATACTGATAGCACTTCTGTATAAATGTGGTTGTCGTAAATGGCGCAACAGTCGTGAGGTTAAGGTCGCCGACTTCAATGATTTAATTACCGATTCCCGGAAGGGTCGGTGGTTCAAACCTCGACGTGGTATAATTTTTTTTTCTCCATATATATTATTTTTGTGATTTTAATATTTTTTAATATTTTCACAATTTTATGATTTTAATAAAAATACCTATAAATTGATAGAAACTTACCAACAATTAAAGTGTCTGTCTTTAAGTAATATATACACAGACAGTTTTTTACTGATTTTTAAGTTTAAGTAATATATACACAGACAGTTTGTTACTGTTTTTTTTAAGTTTGAGGTACTGTCTATGCTGTCTATACCATATCATGTTTTACTGTCCCAAAATCTTTTTTTTTTGGCTGTCACAATTAATTAATTTTCGGACAGCAAACATTTTTTTATGAATTTTAAATAATTATTGTCCTCCATCTGCTCACAACACTGTTCGAACTGCGCCTGTGGCTACCACGACCAGAATTCACTGGCCGCAAACACAGTAGCCATCGGCGTCTATTTATTAAATTATTATTTTGTATTTTATTTGAATTCCGCGTGAACACTGCATTTTGTGTCAACACCATTTACAGAAAATATTGGTGATTTTCTAAACGAATATCGGAGAAATGCGGCTATATATTTTGTCAATTTTCAACACCATTTACGGAAAAAAATTACTGATTTTTTAAAACAATATCGGCACAACTAAATACGGTGATAGAATTGTTGTCAACTTTTCAACACCATTTCCGGAAAATATTACTGATTTTCTAAAAACAATATCGGCGAAGGTGTACTGAACTACTCTTTATTTTAAATAACCAGCCGTCTAATAGATCTGTGTATAATCGAGAGTGTATCGTTAATTGTCATGTTGTCTCCGACAGTGAGGTGTTGCGGCACACATCAAAACGACACGTCAATTTCAAAACATTGCCTAAGGGTCACAGCTGTGTGGTGTCATCAGATCAACACCTCGTCACACACAACTACGCATTATCGATTTTTTCCCCACACAAAGCGACGTGTATTTACAACTAGATCTGTGTAATGTGTCGGGTGTAGCCAAAGACCATACATAAATTCGTAATTAGTCACAGATGTAGCCTTAAAATATAATCGATTTCCTTAAATTACGTCCGCATGTTGACAGATATTTCAGGGCAGACGTCATCGTAATTTGCCGTTATTTATTTCCAAAATTAGCCATATATTCTGTAAATGGCGTTGAAAGTTGACAATAAATTAAGACCAGATCAGTACGTTAAATCGCTATCGACGACAACTGACGATCCGATGAGAGAGTAATACCGTTTAAGCGTATCCAATGTTAAATATACATCGATATTTTTTTATGACTTTCGTAGTTTTTACCGAGAAATTCAAACCGTTTCCAATTATTGGGGAACATAATATCATGATTAGCACATCGTTTCACTAAGCGGGGGCTACTCAGGAAATGGGATCACACGGTCTATTGTTTACACTGGATTAATGGCGGCCTCCATGAGGTCTCAGGTAATTATTATTTTTCAATAATACGACTGTGGTTTCTTCCTTTTAGTGATAACCATGTTCCAGCCGTTAACACTTATTTAGCAACATTACTTAATATGTAGTTAGTCTGAACATTCTGCAGAGAAATCTGAATTGGACGGAATCGAGCGTTGTTTAAACTTAGTTCGGTTCATATGCACAGGTCAAAATATGAACTGAAAATGGCGCTTTGTGTGACAGAAATCCGTACGCGGACGAATAAAAAAAATATTTTGTTATAAATATCACATACAGCGAAACAGCGGTAGCATCTACTGTTTTAATAATATGCATACATATTGTAATTAATGTTTAATAGTGATATACTTATGAATAATATACGATACTATGGTTTATACTCCAGCACTATGTTTTTAGGCTGTGTGATTTGCCTCAATATAAACTGGATTAATTAATACTTATATTCATGCGCTTCATGACAACATCATTACATTTAAAATATACAAATATTACTTAAAGGGGTACCGATATGATACATTTTAATAATATAAATATTGAAAATACACATTACAATCGCATACAACATAAGTTATTGATTGAAAATAGTCACTGCATCGTGACCTATTTGACCGCATTACCTATTGCGCGGCAACCTCATCAAACCCCCTGTTTACATAGGTAACCGGGGTTTTGGTGAGGTTGGCTCGCTAATACAATGTTTGCGTAATGAGACCTTGACCTTGGGATAAGCGGGGGTTGGACGGTCGTGGATTTGGCACAGCATGGTAGTAGAGCCTCACAGGAATGCATGTGTGAAATATTAAGCATTTCAGATGAAGCAAACAGAAGATATAACAATATTTATCTGATGTTAAGTTTTGTAAAGAGACTAAGTATTTGACCTTGACCTTGGGATCAGCGGGGGTTGGACGGTCGTGGATTTTGCACAGTATGGTAGTAGAGCTTTACAGGAATGCATGTGTGAAACATTAAGCATTTTAGATGAAGGAAGTAGAAGTCATAACAATATTTATCTGATGTTAAGTTTAGTGACGGACGGACGGACGGACGGACGGACGGACGTTCTTACGAGAGATACATTGTGAGGTTATTTCCTTTGATGTTTACACTGTGGGGTTAACCTCACAATGTAGCAACTTATTCCGTTATTTTCTTCCTTAACGATTCTCTTACGGAATAAATCGCATAATATGCAAATGAGCTAGCCATTAGTTAATTATATTTGAAAAACACTTATCCAAGTGTCTTAAATAGGGCGGTGGGTGGGTTTCAGCACAACACAGCAACCTCACAATGTAGCTCTCGTAAGTACGGACGAACTTACATTTCGGACCTTAGGGGGTACTTGCTATATAAAAGATCAAAGGAAATACCCCGTAAGACACAATAGGCTTACGGGGTACGGATTAAGTTCCATTGTGTTCTAACCCTAACCCATTGTCTTAGACCACGCCCCCTACCCCATAAGTACCCTAATGTGTGCCCGGACGGACGGACGGACGGACGGACGGACGGACGGACGGACCACTAATTTGGAGTAAGGGGCCCATTTATAAGGGGCCATTAATACGGGGCCATTTTAAAAATATGGGGCCACCTATGAGGGGCCCTAGGCCCCTTGGGCGTTTTTGGGCGCCCAGAATGGCCCCTTAGCTATCCATATCGGACATCCAAAAAGTATGGATGGATGGTATGTGGGGGGCCTTATTTTTTTAATGCATTTTTTGGAGTCTCTGAGGTCGTTTGATTCTGTTAAAGCAATAAACAAGGGGCCATGGCCCCTTAGTTAAATATGGCCCCCAAGTCACTAATGGGCGCCTTAAATGGCCCTCTACACCCAATTAGAGGCACGGACGTTCTTACGAGAGATACATTGTGAGGTTATTTCCTTTGATGTTTACACTGTGGGGTTAACCTCACAATGTAGCGATTTATTCCGTTATTTTCTCCCTTAACGATTCTCTTACGGAATGAATCACATAATAAGGAAATGAGCTAACCATTAGTTAATTATATTTGAAAAACACTTATCCAAGTGTCTTAAATTGGGTGGTGGGAGGGTTTCAGCACAACACAGCAACCTCACAATGTAGCTCTCGTAAGTACGGACGGACGGACGGACGGACGGACGGACGGACGGACGGACGGACGGAATATTTACATCGAGAACATATTCAGCCCTGAAATTAGAATAACCTGACCTGGTGTCAGGTCCACACCACACCAACGTCACTTGGCACCTTCCCCTGAAATAGGATTACGAATAATCGTAATAGTCACATAAGGGATATAACCAGACTCCACTGTCACATACAAAATGCCAAAGACGTATGTGAAGGCCAAACCAGGTCTCCAGACAGAATTCCGGTAAGGATGAACCCCGATCGCTCAGTCTCACACCTGCCACCCACAAGAACATCTATTGAATACATAGCTCGTATTAGGGACATGAACGTGGTCTAATTACATTACATGGAAGTGAATTATGTTGAAGGCATACATGCTATTCTGTAGCCTATTTCACCAACATTGCAAATATACTTTTCTAGCAAAGAATACTTTGTGGGAGTAATCATTTATATTTCCCGAAATGCATTATTTCATATATAACTTAATCATCGACTAAATATAGTTGATGATTAAGAGTATGCAGAATTATTATAGCTAATTTATTACATTATCTAAATGGCTGTGATAATGTAATTAATTCAGTATAATAACAATTTATAAATTTATCCTTAAATTGAAACTTTTCCCCTCAAAGTGTACTTAGAAAGAAAAATATACTTTGCAATTTTGGAGAAACAGGCTACTAGTCATATTGTTGACCATTGATAATAGAACATAAGACAGGATGAGGACTGCGACCAATACCAAGTCCATTTCTTGTTGATTAATAGACTAACTAAAAAGCAATAATATATGTGGCATGCCATTATATTGGATGTTGTTTTATACTTGTTGTGCTTTCGTTTCCAATTGAATCACAATAGAACGCAACGTCTCATGAGGAGTATTGGTCAGTGCCACGTTCCTTCTAAATCAAAACTAATTTTTTATTTTGTTTTCTTATTTTGTATAATTTTCCAGATGCATATACATTCTTAGAAACAAAATCGCTACCCCGCTCCATACCTCTCGCGAGGGTAGTAACCCAATCTCTTTAATGTAACGCATGGAAGAGTGATTTTTGCAATCGGTTATCTGGCGTGTTTGATATATATGCGAAAAAAAACTGGCAAAGCTGTATCAATAAATTATTATTAATAAAGAAGATAAACATGCATAAATTGGTTATTGTACAATGTCAATGTGTTTATCTGACATGTACATGTATATCTTGTAAATTTGAAAGATTCATTTCATTATGTTGAATGTTGAACATGGGAAAATGATTGCCATGTTCTATTATTTTGGCAATTTACTAGACTAAGTTCTACATCAAAGATTATTTGTTTAAAGGTATAAACTATACAGTTTACTAAATGTTGATATACATGCAACAGGTTTGGGTATGCACTTCGGTTCGGTTGCTCACACTTTTTTAATGGGTCAAATTGTAGCCGTAGCTAACATATGGGAGGCGAATTATTGCAGCTAATAAATTGTGTGTGATGTACGTATATAATAAAAATGTTATTTGATATATACAATCATATTTTTACAAGCATAAACCAAATTGGAAAAACCTTACATGTTCTTCAAAATATTAATAAAAACAAAAAGCTCTTCAAAGTAGTTTTCAGTTACCAGGTATTCCTGTTTGATAGCTATGCTTCTGTGACCCGTGAATAATGTAAATGGGGCTTAAATAGTTGTGGTGACAATGGTAGACTGCTTGCTCTATAGCATTGTCCTATCAAGCGTTAATGATCGTCGTTTACAAAACATTCAGTTGTTCGTTTTTGAAAAACGTTGTTGCAGAATACGTGGGTGTATACATGTTAAATATGCTTTAACTCTATTTAGCCAAAACTGATAAACACCTAATTTTATTAGATACTGGTGGCTGCACATATTGTAAGTGGACATAGAACATATATCTGTGAGCAATGCAACCCTTATTAAATCTCATGTGTACATTACGCTTGTGATAGAGGTACTTTTTGTACTGTACTAGCTAGATATACTAAAAGCATCTAGAACTACACCATTTTGTCAGCAATTATGGCAACATGCATATACTTACCAATTGTTTTAAAATAGGCAACTGAAATTTAGGTATTCGTGTCACATTGTCAAAATAATATGCATATGTGAATTAACAAAAACGGCAATAATGAGTATTATTATTTCATAATTACAGTGTGAAGCCATACCTGACCGCACATTCCTGAAAACTATACACATGTGCCATTGGACACGAATTTGATACAACCATATTTAATTAAATTATAATCACACCATGTTATATATACAAGGAGCATCAGAGGAATAATTTAAGGAATACAATCATGGGCTGTTGCGTTTACTGTATTACGAACAAAAGTGCGTCGCAAACTTTAAACAGACCAACTGTTGTTCATAATACAGTAAACGCAACTGCCCATGATTTTATTACTTATATTTACACTGCATTTTCGGATAGTTTCAAAGATGTAAATTACCATATACGTCTTAAAAATTAGGAATCGTATTGTTTTACGTCGTTTTGTTGCAATTCATGGAACAGTGACGTTGTCGGTCAATAGCATGACGTTACTGACAACGAAGATGAACGTCATGTAATCTAATGACGTCAAACAAACTTTAACGAATAAACAACGTCGCGCGACGTCACGTGGGGCTAATGTAATGTACTGAGATATGAACGCAATACGTTGAATGGGCGTTTTCATTATGAATTCAAGGACAATGTAAATATATTGCTAAATTATTGAGTTCCTTTCAACGCATTTGACAGTAAATACATTTAACCATGTAAAGAAAAATGGAAACAAAGCACAACACAATATAAATAATCAAGACGTACGCTCTGATAAACATCAAATACATATGAATTGTACATTGCTTTTATAGTTTAAACTTAATTCAACATACGTATTATATCACTAATTACGAACAACAACGTAAAAAAGTCCCGTACACAACACACATATATACCTCTTCCTCTTTCGTCTCGTACGGATCATCAAGTTCTGTCTGCTTTTCAACTGTTTCCCATTCTGCATCCGCCAGGAATCTTTTAAATTAAATACAACTTCTCGGGTAAATGTGTGCACACAATAACACTGGAACGGGAAGTTAGATCACTAATATAGATACAGACATCCACACTATAACAGGGGCGTCGGAACATGTCAGACAGATCCGGCAACTGCCGGACCAATACTTGTTACAAAACTATGTTTTTTATTGAAATATTTGGAATTCATATATCAAATAATAAATTCAGGAATGTTAAAATTTGTTCTGCAATGTTTCTCATTTCTCATAAAAGTGTGTGTTCTTACCACTCAGTTAAACCGTCTCGGAAAGACGGTTCTACTGAGTGGTAACAACATACACTTTAGGTGGGTAGCGAGGGCACCCAGTAGATTCGCCGGACCAATATTATGATGCTTCCGGCGCCGCTGAAGAGATACAAACATCCACACTATGACAATGACACGACAACTTAGAAGATATTCAAAGAGTGTTACAAATGACAGAGAAACAGTATCAAATAGATTAAAATATATTTCATACCGTTTATTTAACAAGGCTGTTTTCATTGTCGTTCAAAAATTCGGTGCCGTAAATTAAGTTATTAAGGATCGGTGGACAAGGAAGAGATACCGTTTATATAACTATGGGAACTGATTATCGTGAAATAATGCACGAGTGATTTGGTCCTTCCGCTAAACAAACGAGTGAGCGTAGCGAAACGAGTTTGTTTAGCGGTTTGACCCACTCACGAGGGCATTATTTCCAGATGATCAGTTCACCTGGTGAAATAAACATTTTCTTACATTTCACATATGATTTGTCATAAAAAAACCAAAGCGAATCAAGCTTAAATTATGGTCAAGAGTTATGCGAATTAATCTCTGGAGGCGGGCCGTAGTGGAGACGACTGTCTCGCGACTCAGAAGGTCTGTCTGATAACGTGATGCTTACTACTGCTGCTCAGTGGTGCAATTCACCGTTAGATTTCTGTAAACTACCTGCAGAAATGTAATAAAAATAAATACATACCTACACTAAGCTGTGTGCCTTACTGAAACGAGTCAGGGACCATACATACTCGTACATTCGTCCCAAACTGTGTCTATCAGAATTCGTGTAACATATCAACAATACATTTTTACCTTCCCCTGACACATACATATCGCATTTGTTCTTCGTAACAACGACTCATTCCAAGCATAACCCATTATATATCATATTCTCTTATAATATACACCCCACCTATTTTATAAGCCTATGATATACCAAATAAACTCTCTGTTACTTATCACAGGATATAGTTCGTTTTTGCATGTCATTTACTTTACTGATAGGGAGGTAATCCGACAAAAAGCTTGATAAACTTGATAAGTATGATATAACAAAGAGAAATATAAAAACTGAAATGAAAAGAAAAATAAACAAGATGCATCGTTGCTGTTTGGTACATTATTATAAGGTTCGACCATGTCAAGCCGTGGGTAAACGTTTGCCGTGGCACGAGGGAAATGTTTGAAGCCCAATGCCGTAGGCAGTGGGTTCAAACAGTTCCCGACGTTTACCCACGGCTAGACATGGTCGAACGTTATTGTTACATTTCCGTCGGACATATCATGGCAATTTTAGCATATATGCAGTACTATCAGTACTTTGATAACCCGTTTCATTCAAACAGCTGTAATGTACATATACATATTCCGGGGCCACAGTACACGTCGCGTGATGTAGCCGCGCCAATTTCAAAAGTTCAGTGAGACAGTTGTGAACTGGTCTTGTGACGTAATGGAGCGTTCTAGTAACGTCATGAGTGGGACATTCAGTACGTAGGTGTTGGCTTGGCCCCGTAATAAGCATTGTCTAAAGGTATGGTCAAACAGGACGCGCTGCTTGTTTGAACACAGCTGTGAGCGGTGTCGAACAACGGCAGTCATGTAACAATAAAGAATAACACCTTGAAAATGACAATAAATTCAACGGCATACTATATAACAAGGGGTTTAAGATAGACTGATAACACTATTATAATTTTAGTTATCACGTCTCGCTAGATCATGTAACCGATTTCACCCAACTTGCAAAGTATACTTTGAGGGAAATATTTTCAATTTAATGATAAATTTATTAATTTTTATTATACTGAATGTACATGTATTATATTATCACAGTCATTTTGGCTCTGATAATGTAAAAATTAAGTATAATAATTCTGCATACTTTTAATCATCAAATATATGCCGTCGTCAGTTCTAGAAGTATATAAGAGTCAAAATGATACCACCTACTGATGGAACCCCCCTCCCCTCTCTCACCCCCTCCCCCCCCGCTACGCGCGGTGGCTTCCACCAGGAGGTGGTATCATTGTGGACCCTCATATACTACTTGGATTTTCCCACACTGTTCGCACGGTATGGATGAGAAGAGTGAAAATTATTTTTCAGCAACCGCGAGACCATATACTTCTTCGAGCGGTCGGATAGGAACGCCGTTGTCATGCAGTTGTTTACCATAGCGATCTCGTTTGTAAGGATAGAAGTTAAAAAAAAGTAAAATTTTAGGTCGAACCGCGGATCGAACTCACAACCCACGTCTCCATAGAGTGGCGCCTTAGCCCACACGACCACCGAGGCTGTTACGAAATATAAACCTGAAGGTAAAACACTATGTAATGTTACGCAATAATCGATAAGGTGAAATACACCCTATTAGAGATAAGAAATCCATTGGTTATACTCAGTATATCCAGCAATCTGCCATACATAGTAGATCTGTCATAAATATCAACTGAGTCCCTATTAGAGATAAGAAATCCATAAGTTATACTCAGTATATTACAACAATCTGTCATAAATATAAACTGACACCCTATTAGAGATAAGAAATCCATAAGTTATACTCATTATAATACAACAATTTGTCATACATTTATTACAAATAAAATAACAACTGACACCCTATTAGAGATAAGAATCCATTGTTTATACTCAGAATAATGCCTACCATAAAGCAAACGAGAGAGTCAGCTAAGAGTTGGGGAATTTCCATAAGAGGTTTGAGACTCAAGAAAGCTATAACAGATAGGATAAGTGACGCGCGAGCCGTCGTCTACGAGGAGAGGCTGCGGCGTGCGATTTCGACCGGACGACTGCCTGTCGACCCCGAAAAACGCTCCGATAAATTGGAGAACGAGACGACAGCCAGTCTGCGTGCCATCGCTTAGGCGCAGCATGTAAAAGAAGAACCCAGCGCGCGCAGAAAACCAATATGCAAGGCGTACTACAATAAGATTTATCAAGGGTTTGTTGGGAGACCTCCTAACAGGAGGAGAGAGCTCGCCAGATATTTGATGGAGGAGGGTCCCAGGGTTCTCGCCGAATATGCCGAAGCAAGGGAAACTGTTGATAGGGGTATGAGGAAGATAGTATGGACTTTCGAGAGGGGGGTAGATGGGGAGATTGCTAATCGCCCAGAGATGACCACGGCATGTTATCTGAGGTATTCGTGTTCGTATCGTATTATGAACATCGAGACCGACGAAACAATGATATATCACAAACAATCCAATGGTAGTCCGTGGATAAATAAGATCGCCAAAGCTGTGAGTTGGATATCCGATAGAGAGAGTGGTCGAATGGAAATCGACAAAGTCGATATACCAAACACAAAATGGACCTTCGTTCGTTGGATATCGGTCGAGGTGAAGATGATCATCGATGCACAACAACTTCTCACGGGAGCGGGAAAACTCCCCGATTGGTTAAGACAGAAAAGGGGAACGTATTCCGTCGACAAGTACGACGACTACTTGTGTCTGTTTAGGTGCATAGTCATCCACCGTGGAGGGAGAGGCGACCGCTGTTGTGAGAAGGCACGAGTTCTAGCTCGCGAATACCTCGGTCACGATAACGGACCGGATAGTAAGGGAATCCCCCTGGAAGATATTAAGAAGGTCGAAGCTGGACATTCGCGTTTACGAGCCCACCGCCGACGGAGTGTGGTACCTAATGAAGTCTCCGGC
This sequence comes from Conchocele bisecta, assembly GCA_029237695.1. Classification (NCBI taxonomy): domain Eukaryota; kingdom Metazoa; phylum Mollusca; class Bivalvia; order Lucinida; family Thyasiridae; genus Conchocele; species Conchocele bisecta. Next base: position 7,904,094 of record CM055273.1, read on the forward strand.
AAACTACGACGCGGAGAAGATCATGACGATATGAATGTTTTGAGGTCACTCGTTCCTCATCAAGAACCGCCGCAAGATGACGAGCGAGTACGGGTGCACCGGATGTCAACAACGGTTCACAAAGGCGTGTAACATGCACAGGCATGCGACCACATGCATGGGTGGGAAGACCGTGGTGATATGTCCAGGTAAGAGGGTAGAGAGACCGCAGTCGGTATATGAGAAGGCGTTCTATCCCAAGGGGTCAGCGAGCGCGATGTTGATTCAATGGTTGAGCAGAGAAGAGGAGAGGGTTGGAAAGCACATACATCACGCGAGATGCGGTCACGGTGGAAAGGTGGGTGGCCGGCGATCCGGTCGACGGCTACTGTCACAAAATCAAGACCGTGTTTCAGTTTCACGGATGTTACTGGCACGGGTGTCCGACGCATTGCATGAGAGGTAACGCGAGATCACTGTACGAGGCGTATCTCGACAAGTCGGAAACCACGCGCCCCAGCAAAGACCTGACCTTCGAGGTCGAGCACGTCCCTATATCAGTGTCGTTGGGGGATACATTGCACGAGGGGATCACCCACATATGCGAACGAGATCCCGACACTCTGGTCGAGAAGTTCGTGACCGAGCTGCAGAGGAGAGGTAAAGTCATCAGGGAGGGGGTTAGGAAGAAGTATCTGCCGACCGACATAGAGATGCTGTCGAAACCTCAGCGAGAGAAGATCGTCTCGTGGATCGACCAAGTCCCGGTGGTGGGGTTCAACTGCAGCAGGTACGACCTGAATCTCATTAAGCGGTACCTTGTCGAGAAGTTGGCGGCCACTGTGAATAAGGTGATGACCGGAAAGAGGGCCAGCAAGTCGATGTTTCTGTTTACCCCGGAGTTTAGATTTCTAGATATCATTCAGTATCTGGGACCCGGTACCACGTACGACAAGTGGGTTAATGCGTACGACTGTAAAACGGTAAAGTCTCACTTCCCGTACGAGTGGTTCGATTCCCCAGAAAAACTCGACCATCCGGGGCTGCCCGATTATCCCGAGTGGTACTCGAAGTTGAAGGGTGAGTTCCTACTGTCGCTGTCCGAGTGGAAAGAGTGCAAGAAGGTCTTCCGAGAAAGGAGGATGAAGACGTTCCATGAATGGTTGCAACACTACAACGACTTGGACGTCGGACCGTTCCTAGAAGCACTGAATACAATGACGGAGTTCTACAGGGGGAGAGGCGTGGACATACTCAAGGACGCTGTTTCTCTGCCCGGTGTTTCCCTTCAGTACCTGCTCCGCGGGTCGATCGATGGGAAGGTGGACACACCCGAGCTGTGGTCGCCGAAGGGTGAGACTTACGCGATTATGAAGGAGGGGTTGGTTGGTGGTCCGTCCATAGTGTTCTCCAGATACGCAGAGGCTGGCAGGTCAACGATCAGGGGCCAGGTAGGGAGTCAGGAGGAGAAGATGTGCAAGGCAGTGATCGGGTACGACGCCAATGCGCTGTATCTGTCTACCCTTTCGAAAGACATGCCGTGCGGGGAGGAGATGATATCGACGTGGGACGACCAGGAAAAACAGTCGCGTCTAGACCGTTTCGTGAGGATAGTCAGGCTATAGTTGGATACAGAGGTCCCGGAAAAGTTGCGAGACAAGTTCTCTGAAATGTCGCCGCTGTTCGTTAATCGAGAAGTCGACGAGACCGAGGTTCTTCAGCATATGAAGGACTATCTAGGACTATCTGACCACGACTGGGAGGAATAGGGTCGAAAAAGATCGTGGAGGAGCTGTCTGCCAAGAAGATGATCATATACTCCCCGCTGCTAAAGTGGTATCTGGAGCACGGTCTTCGTCGTCAAGGCGGTGCATAGGGTGATAGACTACACGCCCGGCAAATCGTTCCAATGGTTCGTTAAAGAGGTCACCGCCGCCAGACGGACGGGGGACGTTGACAAGAGCAAGGCGGTGTTGGCGGAGATATTAAAACTGGTTGGCAACGCGTGTTGTGGCAAGCTGATAGAGGCGCAAGAGAGACACCTGAACACCACTTATACAAAGGATGAGAAGACTGTCGACCTGGCACTGAGGTCGGCGTGGTTCGAAGACCTGGAGGAGATTTGGGAGGCTTACGAGATATCGAGCAGGAAGACTCGAGTGGTGATCAACAGACCGTTTCAGTGTGGCATAGCAGTCTACCAGTTGGCCAAGCTCCGGATGCTGGAGTTCTACTACGACTTCTTGGAGAAGTACGTGGATCGCGGAGATTTCGAACTGATACACATGGACACTGATAGCATGTACTTCTCGGTGTCAGAGAAGACACTGGCGGCGGTAGTGAGAAAGAAGATGAAGAGAAAGTTCAATAAGGAGAAGGCCGAGTGGTTGGCTTGGAATAAATGGAGCAACAGAACTCAGAGACTGTTCAAGCTGGAATTTCATGGAGATAGAGCCATCGCACTGTGCAACAAGTGTTACTACGTGAGCGGTGACGAACAAACTAAGCATTCCGCCAAGGGTATGTCGAGGAGATCTAACGAACTGACTTGGTGGAGGTACAAGAGCACTCTCGAAGGAGGAAGGGACATGGCGGAGAACAGGGGATTCCGAATGGTTAACGGTGTGATGAAGACGTACAATCAGGAGAAGTTGGGGTTGTCGGCGTACTACGCCAAGAGGAGAGTGATGGAAGACGGAGTACACACCGAAACTATAGATAGGTAAAAAAAAAAACTCGGCCACCTCCTTAGACTCTTTAGTGGCAAGCGGCTCAGCACCCTTATACCAACTCGCTACGACATGTCTTGAGACATTCCTTGGCTGCGTTTTCGGAAATCTTGGTCGCCGCCGCGAGGTTCTTGATGGCCGCGAGTCCCTTCCAGTAGCCGCGGGGGCTGTATAATGTGTTCGCTAGCTTGCTCGTTAGGCGAACCGATTGTTTGGTATCAAACTTGCGCGTGTCCATCGTATGCGAGGTATTCTAGTAGGGCGAACAATCTCCAACATGCCTTCGCCAGATCGTCCGGTAACTGCGTCGTCGATACTAAACCTTTGTTGGAAGTTTCACTTCAGCTGCCGGTTAAGTTCCACCAATTCGTCCAATCGCGATTGGATTGGAACAGGAGCGGGAACTCGGGGGAATCTAACATCCGCTTTGCGAAAAGGGTGGCCGCTTTTTCGTCTACGTGCCACGTCTCTAGAGAGTCTTGGGCCAGACTGATCATACCCTTTGCGCCAGCTAAACAGTGTTTAAGGGCCGTGTAGCCTATATCGATCAGAGCGTAATAAAGCTCGTCAACTAACACCGTTCTATATATTTATTATTTTAAAAAAACTTTTTTTAAATAATTATTGCTTATTGCTTTTGCTTCTGGCTTTTTCAATATAGTAGCTGACGAGACCCGCCACACCCATTCCTACGACGATGAACGCGATCTCGCGGTCTTTTTGGGCCACTGACGGTACATAGAAATCTGAAAATTGGGGCTCTGGATCCATCGGCGCGAGACTTTTCTGCGGATATGCCAGCGCGTACTCGCGGTTGGCTTCTTCAACGTTGCAGAAAGTTTGCGCGGCGTGACTTTCGCGACGAAGCTCTTCGTTGATCCAGTCCAGACGGGTGGTTCGTTTTTTCGACCATGCCGCGTTTGTGCTCTTGAGTTGTTCTTCAGCTAAATCTACTATTACTGCGAGCGTAGCCATTTTATTTCCATATATTACCAGGTAGAATTCCAGCTTTAACTAGATAATCTCGGGTCGAAACTACGGCCGCTACATCTAAGGTCACGAGCCCTACGTCTCTCGCAGTCATGTCCAACTTGGGAGCGGGCCCTCCGAATGCCATCTTTGATAGTCTAGCAAACCCGATACTGAGACCTGATATCACCACGGCGTGATAAATTGCATTCACTATCATTTTACCTTCATTTTCAGGCATTATATTTATTGCATATAAAAGGGATCGCGATCAATGTTTAAATGGGGCGCAATCGGTTTCGTAACTTTCTTCGGAACCGCGGCTGGTTGTTTCGAAAGGTAGTTCCACACACACAGGGTGCCCACAACTGCCAGACCACCATCAACAACCCACGGGATGATCCAGGTAGTAGCTACAGCAATCGGGGATTGCACCGACAGTTCCTGCGGAGAAACATCTGCCTTTGTGTGTTTTACTGTTTCTGCCCCCAACTCCAATTTCGATTGGGGCTCCAGCTCAGGAGCGGCTGGAACAGCAATCCCCGATTGCAACGACTGTTTGGCCTCTCGAAGCTCGTCGAGTATTTTATCTTGTTTAGATTTTCGGGTGGCAGCCGCTGCCCGCCCAGCTGCCTGTCTTTTTGGGTTTTTGTGTCGGGAAATCGGGTTCAACCGCACCTTTACTGTTGAGGGTTCATCCAACCGCACCCCCAATTCTTCCAATTGCGATTGGATTTGGAACTGGGGGATCAATCGGAGTTGGAAGTGCAATCGGGTTCAACAATGTTGAGGGCTGTTCCGTCACTCTCGCAGGTGCGTCTTGTGTCATCATTTTCTGAGCTTATAGTTCGTGGGCATATATGTCCAAATTGACAGTGCTTAGCCGTGGTCAACGCTAAGTACATTCCAAACTTGTGATAAATTGAGCAGCAGGCTGTTCTAAGAGTGTGTCCTACAAAAGGGTCAGTCTCTAGATCAACCCCGCGGTGTCAGATATAGGGATAATTGCACTGACAGCGGTAGCGTACAAATGAATAGCCGCCGTCCCAAGAGTTTTCGTCATCTCTGACCCCAATCTGGATTCGTATCGCGCATACATTTTATCAACCTCGACATCTGACATTTTATCCACCTGACAAACTGAGAGACGCCTATCAAAATACTGCTCCGATTGCCCCCCAGCAACCAGCGCAGCTAGCCGCTCGCGTCGCGTCGTGTTTTCATTTTCTTGCAGGACCGTGTCGGCAGCCGTGCTGGTTCCTACAGGTCCAATCGTGTCGGTTCCTACAGGTACAGTCGTGTCGGCAGTCGACACGACTGTCTCTTCCATTAGCTGATCGAGAAGTTCGTCGCAGTTCATTGTGTTTTTAATAATTAGTACTATTCTAACTAGCCTCATAAGTCTAACATATTGCCAAGTGCACCACCCGATACGTATGATCACCGTTATGCTCGCAACAAAGCTCGCAGCGGAGCAACAAATTGATTCACACATTGTTAACCCTTGTTCAGCATTTGTTCAACATTTGTTAAGCATTGTTCAGCATTGTGTTAACCATTGTTAAGCATTGTTCAGCAATTGCTCAGCATTGTTAAGCATTTTGCTCAGCAGTTACTAACGAGCGTTTAGCAGCGCTTATTACTTTGTAAGCAGTTGGTTGATCAGTCTTTAACAGAAGCTTGGCGTGCTTAGTTTTCGAAAGCATCTGTCGAACCTCCAGGCGCTCCTCGCGCGTTGGGATAACGTCGTTCTCTCGAAGACAGTCGTCGAATGAGTCTCGGTCCTTGCAGTGAAAGAGGGCGACCCATTTCGTTTGTTCGCGCAGATCCTTGAGGACGGCGTTGTACTTCTGAGTGGCGATCCATATGCTTTGCCCCGCATGCCGACCAGAAAATGCGAGCTCCGAGAGCATGCCCTTCTTTTTGGTCATCGCCGCCTTGGCCGAGCAGTGGTCAATCACGTACAGGGAGGGCTCGCCCTGGAATCTTTGGTATAAACCACGCAGCCTATCGTGAAGCCTGTCGCCGGGGTCAATAACGTATACCTCAGGGTCGGTCCATATCCACGGGCGTCGCTGATAAGTCTCGTTGTGTCGCACAGTGGGACACAGGATCACAATGTGTCGAAATATATCGCGGTAGGACCCATCGAGCAAGTCGAGGATGAAAACTGTTTTTTCCGCATCCTGTCTGCCCACATATTATGGCAGAGTGGGCATCACAAACTTTATTTATTTTTATTTAAATCTTTAGATTTAGTAGAGTGCTGAGACGTATCAACCATCTTCGATGTTGAGTTGTGCGTCTGTGATTATATATAAGTACACATTCAATGCGCCAGCTCCATCCGCCTCTTTGGTTATCTGGATCGTCACACCCTCGCTAGCGTTCTCAACTTGGCGTTCACTACCGTACATTTGGTCGTCGTCGCTGGCTCGCATGTCTAGCCATAACTCGTATTTGGTAGTCAGGAACCGCGCGAGGGAGACGTCCGATAGCTGCAGGTCTTTGCCAACCGCGGCAACCTCTGGGGAGCGTTTAGAGCCGGCAGCAAAATGCTTTCTGGCTTCGTCCCACTGCTGGTGCGCGGGAAGGCCCTGGCTGTAGAGTTGATTGGGGACTCCCTCGATCGTCACCTCGACCTTTGTGATTTTGGGGTTATAGAATTTGTCCGTTTTTCTAACCCCGAGCGCGAACCGACCCTCCTCGAACAGCATCAGTATACCTTTCATCGAGCGAGCGGGTACGTTGATATTAATATTCCACAATGTGTCGCTTTTGTCTTTCGTCATCTTGCGGTAACGAAGAACTCGGTCGTAAAGTATGGCAACGCGCCCGGCGTACTGGGTTCTGATAAATCGCGCTAGTTCGGGCATCGTGACCATGTCGTACTCCAACGAAACATTATCGATCGTATACGTCGATGCCATGTCGGTGGCTATGAGAACTCGGCCGTAGTCGTTGAACGTTAGTTCGTATTCGAGGCGGTCCGCCAAAGCACTCTGATAGTAGGGCATGTGACTCTCCAGCAACTCAAAGTCGAGCGGGATGTAGAAGCGGTTGCCGTAAGCGGCCGCGATCGCGTTGTCGCTCACGTCGTTATCTGCCTTGTTACCAGCCCCGGTCTAAGTTTGGTAACGTTCTTATTTTTGCTGGAGTCAATACCCTGATAGACCGCATGTTCGCGCTCTTGTGCCGTCTTCCACAGCTCCTGATAGCAATGGTAAACGTCGCTGTCGTCGATCGACATCACGTCATTACCAGAAATATTTATCATGGTCTTCTTCACGATGGCGCGACCTAGGCTCTGAACGACGGTTCGGTCCTCGTCTGTCGACGTCAGCGAAATAGTGAAAGCGAGGCGAACAGTCCCCGGCACAATGACGTCGTTAGCTCCGAGGTTGGGGAAGCGGGCCAAGAGCTGCTGGTTCTGGTCGATCGTCGATGGGTTGTTCGTAATAACGACGCTCTGTCTCACACCTTTCGCCCCAAGGGGCTCCCGCAGTCTGCGGTATGGATTGAGTTTAAATTTGCGGCCGTATTGACTCGAAGACATATTTAAATACTCTATTAAACCCGTATGGTTTTTCTTTAATACATCGTTAAAAATGGACGATATTAAAGAATCCGATCGCACTACGGGCGAACGAGATGATGACATCGATGATGATGATGATGACATCGATGATGATGACACACATCGATGATGATGACATCGATGATGATGACGAAACGACCGGCATAGAGACGCCAGCACCCGCACAAAACGGTGGAGTTCCTGGCGCCGGTGCTGGCCAAAATAATATCTTCACAAACCTACGCGCTTCGAAGACAGACCCAAAAATACGGACTTCGCACAAGACAGACCCAAAACTACGATCTTCGCACATCCACTAGAAACTACATCTGATGGTGTCCATATGTGGGAGGCCCCACCCTAAACTCCGGCATGGGCGGGCGGTACCGAGATTCCTGCGGGGGTCTCCAAGGATGAGATGGTGCCTCCTGATAACATGGAGTCTCTGGTGAACCGGTGGGAGAGTAAGGTGTCTGAACACGGCATCAATGCCACTTTGGAGTTCTGCAGCACTAAAAAAGGAGACCTGTGGGTAAAATGGGGTAATAGCTGGAAGTAGCTGACGTTCAAGAACGACCCGACCCGGTTCCTCAGTCCCTCTTCCTTGAACAGATATGGAGTACTCCTCGGTCGAGCTCTCGGAGTGGAAGAGTATCGGTCGGACATACCTCAACAAATGGTAGAGACCCTACAGTCTACCGATGAAACGCTGGATAAGGCGGCCACCACTATAGAAATGGTCGATCTCAGAGAGGTCCCTCGTGTAGCCACAGACGCTATTAACACAATGGACACCACAGTCAGCGAAATAGACGGCACGATGTACGACCCACCGTTACCTATTCGCGAAATCCTTGGATTCGATAAGGCTGTGCAATCAACCCGGGGCGAAATTGTCAATAACCTCGCCAAACTCACGGCGCTGGACGAGCATATCGCGCTAGAAAAAATAAAACTTGTGGAAGCAAGTGACGATAGAGAATCTACCGAGCGGATCAACAAACTCCTGTGGTCGTTGCGGGATGAAAGAGAAGCTCGCTTGGAGGCTGCCTCGATTAACCGTGAGACGCTCTCTGGCCAATTAAGTCGGAGCCGCGAAACAATCTCGAGTGTCCTGCACGAGGACACGACACTCGGTGACCGTCTTCGCACTCTGTTCAGAGAGAAGGGCGTCACGATAATAACCATCCTCACAGCTTTCACCATGATTATATCGACCCTAATTTTATCTATATCGACCCTAGTTCTATATATCGCTGTTGGTGCGGCACCAGCGCCAGCACCAGCACCAGCGCCAGCACCAGCGCCAGCACCAGTGCCAGCGCCAGCGCCAGCACCAGCGCCAGCACCAGCGCCAGAACCAGCGCCAGCACCAGCGCCAGCACCAGCGCCAGCGCCAGCACCAGCGCCAGCGCCAGCGCCAGCACCAGCGCCAGCACCAGCACCAGCGCCAGCATCAGCGCCAGCACCAGCACCAGCGCCAGCACCAGCACCAGCGCCAGCACCAGCGCCAGCACCAGCGCCAGCACCAGCGCCAGCACCCGCACCATCCGGTGGAGCCAAAGAATAGGTAAAAAGACTACTAAAAGCCCTTGCCAGTCTCCTGGCTAAATTAGCTGGAAAGGCGGCTACCGCGCTGCCTGGGTTGATCCGAATCTTTTGAAACGTTAAATTCGTCACATATCCGTTCGAACACCTTACGGTTGTATGTGTTGGAAATGGGATTCCAGTCGTCGTCTTGATGTAGTGGAGTACCTAGTTCTTTGATAATCCTCCTAATAGTATAATACACATGGAAGTTGTAGACGCTACTGCTCAGCATGCTATTCCTGTTTTTGTATGTGGTCTCTGAAAGAGACGCCACACCCGGTTGTGGCACACCACACAGCAAAATTTAGTTGGTTCTGCCAGAACTGCATAGGGTTGTTGTTCCAGTTTGTTGTGACATCCTGTTTAATGGTTTTAGGAAGTTGAAACCCAGGCCCAAACTGGTTCTTATTTGGGGGTGCACAAGCCCACCAATGGTGTTCTTTTGAGTGAGTACACCTCACACCAGGTACTTTGCCTTTGAATTGAAGCTAAATGCCTTGGTATCCAACGACATTTAAATCGGAGTTTAATATGTTTGCTACTATCACTAATGTTCAAAAAGAGAGTTGTGAACTTCAGAAGTCAATCGACAACTGCTGCGGAAAACGCCGGGTAGGCCTCAGATCAATCACCATCACGGTTGGGTGGCCAAACTTGGGGGAGCACGAAGGGTTTTACTATGTGAAGGATGGACAACAAGCAGGTGTAAAGCTGCCTCCCGGAATGTGGAGTTTTAGACAACTCAACGATTTTGTCACCTCAGAGGTTGACGGACGAGCCAGCCTCACAATCTCGAAGGCTACCGGGCTCAAAACAATGACCGTTAGCCCAGATAGCAAGGTAAGGATCTCCCCGGCGTTAGGTACTCGATTCGGTATTAGAGAAACATACACCGCAAAGAAAGAATTGTTTGCCCCGGGTGAGCACATCGGGGACGTTCCGGTGGACTTCGCCTTCTCGAAAACTCTCAGGGTGCACCTGGATCGGGTGAACACATCGTACAACAGGGTAGACGGATCTCCCAGCACATAACTGAAAACCGTGCAAGCCAGTGATTGTTTCTTTGAAGAGACTGTGACCTTAGACTTCCCATGCCCCGAGATGAAAGTTTTGGAATCGGGACATATCCACAAATTTACGGTCTCTATTCTTGATGATGAAGCGAGAGAGTTGAAGACCTATTACCCGATTTCGGTCGTCCTAGAAATTTCAAATTAATTCAAAGAATTAGACTCAAGTTCGTAATAGAATTATCAATATTATTGAAAATGAGTATATACGGACCAGGTAGTTCTTCCAATTCCAATCGCGATTTGGTGACAGACATAAATTCAAAGAATCCGAGTCACAACCCAATCGAGATTGGAGTTCCCTCAGGTGATTTTTTAACTACCGAAAAAACCAGATCACTGATCAATATAACTATATCGGACGCCACAAACGAAATTCGCAGGAGTATAGCACAGCTTAGAGTAGACGTCCTGACGGTGACTGCGGAAGTTCGCGAAAAGGCACATACAGGACTTAAGGATCTCAGCGGAAAAATAATCCAAGTTGGGGAAAAGGATCATGCAGCACTTACTGAACTAGGTGGAAAGATAACCGAATTTCGGGAAGAGGCCCATACAGCGATTGCGCTAGATGGTGAAGGACTGGGTGCAGTGGTTGAGCAGGTACGTCTATTGCAACCAGAAAAACGTGTCATAACAGTTTGGGCTGAGAAGCGGGGCCCATTGAATGAGGGGATCTATGAGTATTCGTTTGGTGCCAAAGCGAGCAATATATATGGGGGATACGTCATGACAACTCCCGGGACGGTTCGACGAATGGCGGTCTGCTCGGTTAATGCTAAGGGTAAATCTGTGAGCGCGGTCACCGTAAATCTCGTACTGGATGGTGAAGAACGGGCGCTTGGAGTCACTAAACTCGCTGGACAGATATTAGGGGTGGTTTTGTTCGCCGGTGACAATCCAATTAGATTTTTCGAAGGTAGTGTTATTAACTTTGTTACGAAAGTCGCTGACCCAGCGAGTTCTTCCACTGTTGTAACATTGTTAATTGAAGTTGATTTATGACGAGTGAACATTTAATACCGTTGAACCTACAACCAAAACCTGCCGATCCTGTTTCAAGACCCAATATGACCCCGTCAAACTTCAGGTTGGAAAATACCGTCGAGATACAGCAGATTCTAAACCAAGAGGGGGAAACTCGGAGGGTAAATGCTAAAATATATAGACGAGCTGCAAATATAGCGGAGGTGGTGAGCACCTTGTTATCGTCCGTTTCTATACTGGGTGGGTCCGGAACCGCCGCATTGTTATCTACAGTCGTGGCAATTGCTATTGCCGCGGGTTTGAGTGGTGTAGCCACTGGGGCAGGACTGTTGTGTATGGTGTTTAGAGTAGTGGGGAGAAAATTCGAAAATAAAAGTGGAAAGCACGGCAGAATATCGGTTCTCGTGAGGTCTAAGAAAAATATCATCGACATTATCGTGTCAAAAGCGTTGGCCGATAGCAATATATCGGACGCTGAATTTGAGTTGGTGGTGGAGGAGATGTCTCGATATGAGGATTTAAAAAATACTATTAGAATTAAGGCGCTCGCCACCCTTCCCAAGATTGAGAATACTGATTGGGATAAATTTAGTTTTAAAATTGGGAGATAAAGTGGGGGGAAAAGTTACAACACCACCGTGAGTATGTCACCCACAGGCCACCATACATTTCTATAAACGCAAACTGTCCATACCAGGAAGTAATCGTGCTACAGGCACCTCTCTTATATATAGCGTCTCTCGATAGCCTGTCGCCTATGGTTAAACCAATACACGCCAATCGCTATTGGATAAATACACCGGCGACTGTTGTGTGTGTTTAAATCAATACACACCGTGGCTTCGATAAGGTGAAATACACCCTATTAGAGATAAGAAATCCATTGGTTATACTCAGTATAACATCACATAATGGTTATAGTTAATTGTGCGTGGTTGAAGACAGGTAGTCTCAAGAGGTGTCATCGTACCGGTATTTACGAGTATTGCAAGCATCACCGGGCATGGATGCGAAGAGGTTCCGTTTCACCTCGCCCATGTCGGCATTACGGGGTAGGGACCAGATCCGAGTCACTGCTATCTCCACCATGTGGTGGCACTGAGGCTACGCATCGACTGGTTAGCAAGGAATTACGTGCTCGCAAGCATTATCGTTTAGTAATAATTCAAATCAGAAAGTCAGTTATAAAGATAAAACCGATATTTTATCAATGTTAAACACACCGTTCCCATCCGACCACCGTTGTTATACCGGTTGTTTACCTTAGCAATGGCATTCCTATCCGACCGCTCGAGGAAATATATGGTCTCGCTGTTGATGAAAAATATTTTCCATTCTTCGCATACATACCCGCCGAACAGTGGGGAAAAAAACAAGTAGTATATGAGAGTCAAACATGATACCACCTCCCTGTGAGAGGCACCGCGCGTAGCGGGGGGCTTCCAAGTGAAGGTGGTATCATTTTGACTCTCATATACTACTGTTCTATATGAAATAATGCATTTCGGGTAAAATAAATGATTACTGCCTCAAATTATACTTAGCTAGATAAGTACATTGTATGCTTAGCACTTTTGGTGAAATTCGCTACTGGTGTATGACTCTGAATATCACCATCTGGGTCTGGTCATAAACTAAACTAAACTAATATGTGCAGCTTATATAAATGTGTACTCGAAATCAGCCACGACCGTATGTTGTTATGAGTTAGGGCCCTGAATAAATATTCCGAATACTAACCACAAGAGTGGTGTAAACTTACCTATCTGTTTTCAACATGTTTAACGTCTTTTCGCGCAGCTCCTGTAAGTGGCGTAGGGAGTTTGACATTGACATGCGCTTTGCCTGTGACAGATCAGTCATACCTACAATACACGATTACAAAATACTGTATACGCTTGTTTGAAAATGTATGTACCTAGTATTTCAATATGCTTAACACAATATTCATAAACAGACAATTTGTATAATATTTACAATTAAAACACGATGTCAACAGATAAATGATAATGATCAAACATGACTAAAAGACAAATATACATTGAAAGTGTGATTTAATTGTATATGCTCATTGTATACGGCACATTTGACGTCACACAACGTAACGTCAAAACGAATTTCATCAGAATTCATTGATTATGATCTAAAAAATAGACTAAATGTGCATATATAGCCGTGGAAGTGTAACAAATAGGATATTCCATCGTACATGTTTGAATAACGAAAATAACACACTCGTGTCCGTCGGCGTCCGTGCAAGCAACTCATTCGCTACGCTCACTCGTTGCTTACGCGGAAGCCGACGCACAATCGTGTAATATTTCCCGCTATTCAAAATGTTCGATGGAATATCCTCTATATAACGAACAATTATTTCGATTTTTTTCAAAAGAAACTTTCTTGTGTGCTAACAAGCATAGCAGTACAACTTTACTCATTACTCCCAACAATATGTGTATGAAAGATTGTGCTATGTCAGACATTCTTGTGCATGTCATGTTTCCGACGGGGTATGGAATTGGACGTGTCTAGGGGATGTGATGAGAGGTGTACTAAGCTAATATACTTACCTAGGGTTTTCAGGACATGCATGATGGTCGTTGCATTGACTAGCAAAGTGAGCACCACCACACCAGACACGTGCACCAACACCTGTCAAGGAAACGGTGATACTCACATACACTGGTGCGAATATTGACACACTCAGACATGCATCTCATTTCTCATCAATGTCACTGCGGTTTCTTCCTTTTAAAGGTCAATCGAACAACCTTTTTATGTTTGTAAATTGTACAATTTTATAATATGAAATAAATGCTGAAAACCGCATGTAAAAGTAACAAAACATTTACAAAGGTTTGAACATTTTAATTAGCTGAAATATGCGTTGTCCACTATGACGTCATCAATGAACAATTATTTTTTATATTTATTTATATTATGTGATTTTTTTCTCATTATGTTATTGCATGAATTTGATAATTTATGATGAAATTAATTAAAACATTTTCTATTGCGATTTTAAACAAATTGTTGGAAAACAATTGCATAAATTTGCATAAAATGTACAATTATGAAAACTTGCATATCTTTTGATTGGATTATAATTTTTGCATGGGGTTCTCTGCATGTTGTTTGTATTGTCATTATATACCAGTTTTCGAAATAAATTTTAAAATTTAATTTTGCTATTCATATGACCTTTAATGGTGACAATGAATCCGATAATATGAAATTTAGCAGCATTCTGTAGTTAGTCTGAACATTCAGTAGTTAGTCTGAACATTATGTAGTTAGTCTAATATCACTGGCAGTATCGATAAAACAAAAATAACACAAGTCTTCAGTGGCATTGACCTTGGGCGGGCGAAAGTGGGTCGTACAGACAGCCTTGATAATAAAAATAAGAAAATAAAGAAAAGAACAGTTTTGCCTTACAAATTTGCCTTACAAACACAATGAACATAAATCCTCCGTGACCTTGACCTTGGACGGTCGGAAGTGGGTCGTGTGCAAAACAAAGCAAATACCTAGACACACATTGTCGCACAATACAAATGTATTATCAAAATCGGTGGAGAGGTTCTTGAAAAATGAAACTTGTTACTAACCAAGGATTTTAAGTTAGCTCTCTATGTCTCTAATAGCGCACGCACATACGTACGTACATGGACTAAAGCTATATCCCCATATTGCCTATCAGTGGCGAGGGGATAACTAGCATGGTATATTACCATGATTACGTGTTAATATACATTTCCCTGTGGTCATTAGTATCCGTAATTATCTATTTTGTGAAAAAGAGCCGTGCCAAGATTAGTATCTCATACCGAACTTAATAATATGTGTTCAAATATATACATAAAGTATATTATTATACACATACTTTGGAAGGTATATATATATATTTGTCAGTCACGGTCGTCCGTCTGTCCGAGCACACGCTTGTGGTCTTAGGTGGTCTTAGGTGGTTGAAGGTGATGCTTTACATCGGAACAGGTCCGGCAGATCCGGCAGATCCGGCGATTGCCGGACCTATACTTTTGTCAAAAATAGTATCAGTTATTGAAATATTTAGAATTCATATACATGTACATGCATATATATATATATATAAAATATAAGGGTCAGGAATGTAATTATTTTTATTATGATTATTATTAATATTATATAAACATGAACTATGCAGTTCTCATACTGTTGACTCCAACATTAAGTTTCGGTTTTGTTTTTCGTGTCGGCTAGAACTCGTTTGATAATATTTTATCAGCCGATGCACAAATCTATAAATATTTTCTGCAGTTTATTCTCATTTCTCACTAAATGTGTATGTTGTCACCACTCAGTTGAACCGTCTCGACGAGACGGTTGAACTGAGTGGTAACAACATACACTTTGTATGTGTGGTGGGTGGGGTCCCCGATCTTCGCCGGACCAATCGTATGATGCTTCCGACGCTCCTGCTTCAGACAAGAGAAAACAACGTAACTTGCTTAGCATCCACCGAAGTTAAATGTATTTTATGTGGCTAATCATTCGTTTGAAAATAATGAATGTAGCTCGTAACAGGGTCGTCGAAACAGGTCCGGCAGATCCGTCGACTGCCGGACCAATAATTATGACAAAAATATTATTTTTTATTTAAATATTTAGAATTCATATACAATGTCAGGAATGTAATTATTATTATTAATATTACAGTCGAACCTGTGCTAAAGATCACATCTGAATAGCAATCACCTGGCTGTAAAGGCCACAATTGTGTTGTCCCAATGGCACAATTACTATATAAATCACCTTGCGAATAAAGACCACCTGTAAACAAAGGCCAGGTTTTGTTTACTTCCCATGGCTGGCCTTTATTCACAGGTTTAACTGTATATATATATGAACTATGCATTTATCATACTGTTGACTTCCAAGGTGAATGTTCGGTTTTGTTGTTCGTGTCGGATAGATGCACAAATCAGCCGATGCACAACTGTATAATAATTTTCGTAAATTTTTCTCATTTCTCACCAAATGTTTATGTTGTTACCACTCAGTTGAACCGTCTCGACGAGACGGTTCAACTGAGTGGTAACAACATACAGTTTGGGTGTGTGGTGGGTGGGATCCTCGACCTTCGCCGGACCAATCTTCTGCTGCTTCCGACGCCCCTGCATAAGGGATGTCACGTAGGAACGTTGATCCGTCCGTACATCCGTATGTCAGTCCGTCACGTTTGGTGTAAGCAGTAAACAATTAAACAATGCCTGGGAAACTTTAGATTTTTTTATACCCAAGAGTAGTATAGCTTGAACCCGCACAGACCCCAAAATGAGACGGGAAGAATGTGACGTCATCGGTTTTTTCTTCTGATTTTAGAACTGGAAAAACCGATGATGTCACATTTCTCATGCCTCATTTTGGGGCCTGGACGGGTTCACGCTATGCTACTCCCAGGTTATAGGTTATCTCTGGGTTTTTGTTTGTATTGTGTCTATATCAACGTACCCGTATGCCGATTTTCTCCTGGTCGATGTTGTCGTGGTGCGCCACCTGGAGGGCCAAGGCCAGACCGACGGCCCCCCGCAGCCCGCCCCACGTCATAATGACACCGTCCTTCCACGACATGCCGTACCCCGTCCGTTGCATTATGGGGCTGAGTATGCCGATAACGATGGCCCTAGAACGATCACACGTCGAGTGAACAGTATTTACAAAATGTACGATATATAGAGAATACCAGGCTATTGTCTTTAGATATCAAGTTTATCAGGCAAGGCTAGGAAACGCGTAAGAATTCCGAGGCTTGCCGAGGATTTCCTACCGTTTCTGAGAAAAGCCTGATAAACTTGATATCAAAAGGCCAAGTATTCTATTTATCAGGTAATGTTTTATGCTTGAAAATTACCACAGATGACGTCGTTATCTATGGACAGAACACGGACTTGTTTACGTTGCGTTATTACACGGACGTCATTCGGTAACATCACGTGACATCATCCGACCAATAGAACGTCAGTTTTCACTTCTTTGTAACCCGGATGTCTGTATCCGGTCAATGGCTGATACAACACTATGTTATCAGTCAGTACGTATCCGTCCAAATAAAACATACATTTCTGCAATCATAGACACAATTAAGAACATTACACTAACATATCAATCTAGAATAATCACAGAAGGTGTGGTTCACATATATATGCTTAATAAAGTTACCATAACCTCTTTAGACGTGCAACATCACCAGGGGGCCGTTTCCATAAACTTCGTACGAATAAAATGTTCGTAAGTGCAAAATTATGAGTCTGTAAATGTCGCATAAACAATATTTTCTTGTAAACAATTATTGGATTTACATTTATTGAGCATGGGCTGCATATGCAGCCTATGCTCAATAAATGTACATCCATCAATTGAAATTTGCACACGATCCTACTTTTGCACTTACGAACATTTTAGTTGTACGAAGATTAGTGAAACGGGTCCCAGATGTTCGTCAGACATGGTTGGATTCAATATATTTTAACGTGGTATTGTTTTTGATAGATTTACAATATGCCATAACGATAAAAAGATACGATGCGCATGGATATTGCTAACGTGTAGGTATCCGAGAACCAAAGTACGTTGTTGTGGCACCAGCTTTAGCAGAAGGCGCGGCTATAATCGCCGCTTTTTCCGCCATCTTGTATTTCAAAATGACCGCCCTGAAATGCTATATTCATTATATATACACTTCTACTACAGGTAGAATATGGATTCCTTTTTTTTGTCATAATCATCTTTTGACCACACACAACGAAACTGACTCCACTCGAGTCCAAAATGTTGCAAGCCATGCTCAATGGCCATCTTGGCATTCTGAAATGTCTCGAACGCAAGATATTATGATCTGGTAAAATTGTAGGAAGATGTTCAATTGAAGATAGAAACTCAAATGCCAAAGAGACTCTGATATCACAATATGTACAAGGCCACACATGACAAACTGTTGCTACAAACATTTCCACATGGAATGAAAAGAAATTTCCGGTAACTGTTAACTACACAAGTCACACAGCATGAAACCCAAAATGGCCATTGGAAAGTTGAAAGAGATTTACAGTAAGCATGGTGTACCAAGTACACATGTTTCAGATGAAGTCTGCAATTTGCCTAACAGGAAATTGCTGATTTTTTTAAAAATAATGGGACCTCCTTAATGTCACATACCCTATGTAGCCAAGGTCCAGTGGGTTAGTTGAGTGAGCAGTAATCATTGTGAAACACATTTTCTTAAATAACAAAACGTGCATGTATATACCTGGGTATACTGGAATATCGAAACTCACATAACCGGCACGGAATGGTCACATGCACAGTTATTGATGGGATAGCGGCTTCTATCTAGTTTACTGACCACTTGTGAGCAGCTATTGCAAAACATGTTTATATGTGTGACTAGATCAGATCTAGTCATCAACAAAGTAATAAACGCTATGATAAAAGCACAGTAGCTTAATTAAAAGAGCTAAACATTGTCGACCAAGTTGGACTCCATAAAGACAGCAAACCTTTGAGACCAGTTGCAGTCTGCTAGCGCAATGCCATATTTCATAGTGTACAGACTCCAGATGGTGCATCATATCGCCCTAACAGACGGGGAATGGTGAATATGAAGACATTGATATAAACTTTATTGGATAAAATGTATGATTTGTCATATTCTATATCCTCTTATTTTAAAGCTACGCTCACTCGTTTATTGAGCGTAAGGGCCCAACCACTCGTGCATTATTTCATGATAATCAATGCACCTGGTTAAATAAACGGTATATAATGACGTTGACATTAAATATAAGTAAATTTTAATATCGGCCATTTAGAAATTTTCAAAATGGCGGCTATGCGGCTCTTACAAAAATGGAACCAACTTCAGTTTTCAAGCAAACTCACACGTGCCAATCACAATACCATTGAAAGAACAAAACTACAGCCACAGATATACTAGAATGTGTAACAAATTATTGATGTGGCGATGTACATAACATACTTAGTTTCGGTGGCCATTTTGAAGATAAAGATTACTTGTAGCACAATACCAGTTAGAAATAATCTAAAAGTACAAAATTTTAACACAACATTAAACAATATACAATAAATACTGGATTTCCAAGTTTGAAATGGCAGCCATTTTGAAAACCAAAATGACTGATAACTCAAAATGTATTGAACTCATTCTGAAAAAAAAACCACACATAATGACTTTGACCTCGAAATATAAATGTCCATGGCGGTCATTTTGAATTTCAAGATGGCGGCCATATGGCTTATATAAAAAAATAGAAACCTGGGTTCAAACAATGTAGCAAAAAAGTTCAAAAAGAGCTAAAATAACGACATGACACACACTATAACCTTTTTAACCTTCACATGGCTTCACAATATTTTTATGTCAAAAAGTGTCTTCAATCTTGACCATATTCGGGTTTTAAGCATGCACTTCTCTGATGGTTTTTGTGATGCTTACTTTAGCACATGTCCATGATCATGTTACGGTCAACTAACATTGAACATTTAACCCGAATTTTCTGGCTGTCTCGCAGGGCGACTTAAGTAAGTCGCTCTGCGAGACAGTCAGAACATTCGTGTTAACTAACCTTAAGACAAACCCGAATTTCCTGACTGTCTAACAGGATGGGCACATTAAAGGGGCATATCACGATTTTCCAAAAAAAACAAAATATAAAAAATAAAAACGTGTTTTCATCGTGGCTCTGTGTGGTTTAATTGAAGATATATGACGATACGAAAGCTGCTGAGTTATTTCTATGTTCAGCCTAATATCGTCATATATCTTCAATTAAACCACAATACACAGGGCCATGATGAAAACACATATTTATTGTTTATATTATTTTTTCTCTCTCAAGAAATTCTGATATGCCCCTGATATGATGTTCTGGCATATTCATTGCCTATAATATTGTTTACTGAAGTAAGTTGCCCTGCGTGACAGCCAGAAAATTCGGGTTGACGAACCTTATGACAAATATGCCGAAATACACAGAGAACATGTAGAACCAGTCAATGCCGTAAATCTCAAAGATCGCCTTCTCCGCTATAACAATCCCGACGATGACAAATATCAGGGTGTTTGCTAGGTAGGCCAATGTCTGCCAAAACCTGAAAAATACAATATGTATCGTACAGTGGAACCTTTCTAAACAGGACACAGAGTAGGGTTAGTTGTGCTTGATTTTGAAAGTTGTATTATTACCCTTTCTAATGCACTCTATACATATCACTCATTGATTGGTTGATGGTTCATACATTACAGGTATATCATTGTTGATGAACGGTCGCAAATTATTTCAATATGTACATGTATTCCTACGTAAGGAGTGCATTAAAAATAGATTAACCGCATTGTAATTTTGAAATTTGCGGCGTATATCAGAAAATGATAGGTCGGAAAACATGTTTAATGGCGCCGCTAGCACGTCGCCATTGAACAGATTGTATGACCTATCATTTTCTGATATACGCCTCAAATTTGAAAATTACAACAGTTAACCCTATATTACCTCCGATGGTAATGTATGTTCATGATCACAATCAAATACGCTTGTCTTGAAGTAGTCATCTTCCTATTTTACAGTGGAACATCTCTAAAATCGGACACCCTGTGTACCTCCCAGTGTGTCCGGTTTAGAGAGGTTCCACTGTAATATAGTTTATTTTATTTGTATGTGAATATATCAAGGTGCATGATCACGTGGTTACAACAACAGCAACGTCGTCCACTCCAAAGTAAGTATTATTTGATAGTTTCCTTAATATGCAACGGATTTTGATGAAATGTGGCGCAGCAAACGCGTCTTCATGAGCTGCATTTGGTGGTCTATGGAGTTTGGCACAAACTTATGTTGTTTTTGCGAATAATCGATTCTTCGCAAAAACGACAGAAGTTTGGGCGAAAATACAGAGACCACCAAATGCAGCGCAACAAGACCCTTTGGTGCGCCATATTGCATCAAATTCCGTTACGTAATAAGGACACTATAAAAGAATACGTACTTTGAATCGGTACTTGTTGTTGTTGTTAGTACCACGTGATCATACACCTTGTATATGCACGAGTTCCGCTGCGTGCGATATTGCGCGACTTTATGAGAGCAATATCGTTGCGCGGCGGAATGAGTGGCATATATCCACATACAAATCAAACAACCTTTTTATTATATACGTATATCACTCGCAAATTTATATTGTAACGTGACGCTGTTGTGTTTTGATCCGACTTGCACCTTCTCTGGAACCTCTCTACGGCGAACAACGTCGTAGTTCTGCAATCATACTTTTATTAACACGCACTCGATCTTATAGTGGATTTAATCGAAATTGACCTAATTCCAGGAGTCCCGTGTCCAGACTATCAAACGGCGCCCCAAGGCGACCCGGCGTGTGTCCAACCTTACAACCAACGATTGAACACCGATATGAACATTGAGCAACAGGCAATATCGTTATAATGTGCACGTAAGAAAATATATAAAAGATAATAAAATAAACAAATTACATGTAGTGGTGATTTGGAAGGAACTATTTTGCGAGGAGAAACGTAGTTACTGATATCATAAGAAACTCGACATAGCCTCGTTTGCTGTGAAATCAGTAAACGATTAATAAATATCACATTATATCATCACTCATGTAAGATCCTTCAGAGCTCCAGATAAGGTCCTTACTTGTGGAGGAAGCGTTCCACCTCGGGACTGATGTTGGTCCGCTCAGAACTCATAGTGATGCCGAGGACAACGACGGCCAACACGCCAGACATCTCCAGGACTTCCTCCACTGAATCACAAAAACAACAACAAGATGGCCGCCAGTCTCAAAATACGCCCATCTAAGGAGTGATTGACAGAAAACTGTCAGAGAAGTTTGATTACACAAACTATATACAGTGGAACCTCTCTAAACCGGCCACAGGTCCCCAGGGTGTCTGGGTTAGAGATGTTTAGAGATGTTCCATTGTAATCAGGCACATGACCATTCTGAGACATACTGACGTATTTTGCAATCATGAACATGCATTATTATCTGAGATGCGTTACCAAGAAACCTCTCAAAATGAGATCACATATAATTGTTTGGTGTCCAGTTTAGAGAGGTTCCACTGTACATTATACAAGAGCGTATGCAAAAGTGTAAAAAAAAAGGTCATATTTTTGTGAAAAAAAAACAACAACTATTTTTTCGTAAAAAAAAACAAAAACATCATGGTGCACATGTTCATTATATGCAAAAGGCATATATGTAAAGTTTCAGATCGATTGACAGAAAGCTAGCACAGGAATTGATTACTATTCAGTTTTAATATTACATTTGTATAAGGTTAATGATTCAAATATCCAGTGCTAATATTACATTTGTATAAGGTTAATGATTCAACTATTCAGTGCTAATATTACATTTGTATCAGGTTAATGATTCAACTATTCAGTGCTAATATTACATTTGTATAAGGTTAATGATTCAACTGTTCAGTGCTAATATTACATTTGCATAAGTTTAATGATTCAACTATTCAGTGCTAATATTACATTTGTATAAGGTTAATGATTCAAATATTCAGTGCTAATATTACATTTGTATAAGTTTAATGATTCAAACTATTCAGTGCTAATATTACATTTGTATAAGGCCAATGATTCAAATATTCAGTGCTAATATTACATTTGTATAAGGTTAATGATTCAAATATTCAGTGCTAATATTACTTTTGTATTTAAGGTATGATTAAATTAAAAATTCCAGGTGCCAATATTACCGTTTGTATTAAGGCAAATAATTGATTTTAAACTATTCAGTGTTAATATTACATTTGTATAAGGCTAATGATTCAAATATTCAGTGCCAATATTACATTTGTATAAGGTTATTGATTCAAATATTCAATTGCAGCTTTTCTTTAATATTTTCTTATGTTATCAGACGTATCAACATTCATCCTACAGTGTTCAGCGTATGTACAAGAACCTCAATGCGAAAAGTCAGAAATATCATACATTTCATATTATAACGTCATACGCTAAAGGTAGTGACGTCATTAGTTAGAGTATATAATTAACACAATAATATATCATACTTTGGCTTAAACTTTATTTTGAATGATTATCTGATTTTGAACTTCAGTTATGACTATTTAAAATGGGGACATATATTTATACGATATTTATACTTTGAAATACAAGGTGCATGGTCACGTGGTTACAACAACAACAGCAATGGCTGAAAGTGTTGAAAGCACGCCCACTCCAAAGTATTATTTGATATTTTTCCTTAATAGGCAACTGATTATGATGAAATATGGCGCAGCAAACGCGTCTTCATGAGCTGCATTTGGCGGTCCCGGGAGTTCGGCACATACTTATGTCGTTTTTGCGAAGAATCGATTTCCGTGTCAGCAGACACGGAAATCAATTCTTCGCAAAAACGACAGAGGTTTGGGCCAAAGTACCGAGACCACAAAATGTAGCTTAACAAGACGCGTTTGGTGCACCATATTTCATCAAAATCCGTTGCATAATAAGGACAAAATAAAATCGGAGGTCTTCTGGAAGTTTCAGTTCTTGTTGTTGTTGTTTTAATCACGTGATAGTACACCTTGAAATAGCATTTCAGTAAAGTGTGTAACAAAACAATGTACATGGTAAAACATATGAAACAAGTGTTATAAAAGACATAGACAACTATGGTCGGGACAATTGAACACAAAGTCCACATCGCCGTCGCTTACCGACGTAATAGGTGATGTACGTAGACGCCAACGTGACTGTTATTTCGGCAAGGGCGTCGTTGAAAATCCTCGCCAGACAATAGAGCGTGATTTTGGCTATAATGAACCCGATGAATGGTCCGCCTATCGCCATCCGCAGGAAGTACACGACAGTCTCGCCGCCTGTGGAGAAAAAAAACAATGATTCGCAGAGCTCCATACAAGCTGTTTTCTAAAGAGTTTTGTACCCTCTGATTTCAAATTAAATGCGTATTTTATTTTTACAAATGGATTATTGATTTTCTTCATTATCATAGGAAGCAAATGACCAAAACAAGTATAAAATAGAGGATATTCCATCGTACATTTTGAATAGCGGAAAATAATACACGAGTGTGCGTCGGCTTCCGCGTAAGCAACGAGTGAGCGTAGCGAACGAGTTGCTTGCACGGACGCCGACGGACACAAGTGTATTATTTCCGCTATTCAAACATGTACGATGGAATATTCTATTTATTACACTTCCACGGTGGATATATATGCACATTTAGTCATTTTCGAGATTATAAACAATGAATGGTATTGTGCGTATGAAAAGTTACACAATTAAGTGTTGTTTCCCGCGTTTTAAAGTTACGTTGTGTGACGTAAAATGTGACGTCATGTAAACTTTTTGAAATCCAAAATACACAGCTGTTTCTATGAACCAGGGCCCGGTTGCTCAAAACATCCGTTAGCTTAACGGACTGTTAAATCCTTAACTGAATGGTTAAAATCTCTGTTAAAACAGAGATTTTAACCATTCAGTTAAGGATTTAACAGTACGTTAAGCGAACTGATGTTTTGAACAACCGGGCCCAGATATATTTGAGTGCATGTTTGGAATGTGTTCAATCAAATTAACATTCTAGTTTAGTCGAGACCCTTTCCACGTTTTCAAATAACTTTATTTTGACTGTAATAAAAAGTAAACATTTTGCATGGTAGCTCGTGGTTTCCAAGAAAACAGGCGCGCAATTACGGGTGTTCTCTTCAGCAATCACGGTGTATTATTTGTAACGAGTTGATTACGGGGTTTCTCTCACAGCGGAACCCATGCAAATAACTCGCAAGAGTGTAATAAACAAATGTAATCATTCACTTATTTGAGTGTTTTATTACTTATTCACTTATTTACACTGTAATAAAGTTGTGAATTTACTTGGTTGAGCTGCATAAAGCAAAGTTTGCTTTTTGGAGCTTAACTAAGTAAATCTTCAGTATTTTCTGAGTATTTTGTACTCCCAATGTTGATATTCAATGAGTATGCAGCTAAATAAGTGCGTAAAATACGTGGCACTCGGGAACTGTTTGAACCCGCGGCCGTACTCGGGAACTGTTTGAACACCAGGGGCCCGTTTCACTAACGAACTAAGCAAGTACTTTTGTCATAAGTTATAACTTAAGTCCGGAGTACGTGCTTAGTCCGTTTCACAAAACATCTTAGCAAGAACGACAATCGAAATTTACTATGAAAAACTAAGACAGGTAGCTAGCAGTCTTAAGTTATAACTTAAATATTTAAGTCGGAACTTATGAAATAAACAAAGATGGATGCCCCCATGTGAGCCGAGATGGAGAAAACAATTCACTGACAGCAGGTAAATGTTCACTTCATACGTACTATTTTAGCAATTATCTGCCATATAAAACCATATATGCTTACATATAGATAGCCACACTTGTGCTAGTTACCCGTGTATTGCTATTTGTGATGTAGGTCATGTCGTTACCAGTATTCGTTATGCCCAGTTATCGACAACATTTACAACCACTGTAGATCCAGATGAGCCGGCTCGTAACAAACCATCTGTTTGCTGTACATGTATGTCTGTTTGTCGGTTGATGTCAGTCAGTTGGTCGGTATCAGTTAGTCGGTGTCAGTTGGTCAGTGTCGGTCGGTGTCTGTCGGTCTGTCAGTCGGTCGGTCGGTGTCGGTCGGTGTCGGTCAGTGTTGGTCGATCAGTCGGTGTCGGTCGATCAGTCGGTGTCGGTCAGTTGGTTTCGCACGGTCGGTGTCAGTTGGTCGGTGTTGGTCGGTCGGTGTCAGTCTGTCGGTTGGTGTCGGTCGGTCAGTGTCGGTCGGTGTAGGTTTGTCAGTGTCGGTCGATCGGTCAGTCGGTCGGTCAGTCGGTCGGTCGGTGTCGGTTTGTCAGTGTCGGTCGGTCGGTCAGTCGGTCGGTCGGTGTCGGTATGTCGGTGTCAGTCAGTTGGTTTCGCACGGTCAGTGTTAGTCGGTCAGTCGGTCGGTGTCGGTCGGTCGGTGTCAGTCAGTGTCAGTCAGTGTCAGTCGGTGTCAATCGGTGTCAGTCGGTCGTTGTCGGTCGGTCTGTCGGTCTGTCGGTCGGTCGGTCGGTCGGTCGGTCGGTCGGTCGGTCGGTCGGTCGGTCGGTCGGTCGGTCGGTCGGTCGGTCGGTCGGTCGTCCGGGTCGGGTCGGTCCGGGTCGGGTCGGTCCGGGTCGGTCCGGGTCGGTCGGTGTCGGTCGTTGTCGGTCGATTGGTGTCGGTCGGTCGGTGTAGGTGTGTCGGTCGGTCGGTGTAGGTGTGTCGGTCGGTCGGTCGGTCGGTCGGTCGGTCGGTCGGTCGGTCGGTCGGTCGGTCGGTCGGTCGGTCGGTCGGTCGGTCGGTCGGTCGGTCGGTGGTCGGTCGGTCGGTCGGTCGTCGGTCGGTCGGTGTCGGTCGGTCAGTGTCGGTCGGTCAGTGTCGGTTGGTCGGTTGTTCGGTCGGTCAGTCGGTCGGTCGGTCGGTTGGTCGGTTGGTGTCGATCGGTGTAGGTTTGTTGGTGTCAGTCGGTGTCTATCAGTGTCAATCGGTGTCGGTCAATGTCAATCGGTGTCGGTCGGTGTCTGTCAGTGTCTATCAGTGTGAATCGGTGTCGGTCTAATCGGTGTCGGTCAGTGTCAATCGGTGTCGGTCGGTGTCTGTCAGTGTCTATCAGTGTGAATCGGTGTCGGTCTAATCGGTGTCGGTCAGTGTCAATCGGTGTCGGTCGGTGTCTGTCAGTGTCTATCAGTGTGAATCGGTGTCGGTCGGTGTCGGTCGGTGTCTATCAGTGTCAATCGGTGTCGGTCAGTGTCAATCGGTGTCGGTCGGTGTCGGTGTTAGTTGGTCGGTCGGTGTTTGTCGGTCTCTTGGTGTCGGTGTCGGTTGGTGTAGGTCGGTGTAGGACGGTGTTGGTTGGCCCTGCCCTGCCCTGCCCTGCCCTGCCCTGCCCTGCCCTGCCCTGCCCTGCCCTGCCCTGCCCTGCCCTGCCCTGCCCTGCTGCCCTGCCCTGCCCTGCCCTGCCTGCCCTGCCCTGCCCTGCCCTGCCCTGCCCTGCCCTGCCCTGCCCTGCCCTGCCCTGCCCTCCTGCCCTGCCCTGCCCTGCCCTGCCCTGCCCTGCCCTGCCCTGCCCTGCCCTGCCCTGCCCTGCCCTGCCCTGCCCTGCCCTGCCCTGCCCTGCCCTGCCCTGCCCTGCCCTGCCTGTTTTGGATCTTAGGTGGTTGCAGGTGTCGCCTAAGACAAACAAAAACAATGCAACATATTCCGTAACCGAAGCCTTTTGTGTCTTAAGTGCTCATTATTTTCTTTAAAAACGATGAATATACCACCTAATGGTGTGTCATGTATGAACGTCCGTCCGTCCATCCGTCTGATTGACTATCCGACTATTGTTTGTTCTTTCTTTACAGAACATACAAACGATGGCAGCTGCATTTGCTATAATCCAGGCGCGTAATTTACGACAGGAACGAGTCTTTAGGACCGAACCAATCCCCTAGACTTCATGACGAGGACCAAATATCGAAATTCCGGCTGTCTCGTGATTTTTTTCTACAAGTATGCGACATTGCACATGCTGACATTATACGGTGAAACCTGAGATCACACAGTCTGTCAGTGACATTGCAAGTGTTGACAGCATTGCGATTTTACGCAACTGGTAGTTTCCTGGCGGTTACTGGAGATATATACAACATTAGCAAATCAAGTGGTTCTAGAAAGTGGAGTAGAACTTTTGTGGACAGTGTTAGCCTGTGTTTCGTTTCTGATAAGGAGATACCTAGTTTTCAGACTAGAATGAGAAACAGTCCTGACGCATTTAACAAAAATTTCAGACCCGTCCGCTGAATGCACGTGCGCATTAATCCAGTCCTATACTGGTCAACATGTTCAGGGGCAATCCTATATGTGTGACACTGACTCACACAGTGCATGTATTTCTACATGTAATCAACAAATTACCCGTGTCCAGTTCAAATAAATATAATATGTCATTCAGTAGTTGTATCAGATACATCCATATCTGACCGGGCATACCATTAATAATCGACAGTACATGTGTTCTGCTGACTCTGAAACGTGATTTCTGAGTTTAGGTGAGGTAATCTAAGTAATTTAAAAAATAAAAAATGGTCGAACTACCATATTATTGGAATGTAAAAATAAAAACATTGTTAATTGCTTCTTTTGTTGCTGTTTCATGTCATATGCCAATTTATATTACAGTATAAGGTTCACTAGTTGGCAATAAATATATCCACATGTATTCAATGGCGTCGGAATATTGAGATAAAATTTATATTCTACATGAGATTATTTTTAAAAATTAATAATATTCAACATTAGGCTTGCAAATCCGTTATTTTAGATGTCAAAACACATAAAGGGAAAGTAAAGTCATCATAAAAATATAAGCCCTGAGCGGGACTCGAACCCGCGCGGCACATACCGAAGCTGTAAACAATAACTAAGTTGTAACTTATGACGGACTTGTTATGACCGTCTTAAGTTTGTGTTGTGAAACCAAATAAGCAAAGACTTAAGTCGGTCATAACTTTTGTCATAAGTTATAACTTAAGTTCGAACTTATGAACAAACTAAGATTTGTTAGTGAAACGGGCCCCAGGGCCGTAGGCAAACGTTTACCCACGGCTGGACATTGTCGAGCCTTATATTTGAGACACGCCATGTGATTTTGTACCTTCGGACATCTGCGTAATTTTATGAAATACGTTTACCAAAATTTACAATATTTCCGTAAATGGCGTCAAAAGTTGACACAATTGTAAATTGTGCAAACGTTTTAAATGATGCAGATGTCCGAAGGTACAAAGCAGATGGCGTGTCTCATTTAGCTATGCGTGTTTAGAACAAGCCACCTCTCACACAGCCAGCACGAGGTGCCATACCTACAGCAAGCCAAAATGCACAATAATTTCCTACATGTAGTTTGAAATGGATTTAGATACGTTAATATTGCAACCAATCCAACCGTCAAAAAATTATTGTTCAGTCCATTTATGTAATTGGTGTATTTTTTGTTCTCAAAGATATAGAGGATATTCCATCGTACATTTTGAAAAGTTGGAAATAATACACGAGTGTGCGTCGGCTTCCGCGTAAGCAACAAGTGAGCGTAGCGAACGAGTTTGCTTGCACGGACGCAATGGACACGAGTGTATTATTTCCGCTATTCAGACATGTACGATGGAATATCCTATTTATTACACTTCCACGGCGGATACATATGCACATTTAGTCATGAGATTATAATCAATG